>JAROOJ010000031.1:2790000-3135000 GCA_030578275.1 Meda fulgida
AAAACAACCAAATTCTTTTTTTTTTTTTTTTTTTTTACACTTTACAATAAAGTCCCATTAGTTAATGAATTGTTATAATATTAACTAACAATGTGCAACACATTTTCTGCAGTTATTTTTTTTTGTTACATTTATTCTTCTTTTTTAACGTTAGTTAATGCAAATAAAATGTTAATTGTTAGGTCAAGTCAGCTCAGGTTCATTAAATAATATTAACAGATACTTAGAGTAACCTTTGATTTTAATAATGTATTAGTAAATCTTGGAAGTAACATTAACTAAGATTAATAATTGCAGAAGTATTTTTTATTGCTAATTACTAATATTAACAAATGACACCTTATTGTAAAGTGTTACAATTTCTTCTCAATTAAAATGTTAATAATTTTAATAATCAAAAAGCATGTCTAATCAACTGAATTCATAAAACTGAAATAGACAATATTGAGGTCAGCAAAAAATGTAATCATAATCTTTAATATGTTATTTTCAATGAACTGTACTAAATCAGTCACAGCAGATAACTATTAGATGTTACCATACTTGCCCAGATGATTGATTACGTTAAGAATTGAAAAGAAAACGTTTTCCTTAGAGTAAAAGCCTTCAGTATATAGATAGGAATAAAACTGTACTTAGTTGGAGATTTCTGACTCCAAACCCAAGGTCTTTAAACTTATGTATTGTAATTGTAATCTACAGATGCAAACAGATAAACAGCAATAAAATAAACACTTAAAAGTGTATTTTGGAGTCTTCCTACTCCAAAGACCAGTGTTTTACCTTTAGTGTCTTGCCTAAATTAAACAAAATTGGACACTCATGGGTGCAAGTTCCAACTTACATAGCGGTGGGTGCCGTCATACTCGCACCGCTCGATCTTATCAAGCGTGGCATCAGAGAAATAGAGCTTCTCCGCACGGTGGTCGATGGAGAGTCCATTAGGAGTGCGGATGTCACTGCCGATGATCACGAGGACATTGGCACCAGACAGCTGAGCACGCATGATGCTGGGAGACTGCTCGTTCCAGTTCGTCCAAAACATCAAGCTGGTGAACAGCAGAGAACCGGGAGTCAATGACAAATGTTCAGTGCAATATTATCTCCATGTCTTACTAATGCCATCCTGAATGCAACATGAGCCCAATTCCAAAAGGGAACGCTTAATGAAAACGGTTTTGAATGTTGAAAGGTGTTGTGAAATGAAGACATTGGACAGAAAGATCTCACTTCTGACACTCATCCAGGACGAATGCTCGAGGGTGGTCATCTCCTGACATGGTGACGACGACGTCACGGTCGAAAGCCCCCCAGCGGCTCTGGTCTACAGTGTGACGGGTGATGGTGGACGTGGTGTAACTGGTCCAGTATAAAGCGTCCCAGGCTCGATGATACGCCAAGCCTTCCACTGACCCAACGTCTGCAGACAGAAAACATTTAAAAACATTATTGTAGAAAAAAATAGATCAAATTGTCTTGGAATTTGTCTCATGGTTTAGTGCTGCTTGATTATGGCGGAAATCCTAATCACAATTATTTTGGTCAATATTGAGATGACAAACTAATTTGGCTACTAAATGTTTAAGATACCGGCCATTCAGCACTTCTACTAACCAAAACAATCAAATAAATAAATGAATAAAATATATTATAAAATTTGGACTTCATACATTCATTGCTTATTCAAACTAAATCCTGTCATCCAGCATCTCCTCCCTTCCTCTTTTATCCTCATCACCAAAGATGTGTTTAGGGACTGATCAACACGGTACAAAGAACATAAAAAAAATGTAGACTGTTGGAAAATAACAATGTCTTTTCTATTAACCAAATGCTTTTTAATCTTCGCTGTTGCTTCAATGCAAATGAACAAGCGAGCCGGTCTTTGTTTCGTATAGTGACGTGTGTGTTCAAGTAAGTCAGATATACGCAGATTCTGCGCAATACGCTGTATTTATTATATCACGATGAGTCGATGACTCTCAATATACATTCCCCAGCAAAGTGAGTAAAAGTTTGTTGGCTAGTGATTTAACCAGTTGATTTTACCCGCATTTGGTGGGTGTTCATTTCAAACCCTGCAAACATCATTATAGAAGTAAAAAACTTTAAATATAATTCAACTGAAAAACAAATGAAAAAAAAAACGTAAAAAAAATGACGTAAAAAAAAACGTAAAAAAAAAAAAATGTTTTCCAAATACTTCAAGTAGGCTTTACAGTATGTCTACCAGTCGTAAAGGTGTGTGAGTTTTATACTTTTAATTATATGCACTAGTGTATGTATATTTTTTATTACTATTTATTTATTTTTGGTACATTTCTTAAGAAGCATAATTTATTTTTAGACTTATTTGTTGGCCAGTTGTGGTCTGTGCAATAAATATTAAAAGTTCTAAACCATCTATTGTGTTTTGTTGTTCCACTATAATAATGATAATATTTTAATATTTAAGTTAATAGGTGTCTCTCACATTGTCCCACAGAAACATTAAAATAGTGTAGATTAGTGTACAATGTTTTATAATAATAAGATGTTCTATTTAGTGTCCATTTCATTAATTTAACATTTCATTTTGGGGTATCCAAGAAATTTCTTATATTTTGAAAAATTTGTTACTTTCCCTGGTAATTAGTTACTTTTGTAAAGTAGTTCAGTTGAAACAAAGATCAAATACTGGCTGTTGTCCAACTCGTGGTGCATACAAAAATCTCACTGGATTATTACAATTAATGGCAAAATACAAATAACTGGCTTAAACCCATTTTTTGGATGAAAATACTAACGTGCCTAAGACTTTTGCACAGTACTGTATACATATATATATATAATTTACACATTTACCAACCAAAACATATGAAAAACTCTTGGAGTGAAAACCTGATGTCTTGAAATAATAATGAATAATTTTGACACTACACTGTAAAAAAATGTTGCTGCCTTACATTTTTAAGTACAATCAACTTTGATGTTTAAATCATTTCAACTTAAATTAAATCAAACTGACTGAAACAAATGAGTTGAATCTTGTATAACTAAAAACGTTGCAAATTGCTTTACTTATTTTTATGAGTTAAAGCAATGTAAAATATATTTTGTCATAACTTATTGATTTTACAGTGTACTGCAATAGAATGGTATAAATTATTTAGTCAAACATTGTATGTGTTTTAGTGCGTTTTTACAGAAAGGGCACATTCATAACGAGACCAAATTAATAAACCATCTGAGATTGAGATTGAGAGAAAGCGTTGACCAGAATCATCTGACATAAAGCTTCACATCCATGTGGAAACAACTCGTTTACCATCTATTTTGCACCATGTTTACAGGAAATATCCAAATATGCGTGGGGGGTGGAAGCAAATCGTTCATTGTTTGTTTGTTCATTCATTACCATAAACGGTTCAAAGACGCAAGAACTGACATGTGTTTTTTAATGCTAGATTTACTCCTGGCTTTAATTACATACCGGTTCTTAGCCAGTGAAATGAAAACCACATGGTACGAAAAAAGCATTTAGCACTTTAAAAAGCCAAAAATAATAAATATTGTAAATACATCAATGTGCATGCCATGAATGCTGACGAAATGAAACCCTTTTCTATTAACCGTATTCCTACATATTACAACTTATACAAATATCCTG
Organism: Meda fulgida; assembly: GCA_030578275.1. Taxonomy (NCBI): domain Eukaryota; kingdom Metazoa; phylum Chordata; class Actinopteri; order Cypriniformes; family Leuciscidae; genus Meda; species Meda fulgida. The sequence goes on from JAROOJ010000031.1 coordinate 2,793,650, forward strand.
CCTTTAGAGGAAAGTATGCTTGCAAGTAGAGGATTTGTCTTATGTATATTATTAGCTTTTTATAAACTTGTAATTGTTTTGGTTTTTATCCAGTAAGTCCATTTCAAGGTAAGATTGAGTCTTTTATTGAATTAACTAAATAAAAGCTACATATGGGTCCTCCATACGGTTTAAATTTGCCACTAAAAAGTAAAATCAAATGGATATACTTATAAAGGGCTAGACTCTACAAATGAATCTATAAAACTCAAACAATATTGTTCAAAACCACGTCTCTGCCTAAATTAAGAGTAAATGAAGCTAAAGGATATAGTGAATCTGGTTTTGATTGCAGTTTCAGACAGACAAACTTTTTCACTTCAGCAAAAGGAAGCCAACATTCTTTCAGGAGGAATTTTGGTCGAGAGTTTGCAATTATCATAATTATCCTTCGTTCATTTGGTGTTTGGGGCAACAGAAGAATAAACAGATACGCACATCTTTCTTTGCTCAATTCTCTTGCTGTGAAAGCCAAAAGTCTTCTGAAAGAAAGAGTTTATTGTGTTCTCACAAAGGAACAGTCCGTGACTCCAGACTTTCCCAGTGCTGTTTGGTTGTGTGTCCGCCGGCTAGAGCAATGACTCAGTGTTTCACTGGTTTTCTCTCCAGCTGTGAGATGCTAATGGAGAGTTGAACGGGAATGGGCTGCGATCAAACCAACATATCACATACAACACATGGACTTGTTTTGGGCACTGCACAATAACTATAACCAGGTTTCCATCCACTTTTTGGACCGTTCTGTTTTCAACAAAGTGAAAATGTGCAGCAACAACAACAACAAGAACAACAACAAAAATTGGTGAAATTTCCTGTCTCCATCCAATTGGCCTTTTACAGATATATGGTGTGTGTAATGATGTCATCCGAATTGATGCATAAGTTTTGGTGTATTGTAAAAGAAATCTGCCCCGAGCATTTCCATACATCATTCTGTGTACATCTCAATTCCTGTATCTTTCACTTCCCAGATATCTCCAAATCTTACTAAAATAGAGAATAATAAGACAATTGCAATTGACCATCTTACTACGTACTAATTTCACAAATAATTTAAAGTGCCCTTATTATGTATATTTCAGATATTACCTTTCATGTAGTGTGTGATATTATATAGCTGTGAATGTAAAAGGTCTGCATTTAGTTATTGTCTCCCAAAAGTCAAGTCACCTTTATTTATATAGCGCTCAATACAATACAGATTGTTTCAAAGCAGCAAAAGACTCTGAACTGAAACGAGTCGTCAGTAATTCCAGTCTCACTTCCTGCTGAATCTGTCACAGATTTGCATAATGTCAGTCTATGTTCTTCATCGACCGCCGTGAACAACGTCTACTTTGACCCTCAAACACTGTAGTTTATCTGAGACTGGAAGAGTTTGGTTCGTGTTCATGTGGAGAAGAAGCTATTTTCTGCTGACAAAGCAAATCCACTTTGATGAGATTGAAACGGTAAAACCGACGCCATCGTTACTGTTCGTATCACTGAGTATCAAGAGCTGAGGAAGAAACTCAGATATGATAATGAGCGTTTGGTTTCTGACACGGCCGACCAATCACAGCAGACTGGGTCATCTGACCAATCAGAGCAGAGCAGCTCTCAGAGAGGCGGGGTTTAGAGAGACTGAATCATTGATCGAACGTTTCAGACACTGAGAGAAAAGAGCTGATGCTGCAGTGGATATTATGAGGAAATTAAAGTGTTTTTTTTAACTTGGATGCGTGTAAACCTGTTGTAGGAGACGGCAAAACAAAATCAGGAACCTTTAAAATATCATAATAGGGGCACTATATGTAAATAATATTTGAAGCCGTTACTCCTCTAGTGAAGAGCATGTAACTGCCTTAATGTGACGAAGCTCAAAATTGAAGGGTCCATAAAAAAGCATTTTATTTTAATGACCCAAATCATTTCTCTATATCAGTGTCAGTGTTTCTGAACTCCTAAAACGCCTCCATTGTAGTCTTGAGTTTCTTCCAGGAACGAACACGTCACCATATTCCTCATTTAAATAATTAATACGCAGAATAAAGGGGGCAGGGCCTGGTTGAGTTAGTTAGTAGTGTGTTAAACTAGTGGTTATGGTAAGGGGCGGGACATTTCCCAAACACACTCGAAGCGGTTGACCAATCACAACACACTGCTCCAGCCGACCAATCAGAGCACAGTGTGCTTTTCAGGAGGGGCTTTATAGAGACAGGAACTAACCTGGGGTGCGTTTCCCGTACAACAACATAACTACTTGCTTAACTACTACAGTACAATGCATAGTTGAAGAAACCAAATAGCTAGTAACGACTATTTCCCGAAACTATATTGTCGCAAATTGGTCGTTCAACCACGATGTCATGCAGGTGGTGGAGTAATAACTTCTTTTAATGAATCTGTTTGAGATCGAATTAATGCTAGATGTTTTGCTATAAATTACAGACATGGACTCTGAGGACTATTTCTCATTTTTTCTGTTATTTTGCTTTATTTCCAGATTCAATCATAGGCACTAGAGCACGTTCGCACATGCACACTCTTCAAGAACGACACTTTAAATCTCTTGAAAAACTAAAAGATGGAAATTACATTTGTATGTATTCTAAATAAAAGATACAGATTGCACTGAATGTCAGCTTGCTTATTTGACTTAAGATCAGGATTTATTGACTTCACTTGTCATGCAAACAAGAAACTCTGCTTCTAAACGCAGCTCGAGATCTGTCGATCCAAACACACAACTTTGCGATGCTGTTTGTGAATGTTTGTTGAAACTATGTTTTCGGGAAACACAGACTCGTTGAACTGCTGATAACGACAGAACTTGCGACCATAGTTAGCTGAAGATGCTTTCGGGAAACACACCCCAGATCGTTACTGACAGACTGGGAAGAGAGGAGCTGCAACAATGGAGAATATGGGTAAAATAATCAACATTCAAGCATGAAAACCTGTTCTAGAAGAGCCTAAAAATAACATCAAGACTTTAAAGAGGCCATATTATGCCCTTTTTCAAAGTAGATTATTTGAATTATTATTAACTATTTGAAACTTACTCTCAACCACTGTCTTCCGATCTGACCCGTCGTCATTGATTTGTTGAATATTCCCAAAGTGGATGTCGCTGTAGAAGATCCGATTTGCTCCTTTTCCGCCTCCTCCACGGTAATCAAAGGTTAGCGCGATGACGTTTTTCATGTGGTCGGGGTCTTCAAACGGTTTGATGGGTGCGTTGAGGTTGTTTTCGTCTGATAAGTGCACACTCTTTAGTATAGTACGTTCTGAATACAGCAGGTATCCATCGTAGTCACGGCAACTCTGACTGTCCTCGGCTAGCATTCCGTGAGCGCAAGCACACGTTCGCTGTGCATTTCCACGGAAAAGACAGAGTTGTTGGCAGCCACCGTTGTTATTCTTGCAGACATTAGTTCCTGTAAAGAGATTTGTTTGAAACAATATAGAAATGCTGCAACTAAGGGAAATCTGAATCTTGCTCATAGATTCAATGACAATTAGCATATAATAGCATATTACATGTTATTTAAAAAACTTAAAGAAAATATTTTTTTTATTATTATGTATTATTTTCAAGATTTACTTTTTAGAAACGAATAAAAACGTATGTAATATGACAGTAATGCCATTTTTTTATGCATTTTTGAAGGTCAATATCTTTTTTCATGACCTTTTCTTTGACCCTTAGATACCAATTACACAAAATAACATATGTGCAACGAAACCGCAATTTGGAACAATTTGGAACCAAGTGGAACATGGAACATGTGATAACCAGTCAGAATGAAGAATGTAGCAATGCAGCAGTAAAACAAATAATAACATCCACATTCCTAACAGTTCTGTACATGCTAATTTATGTTGTGTTCCAGCACATTTCTGTTAAGAACCAAGTCATATAACACCCACCTTGCTGCCGTGCTCTGTTAAAAACCTTGATGTCTTTGAGTTGTACGCCGATACCCGTCCTCAGACTCACTGACTCTGTTGCATTGTCTTTACTGCCGCGCTTTATTGAACCATTCGCATGAGTCCTAAAATAAAATAAAAAAAATATCTGTTGGGACAAAGTTCAAAGGCTCTTTAAACGTGCTCTAAGCGATGTCACACGTTTTTTAGGCCGAAACATTTTTTGTCACATACAGCAAACATCTCCTCACTATCCGCTGGCTGCCTGTCCCCTGAACACACTGTAAAAAGACGCGGTCTCTGCAGACACCCCAGGCTCCACAAACGGCAACAAAAAACAAACTGGGCTAACCCGCACCACGAAACATAACAAACTGTTCCAGCCAATAACAGACAAGAAGGATTTGGGGGTGGGGTTTGGGGGGTTAGTGCGCGGATGAGGAGGATGGAGGGTCTAGCTAGCCTCCGTTTTGTTTGACAATACTTTAAACGTCAACAAGAAGTGACGTCACCCGACATCGCTTAGAGCACCTTTAAATAGGGTTAGCAAATAAAATAAAGTTATATTAAAAACTCAAATCCTGTATTTTAATCTTCATGTTGGCTCTGTCCAAACACAGTAAAGAGGAAGATGATTTCTGTGAAGAGGAATTAATGGGTTGAGGTGTACAAATATGGTGCACTGACCGGTCACTCCAGTATATGTAGCTCTCAAACACAGATACGGAGAACATGTCCATGTTGTTGCTGGACAGCACCACCTCTCTATTCTCCCCCGTCTCCAAGTTAATGCGCTCGATCTTATCCGTACGTGCGTCACACCAGTACAGCATATCTTCCTATAGGACACATGGATAATGATCAGGACATTTACTGCATGTACAGTCTGTGTTATTGTGTTTACTATGCATTTATATTGAGTCATCAGTTATAAAGAGAAAGTTGCTTTGGTCTAATTTAAAGGCAGGATTATAGGCATGACTTCTCCATCATACACAAGAGATACCAGAATAAAGGAAGAAAAAAATAAGTCAGCATTGCATGTATGGTTTGCAGAAAAGTGAAATAAATCATCTCCTCAAGATGGTGGACAAAGTGAGAAATTAAATAAAAATCTGAATACTGAATACTATTCTTATACCCATTATGCTTTGTACCTTTATGCTTATTAAAGTATTGAGTAATTAGCTTAGCAATGATCTAATGTCAAACTTTATGTGAGGAGCGCAGGTGAGTGAGGGTTATTACATCTGCCCTCTTTTTTCTCATCCGCCCCCCCTCCCCCCATGACCTCCTCAGAGCCTCCTCAGCTTAGATTGCCTTAGATTCGTTTTTAGTCCGTTTGGCCTCCTCTCAGTGGGAGATTCGTTCTGTTGAGGCCTACGCTGTGCTTAGGCAATACTTGGAGTTGTAGGCTCTGATAGCCTCCTCGGATAATTGCCTCTAGGGTTGAGCTTAGACTCCACTTGTTTGAGAGAGTCCTTCGTTCCCCAGAACTCTAGTTATGCATTTTTACCTATGAGATGACTATTTTTCCGAGTCTCTATAGTGGTATTATCAGTTGGATAGATCAGACCTCCTCTTGCTGAGGTAACCACTCTTAGACCTGTATATAGACAGGAGTAATGGTGTGGTCTTAGGAGCCTTATATAGAGAGTCTCCGGACGGGAGCCTCCACTCCCCAGAGCTCCATGCAACAGTGTTATCAATACATTGGCTCTTTGAAGTTTCTTAAGAAACGCTTTTGGCTAGAGGGTTGTAGGTCTCCTCTCTTTCAGAGAGTTGTTCTGGCTGAAACCTCGCTCTCAGAGCCTTGTTACACAGTAGCTTTGAGAGTCATAGGCTCTTTGGAGCTTCCTCTGGTACTGTTTTTAAAGAAACACTGATAGGCCTCCTCTTGTTTTAGAGAATCGTTCTGTGAAGGCTTTGCTCGCAGAGCTCTGTGCTGACATTTGCAAGAGGTGTAAGCTCTTTTTGGACCCTCCTCTGTTATGTGTCTTTTAGGTTTGAGTGTTATTAGGCCTCCTCTCATTTTAGAGTCATCCTGCTGTCTAAAAAATTGGATCTTTGGTAAAAATGAATGGAGCAAAGAGTATGGTTATGCCTCCTCTTGGCCTAGAGTTGTTTGTGTTCAGGTCACTGCTACTTGAGCTCCGTTTTTAGTACTTCCCACATTTTGAGGGTCATCATAGAGAGTGCTTTGCTTTCTAGAGCTTTGTGTACAAGCTCTGAGCACATGCTTATGACAGTTCTCAAGTAGTAGGCTTTCTTTGTAGCCTCCTTGATAATCTGGCTTCTTGTATATGCATATTTAGTACTCTCCTCGTTTAGAGGGTCGTTATGCAGAGTACTTTGCTCATTGGGGCTCCTATGTTCAGGAGTTATGCCAAGCTGGGATGCTTTGTGTCAGCCTTCTTTATGGACTTTTGCTGCTAGAGTTAGGTGTGCTGAGTTGTTGGCTCTTTGGGCCTCCTTGACATGCGGACTTCAGGTTGAGCTGGTTGAAATACAAGCGGCTCCTTAGACCTCTGTAGATCGGTATCAGGTTGTAGGGCTCTTTAGGAGCCTCCTTTATAACTGGCTCCAGAGCTTGGCTATTTCTCCCCCCAGTAAAGAGTGTAGCTATATACAATACTCCACTCCTCTATCTATGTCAGAGCGGTCCTTGTGGTCGAGCCTGTAAAGTACTCCACTCGTTTGAGAGGGGTTGTATGCAGAGTACTTCGCTCCTGGGGCTGGATAACGATAGGCCTTCCTATGGCCACTTTATAAGCAAAATAATATCAGGCTGAATGATTATTTGTGAGCCTCTTTGATAGACTTTTAGTAGAGCTTGATAGGTACTCCTCTGATTGAGGGTCACTATGCAGAGTACTCGGCTTTCCCAGAGCTATTTTTGAGCTCTGTTGGTCCTGGAAACCCCTTGCGGGATAAGCAGAATCAATCCTCTCGCTTGAATGTTCGTTATGTCGAGTCTTGCTCCCCAGGATGCCCATCTCTGGAATCCAATGTGTTGTAGTTATTGCCGTAATGCAAAACCTTCTCATTGGAGGCCTCTGATAGAGGGTTAAGTATAGAGAGTCTGTTAAACAGACAGGTTGTAGGCTGACAGGGTTAAGATAGAACAAAGTCTATCCATGTTTAGGTCCCCTGAAAGAGACAGGCCAAGGTCCTTTTTTGTCTCTGGTCATATTCCCTTAGAGGAATTTTTTTCCTAGGATAAATGATTACAAGCCTTTGAGCTCTGCCCAGGGTCAAGTCCTTTCATTTGACCTTGCGAGGTGAATGGTAAGATTGTACTTGCTCATCGAGGCATGTAATTTAGGCAATGACCGTAGGAAGTAATTGTCAATGTGACAGCGAAATACTGGTGTGTACCTTTGGAAAATTTAACTCTTGCAGTTAGGCCTTTTGAGTTTTTATTCTTGTGCTTAGTCTCAGCCAATCTGGCATGCATTCCCCTCAGCATGGCAGAGAGGGCATTTGTTCCTTTATTAGTGTCCCAAGACGCAGTGCGAGTTCCCATTCGAAAGGGAATATATCGGGTTTCAAATGTAACCTTGGTTCTCTGAAAAGTGAAATGAGACATTCCAGTGAGAGGTGCATCTCGTTTCCATGCTTCTGGACTGCCTGCATGGTCCCTTTAGAAGAAGAAGTGTATGACATGTCCTCTAGGCGCGCTCTTTATACCTCACGGCTGCACTAGTAGTGACTTCATTTGCTGTCGCCGGCCATTACAATTGTCAGGTTTAAACACATGCTTCAGACACTGGTCGGGCTTAGGCTTTCCTCCATTAGCATCCTAGGATGCAGTGTCTTATTCCCCTTTTAGGGGCCCAAGGTTACATCTGTAACTCCAGTTGAAAAATATTTGACATTCACCAGAGCACAAAAAACAAATATGCACTGGAGCATTTACCAAATCTGTTTCGTCAATATGATCTTATTACAGTATCAATTGAGGGTGCTCTTGCTTTTTCTTTTGTATCTGTAAATATCTGTAAAACAGCAATACTTTATCTTATAGAAAACATCAGTGTGGTTTTCAAACAATGAAAGCACCCTAAATCAATTATTGACCCAAACAAACTATTCATGATTCAAAAATGTATGTTTCGAGATCAATGCATATGCACTGGCAGGATTTGCGATTGATGCAACAAGTAAATTGTTACACACCCCAGTCCTCAGTTTAAAACAACTGTGTTATAAAGACATAAATGTTTCATAAGCACCTGATAGTCAACGGAGATGCCGTTGGGCCAGCTAATGCTGACATTCACCAGCACGGCTCGATTTGATCCATCCAGACGAGATCTTTCTATGCGTGGATACTGACCCCACTCCGTCCAGAACAGATACCTGCACACACAACCACCAATGCTTCATTCATGCAGCAGCGACTCACAATAAAAGACAGGAAGTCAGGGTTACACAGATCTCACCCTTTCTCAGGATGCACAGTAATGGCCCGAGGTTTGTCCAGTCCTTGGGAGATGACCACATATCGAAACGAGCCATTTAATCTGGCCACCTCAATCACATCAAAGCCCTGGTCCGTCCAATAGATGTTTCCTACAGCACACAGCAGACAGCAACAAGGTCGATTTATGGATCAGTATTGTAATAATGCTCTGAATGCATTTGAAAGTGTCAAAAGTGCTTAAAACGCACCGGCGATCCAGTCGACAGCGATGCCCTCCACGCGCCCGATGCCGTTAGTAATGACGTCCTCTCTCCACGTTTGATCTCTCTTAGCTCTGCTAATGGTGCTCAAACCCATGTCAACCCAGTAGATGGTGTCATTATCTACATGACAATAGAAAGAACATACATATGAATTATAGTGCATCCCAATAGAGCATCATGGATGTGCAGCCGATAAATCTGTGGCAACTGCGTGATACGATCATGTCAATACGGATCAAAATCTCTGAGGAATTTTCACCTTGCTGAATCTCTGCCACGAAGAAGCAGCTATGAGGGCAGAAAAGGGTCCGACCCAGTACTAGCAAGGTGTACCTAATAATGTGGCCGTAGAGTGTATATCTGAAAACATAAATCAGAAGTGTGGAGACTCACCGGCATGAAAATCAATCCCAACGGCGAGTGAAGTGCCTGAAACTGGTACCAGGGCATCGGACTTGTCTGCAGGGTCCAGTGGGATTCCTCTAATGCCCTCATGAACAGAGTACAGCAGGAATGAACCCACACCTGAAAGCAACACAACAATCACAGACCCTTCAACTACAGACAGTTTCATGTCCACAAGTTTGTGGTTATTAAGAGATTTTAATTCTTTAGAATGCCTTTATTTTATTTTGTGCTACTTTTCAAATTCCTTCCTGTACAGATTTAGTTGTTTTACACTTGTTTTCCCCTCTAAGACTAATCCTAATATTCAAAGGTGTTCAAAAAGTTTGTTCAAAAAGTATATTCTGCTCACAAAGGCTGCATTTATTTGATCAAAAATACAGTAAAAATAGAACTACTGTGAAATATTATTACAATTAAAAATAATTAAATGATGTAATTTATTTTTGTGATCAAAAGCTGAATTTTCAGCATCATCTTCAGAGTCACATGATCCTTCAGAAATCATTCTAATATGCTGATTTGATGCTCAAGAAACATTTATTATTAATATCAATCTTATTATTTTTGTAGAAAACGTGATCATTCTTTCAGGACACTTTGATGAGTTGAAAGTTTAAAAAAAATGCATTTATTTGAAATAAACACTTTTGTTACATTATAAATATATTTACTCTCACTTTTGATCATCTTCCTTGCTGAATATAAACATGTGTAGCGCATACAAATCCATAACTATTATTATTATTATTATTATATTTGAATACTTTTAAAATGACACTTATGATAAGTAAACAAACAAACCATTTATTTTATGAAAAGAATTTATATAAAAGTTACAAAAATTGTTTTCTCAGTTGTGATGTTTTTTGCAATCTCATTTTGACTAAGTATTTTGTATGTATAAATTGTTTATAGTACATAAAATGCTAGCTTTGCCACAAAATGTTATGAAAAAAAGCTTTGGAAATTGTGGTTAAAATGTTTCATAATGTTTCAGAAAAATTCTGTCAGAATTCTTCTTTGAATTATGTATATGTACTGTAATTAGGCAGTTTAAAACGTCCATAGTTAAAGAAACACCTTTGAATATACCTATAATAAAAGGGATTTTTTTAATTTACTGAGCATTTTTTTTAAATACTTAAAAATACTTTTAAACCATTTGTTGAGTCTGTAGATAATAAATAACAAATTGATTGATAATTGCAGAAAAACTAGTAAATCTACAGTATTAAAATTAATGATTGAGCAGTTTGTTGCGCCTCTGTATGTTTCTTATGGTGTTTCCAGCTGTTCTCTGAAGTAAATGCAAATACTGTGGTCTATTGTCCCTCCATGCCATTTTCCCAAAAGGAAGTCACAAATAATTGACAGTTTGAATGTCAGGTGTTTGTGTGTGTGTGTGTGTGCGTGTGTGTGTGTGTGTGTGTGTGTGTGTGTGTGTGCGCGTGCGTGTGTGTGTGTACCCTCGCAGGACTGCTGTCCGCTTCCTCAGGCTGTATCCTGCGGTGAACGTGTGTGTGTGTGTGTGTGTGTGTGTGCGTACCCTCGCAGGACTGCTGTCCGCTCCTCAGGCTGTATCCTGCGGTGCACATGCAGGATCGGCTGGAGGGAGACGTGGGTAGACACAGCTGAGAGCAGTCACCATTGTTGTTACTGCACATGTTTGAACCTGATGATAAGTACAGCCAGAAAAACGCAATTCGCCAAGGGGACAATTTCAGTACAAAAGCCTACATCTATTCAAGAAATACCCACAATCCAGTTTAAGCAGATGCTATCTGCACTGATACTGTTTCAGTATTTAAATTAAGGCAAGGTGTGCTTTTCAGCACAAACACTCCTTTTTTCTGTGCTAATAAATCTCTCTAGTAAATTGTTCCTTATTCATAAAAACAACATACTGGCACAATGAACTGAACTGAAATTTCAATAGAATACATTAGTGTTGCCCACTTTTTCAGCGGCGTTGGGTCCTGATTTATTTTTTTCTATTAATTTTTTCCTCATAGGGATTTGAAGCCGTGAATCAAAACAACCAGCAATGAAGTGAATCACAACATTACAGACTTTGATTGGAAGCAAAAAAATCTTTGTCAAAAAGACAAAATTACAGGACTTTAATGAGGGAAAGAACCAAAATCCCATGAAGCATTGCCAATGACATTATCAAAGTGAAAACAATGGAGAAATATAAAACTATTAACTTAAAGTTGCTAATTATATTAATAGAAACTATACATTTTAAATTTTGAATAATTAAAATTATTAAAATTAAATAAAAAAATAGCAAAATGATATATATATAATTATATAAATATAATTTTGCTAATTTGTATTTATACTTATCAATGCTGCCTCAGGAATTTTATTAATAAAAAGTTTTGCTACTGAATCGCTACATTATATTCCTCAGCAAAGAGGTGGTAACATCGCTGTTTTTTAAGTAATTAAACTCACAGACTCATTGTTTGTAAAGAAAGAAATGTTGACAGACTCAGGTAATTCACACACGCATCTCTTTCTCTCTCTCTCTCTCGTAATTAATTCAAATAAATGCTATAGTTCATTCATTCAAATAAATGTGATCTCGACGCACTACTTCATATCTTTGTCTGATTTAAAGCGACAGAATGCTAGATATAAAGAGCCGTAACTGACGAAAATAACCATCATATTTATCCTTCCAGTCAAATATTACACTGCAAACATAATTTACAGCTTTAACTTGTCAATGCAGGAAAATGACCACGTATAAGCGGGAGAATCCACAGCTAGCAGTGCATTAAAGCATTTGAATGCACTCTGCTTCACGTCGGGCTGTTCTCTGCCTCTATGTCATGCATTAAAATTGTTTAATGCACAGCTAGCCGTGGATTATTCATTAAATACATAGTATTTTACGAGCATAGCGAGAGCGACTCAATTACGTCATTTGCTGGTGCTTCATGGGAGTGGGCGGAGCTAAAGAGCTCTTTTGGCACAATTTGCTCGCCGCAACTTTCTGATTGGTGGAATTTCTGCACAGCATCATGGGTAATGTAGTTTTTCACCACAAATTCAGTTGTTAAATATGATTATTTTAAAAAATAAGTTGAAATAATGTGGGCTCATGGCTTCAGCAAATGCATATACCATCAACCAATAACCTGATAACTCACAGTAGGGCTGTCTTTAAAGATTTATAAGTTATTGTTAAAAATCAAATTAAATAGCTTTTACTTCCAAAATATTCAGCTCAGTACAGATTTTTTGGGTATCACTTGAATGATTCCTTATACACTGCATGCAAAAGATTGGTGAACCTGTCTGCACGGTCTCATTGTAGATCTTCATGTGCATCATGGGAGATGTGCTGTTTCTCAACACCTTCCAGTCTCCTCCATCACTCTTATCACACGTGCCGATCTGATCCGTGCCCTGATCCGCCCACCACAGCTTATCACCTACACAACATCAACCACATCATTGTTATTCAGTAAAAGTCAAGGATTTACAGGATCTTGCAGGGCAGTGCTATATTTACCCATGATAGCCAGCGCAGAGGCTTTGTTGAGTTTGCCTTTGACCGCGTCTATCACCTCGAGTCCTGATCCGTCCAGCTTGCAGCGGTTAATGGTGCTGTTTCCAGAGCTGACCCAGTACAGCTGCTCCGAGTCAAAGTCTATGGCCAGACCTGCAGAACAGAACAGACACACTTTATAATGCTTTCTCAAGCGTTTCAGAGCGACTAATGAGGGGTATTACGGCTATATACTGAACAAGTTATCATGAAGAAGATCATCAGACACATGGGGTCTCATTTTCTAACCATGCATATAAACATATTGATGGTGTGATCTAAAACTGCGCGTGAATTCATGATCAAAGTCTTACAGAAACATGGAAAGTGTATGTATGAGTACAATATAACCACTTGCTGAAAAAGTCACACAATGTAACCTTCATTATTCCTGAAACTGTTCCTCTAGTTACTACTATTCACCTTTTAGCCATCACCTCACTTAACAAGTGTTTTAACTTCCTTGACTAACTAAACACAGGACTCAAAAGTTATCATTTATTCTTCTTACCTAGTTAGCCCAGTAGTTGATATTACGTCATCTAGCGACATTTAGCTACTTTGAGCAGGCTTTAGCTAGAGTCAGTTTTTATTTTTGGAAATGTAAATGTATAATTTTATATTTACTGTAAATATATTATATTATAATATAATATATTAAATCAAATTAAATATATAAATAACTACATTAGTTAACATGAACTACTGTCAAAATTGATCAACACTTCTACAGCATTTATTAATCTTAGTTCATGCAAATCTCAGCATTTACTAATACATTTTTAAGATCAAAAGTTGTATCTGTTGACATTAGTTAATGCACTGTGAACTAACACTAATATAAATTGTTTTATTAACTAACATTAACAAGGGTTAATAAATGCTGAAAAAAATATGTTGCTCATTGTTAGTGTTAGTTAATACAATAACAATTCTCAATTAAAATGTATTGTTTTTAATATTTTGTTGGTAACACTTTATAATAACTGCACGCTATTAATCATTAGTTAAGCATGAGTAAACAGTTAATTAATAATTTATAAAACATTAATAGACATTAATAAGCAGTTCATAAATACAGCTATAAATGCTTTTTTCTTGATTCAAAAGCATATCTATAAAGTGTTTAATAATTGTATTTTCATACTTTGTTAATGATTAATTAATTTCTAAATGAAGTATAGCATTATTTACAAACCAGTTATTTAAGAGTTGTCAGTGGTTCATAAGATCATTTAGAAAGTGTAAATACATGGAGTAAATTCAGTTAGTTATAAAGCATTTAGTAGTGGTCAGTTAACTGTGTGTGTGAGCTCATCTAAAGTGAGGACTATTCATGCCTTGTAAAGCATTTATGAAGGAGATTTAAAGACTCATTTATCTTCTAAACAGAAGAATTAAACAAACACAACACAGTGATACAGAACATAGAAATATTAACAGACTTTAAATCTCCTTTGTAAATGCTTTACAAGGCATAACTAGTCCTCACTTTAGATGAGCTCACAAACATATTTAACTGACCACTACTAAATGCTTTATAACTACCCGAATTAACCCTGAATTACAGTATAAATACATGTTAATAAAGCATTTATTAACACACTAAATAACTATTACTATAGATCTGAATAATAAGATGTATGAATGTACATTTAAATAGTTTATTAATCATTTACTTACACTTTCTAAGTAATCTTATGAACCACTGACAACTCTTAAATAACTGGTTTATAAATAATGCAATACTTCATTTAGAAATGATAAATTGATCATTAATAAAGTATGAAAATACAATTATTAAACACATTATAGATATGCTTTTAAATCAAGAATAAAGCATTTACAGCTGTATTTATAAACTGCTTATTAATGTCTATTAATGATTTCTAAATTATGAAATAACTGTTGACTATTGCTTAACTAATGATTAATAGCGTGCAGTTATTATAAAGTGTTACCTTTTGTTTTATTAAAAAAATTTTATTTATAATTTATTATACATTTTAAACATAAAATGAATTTTGTTAATTTGTTTTAAATTATTATTACTTTTTATTTAATAAAAAAATGTGTTCAAATTTGTAATGCATAAATACATGTCGGAGCCATAGTCATCTATACACTGCTTCCTGTCATCTCTACACTGTTTTATTTAATAAAGACTGAAATAAGGGCTAAAAAAGTACATTATCAAAAAATGTAAGACAATATGGTTCAACAAACACCGCAGACTGAACTCCCTGATTCTCTCACACTGGCAAAGTGTTGTTGTTAGCACATGAAATTGCAATTCGGTGGATGATTCAGATGTACCCCCCGAAGATAATGTCTCTGTCTAATTAGTTTTAAGTCCTAATGTGGTTCTACAACCCAGTACAATCGTGTTGTAAGCTTTTTGAGCCTGAAGCCCCTCCGTACAGGCTCTTCTCTCAGCTGTCACTCACCCACTGGAGCTTTCTGATCGGCGAAGATCACCGTATGGTTTGTGCCGTCAGTGTTGGCCATGCTGATGTTATCGCCATCGGTCCAGTACAGCTTCCTGGACAGTTCAAGAAAAGACATAAGAATAACGGTTATATTGTTATTAATATTTCTAGATGAAAACTTATTGGACTGAAACAACTTAGATTTTTTCTCCTTGATCATGAGCTCCATGTTGTCTTATATCACTATATATGAGCAATATTTTGTCTAAAGGTTCAAAAAACGATTCCATAAAAATAAAAGAAATCTGACTATTGCAAGGTTTAAGCAGTTTATATCCTTCATCAAACACTCAACTTAATTAACCAGAATCATATTGAAATTTCAGTATGGCCTTGACTGGTGTCACGGTTTTGGTCTCTGTATTTTGGGACTCTTTCTGTTCTGTTTAGTTCCTGTTTCCTTGGTTGTCATAGTTATTCATCGTTTAATTGATTAGAGTCTCACCTATCCCTCATTGTTCCAGTGTATTTAAAACTTCGGTTGTCTTCTGTTCTTTGTTTTTGGAGTTTCGTGCTGGTGTTTCTATGTGTAGTTCCGAGTGTTTATTGAATGTTATTTCACCGTTAATCTGCGTCAATCATCTCTGTCTGGATGATCAAGTCAAGCCAGCGCGTGATTAATCTTGATCTAATTATTGAATCAGCATGTGCTGAGTGCTTCAAAGCGAATGTGTTTCTACGGTGAGTGAATCAGTGAACAAATCATTTTAAATGAATATTTTAAATGAGCGAATGGTTCTCGTTCACTTTCAAGCGAAATCAAGAGATTTCTAGGTTACCACATACATGTTTTAATTAAATTATAAAACGGCTATTGGGAATGTGCCAATACATAAATATATGCCCTGTGGGTTTAATATATATATATATATGCGCTTTATTAATTTACATGTGTGTAGGTTACGTGTGTGTCAAGAGTAAATGCTGCTCCACATGAACTGTTATCATTAACATTAGCGTCTTAAACGCCATCTCTGCATATGCTGTGAGTTTGGTTTGCTTATAAAGGTAATCTGGGAATGCAACATGCGCCATTTCATTAGATTTGTAAGGTAAATAGTTTATAAACCTACGCCAACACAGAATACATCAATATCTTTCTAAATATGCAAACTGTTCATCGCAATTCCAAAATAAAAGTTTAAACCCTCACTCCGAGTTTGCATGTTTTGATGTCCACATGTTTTTGTTCAAGAAATTACAGTGGCTTTAGCATTTCTATCATAAAAAAGTGGCCAAATATTAGAGATTAAGTAAACATTTGAATTAAATGTTGTTTGGCCAACATCAAGGATTTGATCTGCTTTAAAGTGTAACAACACCAGGCTCTGCAGGCCTTTGTTATAATGCATAATGTACATAAGAGGATTGTTTATATTATGTATATTATGTATTGTAACAGTGTTGCTCTATAAAATCATGATTACTTGCTTTTGATACTTTATTTCCGATTACTCGATTAATCGTCAAAATAATCGACCGATTAGTTGATTACCATCATCTCTTCTCTGATGGTGAGGGCGGGGCAACCTGTCACTCACATGAGATCAGCCAATAGCAAACCACAACCATCCAATCAATTCCCCACAGACAAACTCAAGCCCCGCCCACATTTGTTCTTGTTCCAGAATCCGTTTCGCTCTGATATCCGACACAATAGGGAGAAAAGGCTAGTGCAGCTTCTGTTTCATGCCGACTGTAATAGTTGTTCAGATTAAAATGAAAGTTTTTTTTTTCATGCAAAATGAGTGTTGAATGCACAGATCCATGTCTGATATGGGCTGCATTTAAAAACTCTTATAACAAAGTTGAAATGTTGTCTCTTAATGTTTTTGCTGAAAATAATATATATTTTTGTCTTTTTCATGGAAAAAAAACCCCAGTGCAAATTGACAATATCCTAAAGCCTGGCGCCCAGTAAAACATGAGAAAACAAGAGTGCATATGGTAGAATCCTGTTATGCATCTATTTTTCTGCCTTTAGGAAGTAAAGTGTGTAGGAGGGCAGGGTTGCATGTGTAAATGTCTCAAGTGTTTGTTGCACGAGTGCGCTCACCCCAGTATAGGATGCAGCACGAGGCAATGGGGCTTGTCCAGGCCTTGAATAACAGCGTTTTTGAAGGAGCCATCCAGTCTGGCCACGTTGATCTGTTTCTTATTGCCGTCATAACTGGTCCAGAAGAGATTGCGTGAAACCCAGTCCACCGCCAGACCATGTGCGTTGGGAATATCTGATCACAATTAAAATAACCATTTCCAGATATTAATAATCAGATGAAAGACACAGAAATCTAAACATTCGCATTCAGTGCATTTCCACAGCGATACACATCTGGACGAACAGAAAGACTGATGGTAAAGTGTGAGTCACTATTTCATCATAAAACCCAACATGTCTGTAATTTGGTTTTGAGGGCTGTGCTAATTTTACTTAAACAGCACTCTCTAAAAAACTCTCGACTGTAAACACGACAGCAGTTTTGCACTGTAAACAATGACCAAGATTCTTATACACACGATAACAAGATTTCAACAACAACATCCTGATATTCTGAAGCCTTATGTGAACTCAGAATAGAAATATTAGATTCTCTCAATGGGGTAGTTCAGCAAAAAATGAAAATTCTGTCATCATTTAATCACCTCCATATCGTTCCAAACCTGTCTGACTTTCTTTCTTCTGCAGAACACAAAAGATATTACTATTTTTGTCCATATCACGAAATTCATTGTGGTCCAAAACGACATTGACTTTCATTGTAAGGACAAAAACACCGAGTGTTCCACAGAAGAAAGAAAGTCAATGATGACGAAAGTGAAAATTATTATAATGTACGTTTAGTGTTCTTCCAACAACCTTAATTTATATGATTTCCATTTTCAATGAGTCTGTATTAAGTCATAATTACATTTTTATAATTCTCATATCAAGTATCTGCTTTGGCATTTAAAAGTGTGAAATTGATATCGTCTAGTAATATCTATTAAATTCATCCACTAGCAAAAGAAATTCCCATATTATACCAACTTAGTAAAAGAGAAGAAATAAAGCCACTGTTTTAACAGTTATTTTCTGCTGTACATGTGCATGTGCTTTTATTCCAGTGAAGTTGATGAATGTTGTACCTGCAGTCACCACTGTCTCTATTCCTGTGCCGTTGATGAAGGCCCTCTTGATGGTCTGAGTCCGAACATCCGACCAATAGATACGCTTCTCCAGAGCGTCGTAATCCACAACCGTGACGTTGTCGATGTCAGGGACGGTGAAGGAGATGATGTAGTTGTAGTATGGATTATAGATGTCCACTCCTCTTATCTCAATCTGACGAGCGTACAGTAGGAACTGACGCGACTCTGGAAGAGAGACAGAGACACCTGTCATGACTGAAGACAAAAAGAGACTAATCGAACCAGACAAAAGGTCACTGGGAAAAAAATTCCCCAAGGAAATTAATTTAAATGCGAAGATCCATTCACATTTACCAGTACTTTTTCTGTTGAGTTTAGCGAAATTTCCTTCAACATTAAAAAAACCCTGTGAAAAACCAATACAGAAACTTCCTTCATATTAACACAGTACATTCTCAGGGTGTGGCTGGAGTTTATACGGGAAGGCAGAGAAAAACGGACACTCTTGAAACTGCATGTTTAAAGAAAAGTTCAAAGTTCAAGAGAAATGAACGAACTAAGCGACAGGTCTATTTTCTTCAATAATCAACAGTAGGTTAGGCTGCATGAGAGACATGCCAAGATAACGATTGTTCAGCCAAAGCAACAACTGAAAAAAAAACATCTTTAGAAGGAATTTTTCACCAAACATGAAAATTCTGTCATCATTACCTCATGGTCATGTTGTTCCAAACCCATATGACTTTCTTAATTTTAGAAATCATAGAAGTCGATATTTCACTATTTAAACAAATATTAGTATTTAAGGATTAGGATCAGTGGTGGAAAGAGTACTGAAAAAACATACTCAAGTAAAAGTACCATTACATTCCAAAAAAATGTAGTGTGAGTAGAGCAAAAGGTACTTGTCCAAAAATCCACTTGAGTAAGAGTAAAAAAGTAGCTTATTTAAAAGTACTCATGAGTAGCGAGTACTGAGCTGAGGATTCTACCCCTTATAATAAACACTGTGCACTACAATTTATAAATTAAAAAAAAATGCACATAGGCCTACTGTAATTCACATTATATTTTGTTCTTTGTCAGAACGATTGAAGAATATCTATCATCCATCTTTTTAAAATGCATCAAATCAGTACACTCATCACCATTTAAATCATATTATTTAGGGGAAAAAAGCATTTAAAATTAGGCGAAAGGCCACTGGGACTGAGCATGCTATTGTTGCACATAAAATATCAATATTCATAACAGTGCAAAGAATTCAAAAACCTTTAGAAACTCATATGATAGTTCAGCATCACACATCATGAGATGGGTTAAATAGAGAGATTAAAAAATACCCAATTTCTCTCCAAAACGGTACAAATGTTAGTGTTTTGATAAATGAGAATCACTAATATTACCAGATTACCTCACCTAATGCACTGAAAAAGGCTAAGATAGTGAGCTAACACTAATTACACACTTTAATTCCATGCTATTAATTATGTTACACTTTAAACGCAAATGCACATTGTTCTAGAAGGGTGGCATCATCCCTTACATTTTACACGGCTACATATACTCACATTGTAATGCTGATAATATAATTTGTAAGGAAAATTGTGCATTAAATAGGGAAGTTATATCCAGGAAACTTTCACAAAAGAAAAACAAACACACATAAATGACTCTTTGTAGTCTCGGTGAAGCTGTTTTATCAGCAGCATCCACACACAAAAAAACAAAAACATGAAAACATGAAAAATGTTTTTGCGCAAGTGCACTTGCCAAATGAAGACGGATTGTATAATGGATCAATCAAAAAATGTTGTTTATTAACGAGCTATAGTCACGCACTGACCGAAATGCAGTTCATAGAGTGCACTGATTCTGAATCTGTGATTGTGAAGTAAATGGGAGCGGGAATTTACCGCATTATGAACTCGTCACGCAATACCCCCAACCTCAGACCAAATGTTAGGCCCTGTAGACAGGCCAGCCTATTAAGCAGAAATGTGAAATGTACCTTTGCATATTAGAGGAAGACGCTGATATCTGGATTGAATTGATGCGTGAAGAATGCACTTCCACAGCAGTCACGAGTAAGAGCAGGAATAGGCGGTTAAAGTTTTCTATGCTTAATTTGATTTGATGACAGTCACGAGACCGATTACTCCATCCAATCACGTTGATGGATAAAAATTAAATTAAATTAAATCAAGCATGTAACGAGTAACGACCACAAACAGAAGGAAAATAGCGGAGAAAAAGTACCGATACATCACTTAAAATGTACTCAAGTAAAAGTAAAATTACACAATTTTTAAACTACTAAAAAAAGTACAATTTCTGAAAAAAACTACTTAATTACAGTAACGTGAGTATTTGTAATTCGTTACTTTACACCCCTGATGAGGATTAGGATTTGATTATAAGTAACTTTGCAACCACATGTCAACTTATTCTACTAACCCGAACCTAACAGTCTACAAATACTCTAATGAGCGTTAGCTGACACGTAATGAAAGTTAGTTGACAAACTGACGAGACTCAGCGCAGATTTTGTCAGGATGTAAATGAATCTGAAGATGATAACAGGTCTGTTGTGCCGCTGGCTGGAGCTCGAGGTCGTACCGTAGCAGGTGTGGTTGTCTTCACTCAGTCTCATGAGGTGAGGACAGGCGCAGGAGAACGTCTGATTATAGTTGATCAAGCACAGGTGAGAACATGGACCCAAACCACTGTTAGCAGCACACGGGTTCGGCGCTGGAGAGAGACGTGAGACAGACAGAAATAAAGAGGAGGTGAAGTAATGAGCATTATTGTGTCATTGCCACATTCAAATTTATGGCCAAGAAACCAAACCAGCTGAGACACTGATGACAGACTGATATGTCGTCCGAGAGAGAGAGATTGAGAGAGAGATTGAGATTTGGTTTGATGAAAAGTAAGACAGAGAAATCCAAAGGTTTAAAACAGATAGAGGAACTTCTGAAAGCATGTCTAAACCAATTCATCCCCTCTGTCTGCTCCCGTTAGACATGAATAAACAGATGTCTGTCTCTATAAGATGAAGTCAGTGAGCTAAACTATCATGACACGTTTATTCACAAGCTGCATTATTAAGCGCCAAACACCATCAACATGTGTGTCCATCAAGCCAACTGGCCCTTCCCTCAATTTGACCCACAGTCTTAAAGTTTACACAATAACTAATCAAACAATGAAAAAGTAGACTTCACAAGAAAACTTAAAAGAATAAAATTATCTGTGATATCCAGACAACAAGCCACTTTTAAAAGCTCAAAATGAATCTCCTTGTTGAATATTGGGGCATCTGGAATCAACTGTGCTTGAGGAGATGAATGCCACAAACTATATATAACTATAATACTAAAACTATAATATTCATGTGTTAATTTTCTCAGAGCTGAGAAAGTAACAAATAATGCAATTGACATGACATGATACAGGAAAAAAATAACACTATTAGAATCAAATTTTGGAATCCTTTAGAATCAAGCATTTCAAATCAGCTCTTTATGGAACGTTTCCATGGTGGTACAGTGATGGAATTAGATTGTTATACCATGGTGACATATACCACTGTGACATGTGACTGCTTTGAAACAGGAGTTAGTAATATTGGTATAAGAGTAACTTTGAAATAAAGTATGAAGATTACCTTGCGGTTGTCTAGATGGGTGGTATACCTGCAGATCAAAAGGTTGTGTGTTTGTTCTCTGAACCACAGTGACATTGTTTCCTGTCCATTTGTTAGCTTTGGCCAGTGTGTTTGTGCGCCAATCTGTCCAGTAAACCTCTCCGCCGTACATCGTCACAGCAAACGGATGCGAGAGATACTCGTGTCCTCTGAGCACCTCGATCAGTCCTGACCCGTCATACTTGGCTGAATAGATTGCATCCGATCTGAGACATAAGACATAAATAAATAAACCATTTCTATGGTCATTAATTTTTGATAGGAAGCACACAATAAGAACCAGGTAATTAGGGTTGTCGGGATCACTAGATTCTTCCAGGAGCAGGATTGGATATCCCTGGTTTAGGGATTGGGAAAGGGTCAGGGCCACTCTCTAGCAGAGTTTAGCTTTAGACCTGATTAAACACACCTGACCCAGCTAATTAAGGTTGTCGGGATGACTAGAGACTTGGCGAAAGGTATATTAGAACAGGTTGGAGCTAAACTCTACCTTAAAGTGGCCTTCAAAGAGAAGGATTGGACCCCACTGGGTCAGGGATTGGGATAGGGTCAGGACACTGCTTGGTTTGTTCTAGGACAGGGGTGTCGAATCTTGCTCCAGAAGGACCATTATCTAGCAGAGTTTAGCTTTAGACCTGATTAAACACACCTGAACCAGATAATCATGGTCTTGGACCTAATCATGGTCTGTGTTGGAGCTAAACTTTACAGGACAGACTTCCAGGAGCAGGATTGGATACCTGGTTTAGGGATTGGGAAAGGGTCAGGCCCACTCTCTAGCACAGTTTAGCTTTAGACCTGATTAAACACACCTGAACCAGTTAATTAAGGTTGTCGGGATCACTAGAGACTTCCCGGAAGGTGTGTTGGAGCTTTCATTGATCTAGGAGCATGACCTACTGTGCGCTCTCAGTGCAAAAATGTGCAAAATACCGCAGTACTCTTAAAAGGACATTTTTGTTCCTTATTTAGTTCATACTAGTTCCTTAAAGGAACGTACTATTACTAAAATATACCTTCTAAGGCTAGAAAAGATACAAAGTTGTCCTTTTAAGGAAACTGCCCCAGTCTCAAGCTGTTGTACCTTTCTAAAGATACAATAAAAAATGAAAATTCCAGAGAGAGTACGGGTTTAGTACATCACATTAAACATTACCTGGCATCTATCCACAGAATGCGCCGCTCCAGGTAGTCCACAGTCAGTCCGTTGGGCCATCCTCCACTGCCCGTCTCCTTATGGATGGTGCGTCTGCCATGTCCACTCATGGACGCGGCCTCTATCCTGGGCATGCTGGCATCCCAGTCTGTCCAGAATAGGATTCTACAGAATCAGAGCACAGATGAGGGCTTTTTCTATGCTGCTTACAAAACTGTCCTTAGTCTCAAAACCGAAAAGTGGGATAATTCTTTATGGAGCTGGCTTTTACTATATGGAAAAGAGCAACGTGAAGATTCTTCAAAAATTGTCTTGTATTTGGAACAACATAAGTTGAGTGAATTATTTTTCAGACTTTGGATGAATCAGTGGTTCTCACTTCAAGGCATCCCATTCTCAATACAACATTTGAAGGTAATTCTGGTACTTCTGTTCTAATGACAAAGCTGCTTATTCTCAAACTTGTATTTACAGAAAGTAGGAGTGGCAATATATTAAAATGATTAAATCAAAAATCATAAATTCATTAAAAAAATTAAATTACATTTTTCCAATTACTGAATGGTCTTTAGTGTTTACGCTTTTCATTAAATCATTCTTTTTTATTTCCATGACTTTTCAGAACTTTTTTAAATCCTCTCATACATTCATGTTTTCCAAGACGCTAGATTGCAAGATTGAATAAAACATGAGCAAAGCTTGACATATAAACTGGCAGTAACATAATTTTATTTAAACAAATTCAAAACAAAACACTGGACTCAACACATGAGCAGAACAACCGGTATACTGTGATGAGAACGGATAATGAACTGAAAGAAAAACAGCTTAAATACACAAAACAAACCATTGCAATCAATGAAACAAGCCACAGGTGTAGAACTTAATCAATGAGAAACCATAGAAACAAACTGAACACAGGAAACTGAACGTGTCAACCCACCCAAAACAGAGAGACATACAGATTATCCCTTACAGAATCCTGATTCATAAATAAAAATGACAGTTCTTAAAGAAACAAATTAAAATAAGAAACAAAATGCCAGCTTACATCTACATTTTTAGCTGTTTTAGATTATGTTTTGTTTTGTTTATTTTAAATAATTGTAACCCATGCTATGCATATGACCTGTAGTAGTCTGCATAAGTACTACAATATAAATAATACTAAATCTGCTTACGAAGCGCATGCTACACTGAAGGGGCTCAACACAAGTTTCAGAAGTGGTAGATGGATTGCTTACCCCTCTCTAGGGTCCAGAGCGATGGCTCGCGGATGCTCCACATCTCCAGCTAGTAGAGTGGTGCGCATCGTACCGTCCAGTTTGGCCACCTCAATCTGATCTAGGTTACTCTCCACCCAGTAGATGTTTCCAGCGATCCAGTCCACAGCCAGACCCTCAGGAGTAGCTAATCCATACTGGATCACCACATCGAAACTTGTCAGTGCTGCTGTGTGTGAAATAAAAATGAAGGAAAGAGAGAGGAACAGGGACAATATATGTACATGCTAATCATAGAAGAGGAATTCACACCACTGTATGAACTGTACTGCATTTTTATGAATTTTTGTAACTACTAGTTTAAAAATAGCTATAGTTAACTTACCACCATTCTCTGACAGCTTCCCACGGTAAATTTTGTCCTCAACAACATCAGTCCAATAGAGCGAGCTCTCGTTGAGGTGGAAGTCGAGAGCGATGGTGTTCCTCAGGCCTGGCACTAACACGCTGAACTCTCCTTTGTGAAGATCAATCCGTCGGATCTCATGACGGTTGGAGAAGATGATGAAGGGTTTAAATGGATCTGAAAAAACAAACAATGAACTTACTGAAAGAATGCCATAAAACGCATGATTCGCTAAAGTTAGGCATTGAACTGCTCTGACATTTTTAACATGTCTGTAAAATTACATGAGATTGGCAATCACATACATGTCTGAGACATTTCCTCAGTTTATCTAAATTATTTTTTATTTCTCAAAGGAATGTAAAATACATCCAGCAATACATAATTCATCATTTGATTAGCTAGTTGGGCTGCTATGGCACTTCCTGTCAAAGTAAAGCTTCTCCCTCTCCTCTATCTTCTGGCATTTACATTCTTTCATTACAAAAATAAACCACCAATAATGCTGCCTAACAGTTCCCCGCCATTTTCAGCATGCTTTCTGTCACACACCGACTCTTAAACTAAAACTTCATTTTTCAGTCTTTGAAGGAAAAAAGTTGCAATGACTTTATAGTAGACCACTTCTTGTGTGCGAGTGAAAGTTCTCCACTAGTGCACATAGTTGTCATCTTCTGCCAAACACCCTGAACCACGACACTTTTCATATCTATTCTAGTTTTTTACCGGCCTTAACCGATTCTTTCCATCTGTTTGTGGAAATCTGTTAGGATGTACTGTCAAAAAGCATTTCATTCAGAAACTATTTCATGAGCTTTGTATTGCTGTTTTTAAATGACAAAACAAAGAAGTTTTCTAAGGTCAGAACAAGGACAAAACAAAACACAACACAAAACAACAACAAAACAACAACAAAACGCAACAACACAACACAACAAAAACTAAGCAAAACAAAATACATTTAATCAAATTGCTTACAATCATAAATCTATTCACTTACTTAAAATGTATGAGATTAAAACAAAAAAAATTACATGTGAATTTTATATATGTAATTATTTTTATTTAATCTCATACATTTTAACTAAGTGAATAGATTTATGATCTATAAATCTGGTTATTGTGTATTTTAAACACATTCAGTTTATTAGTACTATCACAGAAATCAAACCAATTCATTTATATATGAGTGATAAATAAGCACCACATTAAGTTTATTAGTAAACTTTATGTAAAGAAAAAAAAATCCATAAACAAAAATGGATGGAAATTGTATATGCTATTCAGATACATAAATCTTAAATTTAGGCCTAAATATTTTTGGAGTGTATGTATCTGACTAGGATTGAAGAGAGCGGATCTCACCCGTGCTCCTGCAGCTCTCCATGTCGGGTTCGAGGGCCCAGCCATCATAACAGGAGCACTTCACATTGAACTTGTCCTGTTCACAGCGCTGGCTGCACTTCAGGTGTTTGGCACAGAAGCCCTGGATCTGACACGTCTTGTTGTCGGTGCCCAGTTCCATGCCAAGTGGGCACGAGCACAGAATGCCCTCGCCCGGGGTCACTGTACAGTTATGACTGCAGGCACCATTGTCCAGAGAACACAGATCTAACCCAGGAGAAACAATACAGTTAGACAGTAACAACAAAGGAAGGGGACAGAGGAAGAAAACACAATACGGGATTGTTACATTACATCAGTACTGATGTATTCAATATAGACTGAAAGCTTTTAAAAGCCTTGACATTAATATTGTAATGTATGTAATTACACAATAAAATAAAGAAACACATTCAATGCTATAGTTTCAGTGATGATGTACATGTATAAAATATCTTTTTTTTTTTACTTGCAGTATACTTACCGTTAATAAATTCAGTTCTTACAGCATTTATTAACTTTTGTTAATGTTAGTTTTGGACATTTTAATATGCAATTCATATACATACACACACACACATACTTAAATTATGGCCTAAATAAGGCAATAGAGTTGTGCTCCAGATGCATTTGTTTTGCAGTCAGTGAACATCATCTCATGTAACAATCTTACCACAGAGTTTTTCATCTGAGCCGTCAGGACAGTCGTCTTTGCCATCACAGAGTTTCTCGGCGGGCAGACAAATGCTGGTGTCATTAGCACACACGTGATGGGAGAGTTTACACACCAGTTCCTCACAGTTATCTTCATCTGAGTTATCTTCACAGTCACTGTCACCATCACACACCCACGCCTTACTGATACACCGCGCTACACAAAACACACAAAATATATTCTTGTTAACATGTTAATCGAGGAAAACTACAGTGAAGTTACTGTGATGGATTTTTTAATTAATCATAACTAACATTTATTTTTCTTGCAGGAACAGCATTAATGTGCTTTTGAATCGTAATGTTTCCCCTTTAGTCGAAAACTCGTGAAATTGAGGGTGTGAGTGTATAAATAACAAATAGGGAAAATGAAACTAGACAATGTCTAGGTTTCAAAACTTCTGATTTTGAAGTAATCAAGAAAACAGAGTTTACTTCTACCTAGTAACAGAAGAGTTTGCATATGAAGAACCAATCAAATTGTAGGGAAATTATGTAATGTTTGAATGCCATTTTGCCATGCTCTTATAAAAAACTGTTGTATTCCTTTTGCTAGTGGGATTCTCTCTGAAATCTGTCTGAGATCCTCCGGCCGTGATTAAAGCTTCTTCTTGGGGGATTCGCTGAGAATTGCTCGAGATCCTCTGATGTGATTACATATTCAATGGCATTGTTTGAAGTCTAGAGTATAAATATTATTGAATGGGGACGTCGACTGGAGACGAGACCCAGAGAAACTAACGTCGACTGGAGACGTCGATTGTAGACGAGACCCAGAGAAACTAACGTCGACCAGGTAGACTTAGGTCAGGTGCGTAGGAGAAAAATCTACCACATTACTTAATGACCTTGTGACCCAGTGAACAGGGAATTCAAGGAATTACCTTTTCTTGGATCCACTTTATATTAAGTGTCTTAGCATAAAATAATAATTTGATACAAGGCACTTATTTAGTAAATATATGTTGTACATATATTTTTTTTAAATCCTGCATGTTATTACATGAGTACATAATTAATTTCTGTGTTTAAATATATGTATATAACAATGTTGAACCCACCACTTTACCCACACTTAAAGCTACCCTACAACCAAACCTTTCCCTAACCATACCCGTATCACACCTCAACAGCAGCACATGTTCTGCAATACAATATGAACACAATAAGTACATTGAACCTAACATTTTATTTTTATTTCACTACATAAAGAGATGGAAAATGAACCTCTGGAAGCAATTTTGAGTGATGACTCAAATGATTTGGTCAATTTGATTTGAGTTTCATTATCGCCTCAACTCATGTTACTTAGCATTTTTCTCTGTATACATTACCAAGTCTAAGATGATTATGACCAATTCGCTCGTAAACATACTGTCTACGCATGGATCACTAAATCTCCAGATAATACTGAATCAGTTTACTGATATGTCTGAGAACATCAGACCATTCAATTTAGAACAAATCATCTATATTTTCTGCATCATTACCAGAGTCCCTGCAGCCAAACTTCACTGCTGGATCACACATGTGCGTTACACCCTCGCAGTTCTTCTCATCGCTCAGATCCATGCAGTCAGTGTCTCCATCACACCGCCAGCGGAGGGGAATACACAACCCGTCCACACGACACTGGAACTCATCTGTGTGACAGCCACCGGGAGGACGGGTTGCTGTCGGGAGGAAAAGAGGAATTAAACAGAGAGTGCATAGCAATGTCCAAACAAATATATTTTTTATTTGCGAGAAAACATTGGTAAACAATCTATAGTTTCATCCGTTTCAAACTAATTGTTAAAAGGTTACACTCTGTAAAAAAATCTTAGATAGCATACGTAGCTTATCCTGGAGGGGAGAAGTGTTAAAGTTCCATCAAAAACTGTAGGTGTACCTCAGGGTTCGGTACTTGGCCCCCTCACTTTTCAATATCTAGGCAAACTGATTGTCATGCTAATGCTACACCAATGAAAAGCAGCTCTACATATAATGGCACTTTCATTACAGGGCTCCTTGTCTTCCCAGCTAGCCAGTAATTCAACACTTTTGCAACATAAAGAAGTAAGATAGGAACTTTGGCAATAGAACCTTATTAATAGAATTTCCTACTATTTCACTGTTTATCTGTCTACTTCATTTTCTAAGGAAATTTGGCACTTTTTGAAAAGACACTAATATTTAGTAAAATTATTGGTCGGTCTACACTGATACTGTCGGATGAGAACAAATCTTGAACTGAATTGAGCTGGATGATGACACTATTGACTTCGGTAGAGCTGTTATTGCACTGAATTGAATCAATATTATTAGAGCTGAATAAGGACACCATTGTCTTTGTAGAGCTGCCCTACAACAGAATTTGAATTTGTCTCATATTTGATAAAGTTTTCATTCTGTTATTGTATTCTCTTATTTTCCTGTTTATTACTGTGATGCTGCTTTGAAACTATCTTTACTGTATAAAGTGCTATATAAATAAAGGTGTCTTGACTTCTCGTGTTACTGTCTCTTTAGGACGCATCACTTATGCTGTTATATTCTTCGTTTGTAAGTAATTTTGGATAAAAAAAACATCTGTTAAAGTCGAATAAAACTGTTATTGTGGTGGTTTTGTGAGGTGGGATTTGTTTGTAATAATCCCTTCTTAAACTCATCATCACAGTGAAATATGCCTTATATCTGCCTCTAGTGCTAACAGAGCCGCTGGAGAACACGTTTATCCCCAGAAGAGAGAGACAAGTCTATATTTGGGTAAAATGGCAGTGGTGTATATGAACGCGACGATTCCTCATTAATTAACTCAAGATGTGCCTTAATGTGGTAATTTCTGTGTAATGGCTTCTTTCATTTCTTTCTGTGACACAAATTTGTTTCATAATTGAGGAATTTTGACACTTTTATTAAACAGAATTTGATTATATAGAGGCCATAGTTATGCATACCTCTGGTTGGTTATAGTGAGCTTTGGTTAACCTGTAGTCCCTTAGATTAATGGACTCTGCAGCTCTTTCAGTCACCATTGGTCTCTCTGTGACTTTTCTCACTAGTGTATTTCCATTGTGCCGGGAGTTGCTGTACAAGAGATGGCCTTTTCTAAACAATGAGCTTGAGGCTTGGTTTATCTTTCACTTCCTGACAATTGAATCAAAAGCAGGGGCTGCTAAGACATCCAAGTGCTTTCATATCATTTGGCATTCCCTCTTTGACACATTAATACAGCCTCAGAATTAGTCTAAAATGTGTGTTTTAGAAGGCAGAATAAGTTATGTTGTGAAGAAAGCATTAGTGTGATGAACTCACCCTGGTTAGTGCAGTTTGCGTGGGTCTCGTCACTGTAGTCGCCACAGTCGTTGTCTCCGTCACAGGTCCAGTAGTCGGGTATACAGCGGCCGCTGTTACATTTAAACTGAGCGCTGGAGCATGAATGACTACAGCCGGCTTCATCACTGTTATCACCACAGTCATTGTCTGGAAGAGGTTAAATGGTCAAATGTATGCTATGATCCCCTGAAATATAATGCATGAAGTATAAGCCATATTTTAAAGTACACCACCAGTCAAAGGATTGGACACACTTGAATAAATTTGAGTTTTTTTACCATAAAGGAAAAAAAACTGTTGATATAAAGCATTTTCCTTGAAATGCGTTTTGAAAACAAATACAAATTGTCAAGATTATTATCGTTAACGAAAACTAAAACCATAAAAAACATTTTCATTAACTGAAATAAAATATTAAAAATGTAAACTTATTTCATTTCAGTTAGTTGCTAACATTTTTCACTTTTATTTAGTTTAACTTGAAGTACTATAGTATAAAATTCAGCAAAATTCCCATACAATTTGCATTGTTTCAGTGTTTTGATTTCTTTTAATCTATTTGATGATTATTATTAACGTTAAAGAAAGAACAGGTGTGTCCAAACTTTGGACTGAAAATAAAAACTAAGTTTCAATCGCTTTAAAGAGGTTATAAGCTGCCTTTAACACTTTACCAATATAAAAGAAGCAGCCAAGCTGGGAAACATTTTTCTTAGATATACTGGGTCAACATGGAATATCCATGTCCAAGGCTATCATTTAATAGAATTCATTTGTAATACAAATATACAAACAAATGACATTTAGGCTGAAATATGAGTATTTCACATTAATATAACATGGTAAATGTGGCAACTTGTCTTTAGACACAAATTTTACACAATTTTTTTACATTTTAGAAAATGAATAATAAACATCACAGAAACTGCATAGATCACACATGCACCACTGGGAATTAATATTTATACGGGTTAATATTTAACGCTAAATCTCTTCTTATGGATGTTAATAGTGATGTTAGTTAAAGTGAGATGGTGGGGATTTTTTTTTTTTTACCATTTTGGGGACAAGATTTTAGAAATAATGAATTGCTGCAGATATTTTAGACCTTTTAACAGCTATATTTCCTGAAATCCTGTTGAGACGTCTTTATAATGTTATAACATAAGTAAATTTATGGTGCATGTTGATCTATGCACTAACCGGTCGGGTTTGGACAATTGAACTCATCAGAGCTGTCCCCACAATCCTTTTCTGCAACACACAGCCAATGTGACACAGGGGGAGGGGCAGATGGTCAAGAGAAGAGGACATGACGTTACACAAAAGACACATGAAATGATCAACAAAGACAAATGAGGGAAAAAGTGCAAGGGACATAAAACGAAAAGAGAAGAAAACACTTCAGAAGCTCACCGTTATCACAGCGCCAGTTGATGTTGATACAGCGTCCGTTATTACAGGTGAACTGAGTGAGCGGGAAACAGGTTGGGTATGCTGACGACACAAACATCATCATAAACAATCAATAATAACATAGAAATTAACAAACACTCATATAATCAATAATTAAATGCAACCTTTAACTATTTTAAATGTGAGTTTTTACTGGATGCATGTAAATATGAATATGACTTTACATGGTTCAATGTTTTTAAAGTGGTCGTATCACATATTTTGATTATTTACATTGCACTGAATAAATTGTCCTAATTGAAAAAAAGTTTTACACAAAGAAATATTATAGTAATATGAAGTTTTGAATTTAATTTATCTAAAATTAGATTTTTAGAGCCATGAAATAAACCTAGATGAATAAACCAAGTAAAAACAAAATGTAATTCTAAATATATAAAACATTAACAAAATGTAAATCTATAAAATGTCATAAAACATTTCCTTCAAAGTTGGAACGGGCAAAACTAGCACTAGTTTTTCTAAAATGATCACATGCATATTAATGGCTGAATTCATTCATTTGACTAAGCTGGCACCAACATAAAGTAACATGATTTACCGCAGGACGCCGGCTCATCGGAGCGATCCCCGCAGTCATCATCCAGGTCACATGTCCAGGAGATGGGAATACAGCGGCCACTGGCACACGAGTACTGATTCGGAGGACACGTCCGAGCTGCAAAGGAGAACCAAAACTGAACGCATTCAAATAAAAATGATTATATATAGTTATTATCATATATTACTATAGCTTTCGTGTCGTTTGTAAGCCAGTAGAAAAGCAGCAGATTTACAGTACAACATTTACAGTCCTTCTCTTTCTAGTACAGGAATCCATTCCCCACTGCTTTTCTGTGGAAACAGTTCATCTTCAATATGTTTGCCATGACATATTCATTTTCCAGCACTCAATATGGAGTCTGTTATGAAAACCCGATGTTTTATAAGTGGAGTCATACGTATTGTGCAATAATAAGGGTTTATTTATTTTTATAAAGTCCAGGAGGTTGGAATTCTTGGAAGAGAATCTTTTTGTCAAGGGTCTTGGTTGAAGAAACAGGATCTATATGCAGCAGTCTTTATTAATCACGAACTCAAACTAACAGAAACACTCAAGATACTCTTCTAATACATGGAGCAGAACGACCAAGCTTACAGTGACTCGACTGACAACTAGATAAGATTAAACTCAGGCTTAAATACACAGGCAAACAAGAGGAACTGATCAAGGATACAAACAGGCAGGGGACGGAGGAAGACTGAACTAATGAATGGGTTAGAAGATTAACTAGGAAATAAACTGAGATTGATTTAAGGCGGGGATACACTGCGATTTTGAGCTGAATTCTGACTCTTTTTTCGGGTCGGGATGATTTTCAGCGTTGTCGTGTGTCGTACAGGGGGAAACGAGAGGCGATTAACCTTCAGTCTCCCGACAGGCAAGCGCATGGTCGGATGAATTTCACGCATGTCAGACATGTTGGTCGCTCCTCGTGACTATATCGCACAGTTGAAGCACAGCTACGAACCCCTAAACTCACTGTTTCGCCCTCACTGCGCCTGCGCGAAAATAGAACTTCTTTAATGCAGCAAGAAAGAAAACGAAAAGAGGGAGATCTTTAAGTTCTGTAGCTCAAACTAGCTACAAATTACTGTTGCTTACTCCAGTTCATGTTGCAAAATGGATTAACCATATATGACCCACATCTTCAAGCCACCTGCGATGTAGCTACACCGTGCCTCTTTTATTCATTTGTTAAACAATGTTTTTATTAAACAATTTTCATTGATGACTAATTATTGCAGTGTTCTGACATATTATAGACTGTTAATAATTTGAATTATATGCTTTTAAATTCATTGTAATCGACCTCTATGTTTAAAGACAATTTTCAATGAGGAGTAACTTAAGCTTCTATGTAATCTGTTATTATCCTCACAGCGTGTTGGTTTTGCGGTGATGCGCTATGAAATTATTGCGTGGCAAATTAATTATAAAAGCCTATCAATTTAATAATAAAAGTAGACTTGGCCTTTCCTAATAATAATAATACTACAGTAATACTTATACTTAACTTATATATAACTTATGTATATACTTATACTTAATAATAATATAATACATAAATTGGATATGCTAAATCATCTTGATATTGATAGCTGATGCTTGTTTTGACAATATCTCTGGATACATGATATCGTGTATTGGCGCAGGGTTTATCGGGCATATTTCACTCATAGCCTATAGTGTGAGCAGTCAAGTCGCAGCTCGATGATGGACCGTAGAGTGTGAGCACATAAATCCTGAGCTTTGGCTTTACGTCACATGTGATCTACTTGTTCAGTGTGAGTCGGTAACCTTGCTGAAATCACACAAACATCACACAGTGTATGCCCGCCTTTAGAAAATTCAAACAGAAAATGAACAGAAAAACAGGTAAAAAAACAAACTCTAAACATGAACAAATAAGCCACACATGTGACACTTGCTGCCTGTTGCTCTATTTGTATTTTGGAGGATCTTGACAATATGGCAGACATGGTCTCAGTTTTTTCTATTGCTTCATGTAATACCAGACAAACTGAGATCTGTGTATGTTTTGGACCATCTGTTGTAGGACTCCTTGTGCATGCAAAAATCTCTCTAGATTATTACAATTAATAATAAAATGTTTGGAAATTTAAACTGATGAAAACTGAATCTAACTAAAGTTACTGCATGGCACAAGCTGATTGTTCTGTGTTGATTCTGCAGCCAATGATATTACTTGGTCAACATTGAAAGAGTGTGGTTCAGTGTTTGCTGTGAGCTAGTCCTGACCCCTCCACCTCCCCCAGCTCCACCTGTCTAGGTCGAGGTTTATGTATCTGTTCATGCAGCAGCAGCATGTCTCACATGCTCACAGCAGTGTGTCAGTGTACCTGTTGGGAGAAGCAAGCTTATACTTGTTCTGCAGCAGCAGTGTGTGTAGAAGATCTAGGCTTAGATTTACTAACAGCTTGCGTCCGCGCAAACTACTGTCAGGATTTACTAAAGACACGCAGTGAAAAACTAGCACTGAAAAGGTGTGGACAGGGTTATTTTTGCAGCTGAGCTTATTTGCATATGCATTTGTAGGAGTTTCCCTTTATGGGAGGAAGAGTATTTAATGAATCATGTAAGGTGATTTACTAAGATTTGTCCTAGTCAATTTACTAGTATTTCCGCCATTATTTACTGCCCCCAAAAAACATGTCTTAAAGGAATAGTTCACTTCAAAATGAAAATTCTATCATAATTTACAGAAATTCATACAGGTTTGAAACAACTTGAGGGCGAGTAAATTATGATAGAATTTTCATTTTGAAGTGAACTATTAACCTTTAAGATATGCTCTTGGTAGATTGCGTTGGTCATTATGGAAATGATCAGGCTGTGTTTGTGTTCTTAAATTTGTGCATCGCACAGAACTTCCCACTCCCATCGGCGCTTTTATGGGATTGCACTCACGCTAATTTGCTCTGTTTAGTAAATCTGGCCCCTAGTGTGCCAAGTATATTAACATATCCAACCCATTAACATGCTAAATACATTTATAAATGTAATACATTTATGCATAATGCTAAACATTATGTTCACAACTTGTAATAATTACGTAATGAGGTCATTGTTTCTGCCTAAAATTAATACATTGTTAGCTAACTCCGTGATTTTTATATATACATTTCTGAAATCCATAACTTCTGATAACAGATCACTCTCAATTGTAATGTAGGCACATGCATTTTCTGTAAAGCTGCTTTAAACGATATGTATTGTGAAAAGTGCTATACAAATAAATGTGAATTGAATTTGAACGATAACGAGAGTTAAATACATGTATAATGCAAGGTAGTCTTGGATATCTGTAACAGTTTGTTGTATTGTATTGTATTGTAAAAGAACATGCATTGGACAAAATATTACTTGTTTCCTACTCTCTCAAACAACAAAGCACTTTAACATACTCATAATTATTACTTCAGAAGTGGGAAGCAGGATCTTCTGATTCTAGCACGTAAAGGAAATACAGAAATAGAAAATGTCAGCACAAAAAAAGTGTTGTCAAATCATTTTTTGAAATCTTCAGTAGAGACATTTCAAATAACCGCTTTATTTCTGCACTCAGCTTCCCTGTTATTTCCTATATTTTATCTGAATTTAGCTTTTTATGTGAATCTGCTAAAGTGAAATTTCTGATTTTCTTTCTTTCAGAGTTGACAGGCTGTTTAAATGAACGTAAATATCCCTGTACCAAACCTTCTTCCAGAGACCTTGGCATTGAGATAAATATGAGGTGATGGCGCAATGGATAAGACACATGTGAGAGACCCGGGTTCGAATCCACTGTGAGACAACAATGTGTCCCTGAGCAAGACACTGAACCCCTAGTTGCTCCAGAGGCGTGCGACCTCTGACATATATAGCAATTGTAAGTCGCTTTGGATAAAAGCGTCACCTAAATGTAATGTAAATGTAGAGTGTGTTGTCGGAATATGATTTTCTAATTTGCATTAGATGTTATTAAGCTAATGTACAATAATAGCAAATAATCAATCAGTTTATTTGTTGAATTAAGAATTAGTTTCTTCACATTATCAAGTCCAGTGAAACAACAGTTTATTTTTTCCACAAGATAATGTGTAACTGCCATAGTAACATTCAACCCAATCACTTACATTTATCAATCTGATTCACTTCCTTATCAATTCCTGGTATTCAATTAGTAGTTATTAGTTACTCTTGTTTATCTTTTTGCTAATAAAATCCATTTTATTACACTTGTGTCTTCCTTGTGTTGATAACACAGTAAGAAGTTATACAATATCTTACAAATCCTTCAGATTGGTCATTTGACAAACTCCTTCCAACTTATTCAACAATCTTGCTAGATTGTACTTTACTGTCGAAGTGAGACTGAAAGAGAGCGTTATCTGACATCTCACACTGACTTAAAGAGGAGTTAGAATATTAATATTAATGTGGTGCCACGTGTGAGAACCCCTAAACTCTGGTGCGCATCGTGAGAAAATATTAAATTAGTTGTGCCCATGTGAGACCAAATATAGTGTAATATTTGGTCTCACACGGGCACAACTAATTAAATATTTTCTCACGATGGGCACATTGCAGTCTAGAATTTCTTGCAAATGCAGAATCATAGACTGCCATGCCCTTAAAATAGATACGGTCTAAATTAAAGAGTGCAAACCATACAATTCAGCCATGAAGTCAAACATAGTCCAACAGTTTGCTAAAGAGCCAAGAACTGCGTCAGATATACCATGTGTGATGAACTCTATATTTATACACGGCTGTCTAGGTATATTTCAGCTGACTCACGACAGAACATCAAGGAGGAATATTTTCATCTGATACCTTTATAGTTTATTGTTCAGCAATTTTTCAGCAATATCGCATGAGATGGCAATTCAAGTTCCAGTTATCAGATGTGTGATCAGTGTAGATTTAAACCTAGACACTTCGTGTCTGAGATGGACTACGGCAAAGTGTGTGTGTGTGTGTGTGTGTGTGTGTGTGTGTGTGTGTGTGTGTGTGTGTGTGTGTGTGTGTGTGTGTGTGTGTGTGTGTGTGTGTGTGTGTGTGTGTGTGTGTGTGTGTGTGTGTTGGTTTTGGATGGATAAAATGTGCACCGAAAAAGATGCTGACAACCTAGAATCCGTCAAAAACAGTCTTTGCAGAGTGAATTTTTGGGCTTTATTAGTGTGAAGAACGTCATAGAGCTGCAAATTCAGATTAAATGCAAACAGAACTTGACTGTATGAGTGTGTGTGTGTGCGTGCGTGTGTGTGTACCTGAGCATGTGGTGTTAGACTCGTCCTCGTCGTTGCCGCAGTCGTTGTCTCCGTCACACAGCCAGCGCATGGGGATACAGCGGTTATTCTGACACTTGAAGCGATCCGCAGGGCACGTGTGCTGATCTACAGATGGACAAAACGACCGCTGCATGTGTGTGTAGCTTCATGCAAAGAGCTTGTTAAACACATGACGTGTGCGTGTTCTTACGGC
This sequence comes from Meda fulgida, assembly GCA_030578275.1. Lineage (NCBI taxonomy): Eukaryota > Metazoa > Chordata > Actinopteri > Cypriniformes > Leuciscidae > Meda > Meda fulgida. Next base: position 2,831,294 of record JAROOJ010000031.1, read on the forward strand.
ACAGTTCAGCGGCCTCGTCGCTGTTGTCCAGACAGTCATTATCTCCGTCACATTTCCAGCGGTCTTGAATACAGCGGTTATTCTTACAGGCAAACTCTCCCGGCTGACACTGCGGAGGAGGGATGTACGACGGGTTTGCTGTGGGGAAACACACACACACACACACTAAATGTAAATAAGTCTGCTGAAGTTCAAGCTCTGTGAAAGAAAACATCTGAGGGGTTTCTGTTTCAAACATTCAGACACAAAAACCAAACCGGTTGATGTTGAAGTCAGCTGATTATATCAACAGTCGCTCACAGATTAAAGCCTAAAAATGATGGATTATGTGACAGTGCGATCGAGCAGCTGCCACAAAAACTCAGTGCCACTTCTGCTCAGCAAGTCTTTTCTTGCGTTGTTCTCTGCCAGGACTGAATGAACTCTCTTATCCCGCTTTATTTGGCATTTTTCTCACCTGAGTCAATGAATGGTTTCTAATGAAGTTTCTAACATGTTGTTTCCTCAGCAGTAATTAACCCTCTGATGGACAGATCTTTAAAAGTCATTTTTAACTGTTCAGACTAAAATGTTACATCCAAACCACCATAGTTAATCACCTTTGATTACCACATTAGAATATCATCATAACTGTAATATTAAAAAAAAATATTTAAAAAAATAGCGTTAACATGTTTGTTAATGCTACACATATAACTGTCTGTCTGGTTGATACTCCAACACAGTAGGTGGCAGTGTTGCACCTTAATGCTGGTTGCCACCCTTCATAAAACAAAGGAGAAAACGGTGCAGAACGCATACTTCCCTATAGACCTTATGCGCCAGAGAAACAAGCGCGCAGCATCTTTAGAATATTGTCTTTGAACTTCCGTTTTTGCGGTCGCTCTGTATATTTCTATGGCATCGCTGTCGAGGAGTAATCAGCTGGTGAAGTGGATTTACTTATTGTAAAGTTAACAAAGGTTATCATGAGGGTTGTAATGTTTAAAGCAGATGTCTTAACAAATGTCATTAGACCCGGGAAGATTTCAAAATAAGCCGTTCATTCATAAATACGTAAGATCGCTGTGAAAATACAGACCGGAGGACAAAAGACACTGAGCGCAGCGCTGAAAAGGGGCGGGGCTACAGATCATCTACAGTGGGCAAAAAACAGCATGTGAAAAGAGTTGTATATCTGAATTCACAGTGCTCATAAAAGAATACGCAAAAGTACCAATAACCTACTTGTGGCGAGATTCTTAAATGTGCATTTGATGGACACTTTACAATCTCATGAGCACACGGGGAGAATTCGGCAGTAAAGCGACGCAACTGACGCAGGTACTGTAGATCAAAATCTTAAATGTAAAAAAAAAATTGATGAATTCTGCCCTTAAAAATGCTATTTTAATAACATCACATTTCTGTAATGGCTGTTGAGTAACGTTAAAACTTTAAAAGCAGTGCTATTTTTCATTAATTTATTTCACCAAGTTGTCACATGTTTTAAATATGTATATAACCCTATCTATTTATTTGCAAAGATTATTTAATGACCGGACGTGACAATTCGCTTGTATTAACACATTATTATTTAGTTTGTAAATATGTACCAGTATGTAGTGTATGCTTGTGTTACCTTTACAGCTGATGTTGTCTGCGGGGTCCAATAATTGGTCCTCAGCACAGGCACATGACCTGCCAGTGGGAGTGGCCAAACACAGGCTACTACAGCCACCGTTGTTCGATCTACACGCATTACTTCCTGTGATGAACATGTAAGAAAAACATCTGATGAAGATATTCCATAGCCAAACCATAATGGATACTGCATTATTATTATTTTTGTACACAAAAGCCAGGGTAAAAAAACATTCTATTACCTAGCTGTTGTTGGGCATCGTACATGCGGATCTCAAAGATGGGTGGCCGTTCATTGCGTAGCAAAGTGACCGTTTTGGTGTTTTGGTCAAGTTTATAGATGCTGCCGCTGCGGTACTCATTCCAGAACAGGAAGTTTTTGTAGTGGCACAGGCCGAAGGCATGGTTCAGTTCCTGTCCGTCATAAACCGTCTAAGCAGAAACAATATGATGTCACATCATCGACAACTGGCAAGTAAATCGGCTTTTTAGTGCTATCTCTTGTTTTTCATTCTTAAATGCAAACACGTGTGTGTATATGTGAACATCATCTATTAGATCAGCGGTGTGACAGCACCTTGCGTGCAGAGGTGTTGAGATAAACCATCTCGATTCGGTCGTAATAAGCATCCACCCAGTACAGGATGCCCTGAGGGATATCCAAACTCAGGCCGTTGGGCCACAGGACCGTCTTCGAGGTCAGAAGAACGTTCCGGTTGGTTCCGTCCATCCAGGCCCTCTCAATCTTCCCCCGCTTGCTCTCCTTTGGGTCCTCCTCCCAGTCAGTCCAGTACATCCAGCTGAAAGAGATAAAAAAAACCTTTTCAAAATAGTTCTGACTGAAAAATGAGATACTTCTTCTTTATAAATTGATTTATCTATTGAGCATTAGTGTATTTTGACACTACTTTCTGTTTTTTTTTAAGCAATAAGCATCTTGAGGTTGTAGATTACCAGTCAAAAGTAAAAATAATTTTTTTTTTTTTATGTTTTTGAGTTTCGAGAATGTTTCGAGAAAGTCTCTTCTGATCACCAAGGCTAAATTTATTTGATCAAAAATACAGTAAAACCAGCAATACTGTGAAATAGTATTATAATTTAAATGTGAAAAAATGTTAATATGTAATTTATTCCTGTGATCAAAGCAATTTCTTTTAAAGAGGTGATTAATACTTTTATTCTGAAAGGACACATTTATTTGATCAAAGCGACATTAAAGACATTTATAATGTTATAAAAACTTTTTATTCAATGAATTTCTAAACTTTCTAAAACAAAAACAAAAAAATTAAATAAATACTGTTCTTTTGAACTTTCTACTCACCAAAGAATGCAGAAAAAACGTATCATGTTTTACATAAAAAATATTAAGCAGCAAACCGTATAATAATCATTATTAATAATTGAGCACCAATAATAATTGATAAAAATCAAGCACAAACTCAGCATGTTAGAATGATTTCTGAAGGATCATGTGACTGAAGACTGTAGTAATAATGCTGAAAATTCAGCTTTGCATCACATTTTTAAATATTTTAATATAGAAAACAGTTATTTTAAATTGTAATGATTTTATATCAAATATATGCAGCCTAGGTGAGCAGAAGAGACTTCTTTCAAAAACATTAAACATCAACCAAATAAACCTGTAGTGTGCATAAGCGATTTTACAGTTTTGGTCAATTAAATTTATGATATGACATTTATGTATTAGCCAACAACTAACCCAATAACTGTTATACAATTCAATCTAGAGCTCACCCGTGCCGAGGGTCCACCACAATCGCTCGAGGATGGGTCATCTTGCCCTCAATCAGAGTCTTCCTGGTCTGAGAAGCTTTCTCGAGCCGAGCAACACTGATGGTCTTCTTGGGACCATCATCTGTCCAGTAGAGATTATTAGCCATCCAGTCCACAGCGATTCCTTCAACAGTGTGAATACCTGCAAAACCATACACACATAACCAAATGAAGAATACACACCAGCAATAAGATGAATAAATGAATTCATTAACATTTTTAGCACCTTCTTTAAGGATGATGTCTCTTTCCGTGCCATCGATCTTCTGTCGGCCAATCAGGTAGCTGGTGGCATCAGCGAAGTAGATGAAGTTACTCTGTGCATGGAAGTCCAGAGCTCGAGGGTTCATCAGGTTCTCAATGGGGATCATGTATTCATCCTGAACTTTAGGGTTTATGTCCATACCACGGATAACGCCCGGACGCCCCTTCCCGTACACCAGGAATAACTCATGCTCAGGCTCTGGGGATTAGATACCAGGGACCGAATATAGGGAAAAGTGAGTCTATGGTGACGGTACTAACTAGTTTCTTACAATCAATTCCAATCTTCGCTTCTTGTCTTTTTCAAGGTCATGTGTTCAGAGGTCACTCACAGTTCATAAATCAATTCTACCAATAGTTCATTGCATATTCAAAGCAAACAGCTTGAAATCAATATTGGGGGTAAATGGTAAAGACCTTCATCTTTCTGAGTGATTCAGCTAAAGTGTGGGTCAAACCTCCAGTCTAGATGATATGCATAGACATCACTAAGGAACTATGTGAAAGAAAAGTGGGAGAGTTTGAAATAACAAATGCTCAATGAAGCTGAGCCAATCAAACGTTTTCATTTTAAGTAGGCAAAACTAGTGTAAATCTGATGGTGAATTGATAGATGAAGTAGAATCTGATTGGCTGTGATGTCACTCACTCTTGCATGATTTGCCATCATTGCCCAGGCTAAAGCCAGACCGACAGCGACATGTCCGACTCTTGTGGCTGTTGCCCAACAAACAGATGTCTGAACAACCTCCAGCTTTCCCAAACTTATCGGGCTCACAGGCATGACTCCGCACTGAAGAAAAGTAACAAATAAGTGTGAGTGAGCTGCAGCTAGACTGTGGTGTAGTGGTTGCATTTTAAACCATTATATACTATGTTACTGGCTCAATCTATAGAACTGAGCAATAGATGAGAAAGCGTTTAATACCAGAGGGCTGGCGTCTCTGGTGGTAAACATGTAGAGCTCCTCCCTTGTCCACACGGGTGACCACTTGATAATCTGAACTGTTGAATCGATTGACGCGGATCACACTTGTCTTAGGCTGCATGTTGGCATTGTCTGAGTTTGTGGCATATAGATAGTTCTCAAAGACTGTGAGCCCATAAAGATGCTCAATCTGAGAAAAAAAAATATATTCAATTATTGTTCAATTACTTCTATTATTTGGGAAGTTGTGCTTGCTCTGTTGGCTTGAGTGAGCAAGATACACACATAAACACACAGATTAGCCTTGGGCTGAGCAGCGAAATGTTATGCATAACTCAAGCAGAGAGGGGGAAATCAGGCTAATATATTTACAGAATCAGATTTGATTTAATAAAATGACTCAGTAGCACTAATGAAACAACACTGTCTCTCCCATCTACTAAAGCATTTATCACAGTAAATAATGCTAGTCACTATTAGACACTCTCACAATGCAATGGATTAAATGGTAAATATTAGATTCAATACAGCTGCTGAAATATAAAGTGGATGGATGGATGGATGGATGGATGGATGGATGGATGGATGGATGGATGGATGCAGATGGATGGATGGATGCAGATGGACATTTCAATGGATGGATAGATAGATGGATCAATGGATTTTAAGGTCGATGAATGGATTGGTGGATGGATAGATAAACAGATAGACGTTACAATGAATGAATGATGGATGGATGGGTATATACACATATCAACATTACGATGGATGGATGGATGGATGAATAAACCGATCGACGTTATGATTAATGGATGATGGATGGATGGATGGATGATGGATGGAGCAACAGATGGACATTAGGATGGATAGATGTTTGAATGGGTTTCGTTCATTTTTTTCTCTATTGTACAACACTTTATTATAACATCTGTTGTTTTCAAATGTAAACCTTGACTTGATTTTTGACTTAACTTTGATGGATGGGCAGATGGTTAAGAGGTGAATGGCTGATGCTAGAAGTTTGGATTGATAAAATATGCATGATTGATGGACAGATGGATGTTTGGGTGTCTGGATGTATGGCATGTTCTAAAGGTGTGTGGGATCTTTTTCTGTTCACTGTAAGTGTTTTTAAGAAGATGGAAATGTTCATCTACAGAATAATGTTGCTTTTAGGGGCAGTAAATGAGGGAAGTTGATACAGAGAACCAGGACATCATTGCTAAATGTTAATTTACCAACTCATTGTCATTTAAATGATTCAAAACAATGGAGAAATGAGTTATTGAGCAACACATTCTTGTGCAACCACATGTTAAACATTTGATCTTGGTATTTGCTCCTTACCAACAGTCCTTGAATGATGGTGTGTCTGTTTTTGCCTTCATAGTCCACTACCTCGATGTAGTCCAGATAAGCATCAGCCCAGTATACCAACCTGTTGACCAAATCCAGGGTGATGCCATGTGGGAAGACAATTTTACTGTCCACCAACTTTGTTCTGTTCTGTCCATCCATATCACAGCGTTCCACCTTTGGGATCTGTCCGTAGTCAGTGAAAAAAACCTTTCTGTTGAAGATAACATTGAGAAAGGAGAAAGTAATCATTATACATGAGTACACCATTTAGCAAATACTCTGGAAGTAACTGCTCAATATTCAGCTAGCTAGTTGTTTACACTGAGGAAGTGTGAGCTTGTCAATGTTCATACCCCATGGCTGGATCCAGAGCGATGCCTTTAGGGTTGTAAAGTTCTTGATCCAAGAGTGTCACACATGTAGTTCCATCTTTATCACATACAAAGATTCGATCATCCACGTCGTCAACAAAATAGAAGTTTCCCGTAAGCCAGTCTATTGCCATCTGCTCTACATCTGTAAAGAACAGAGAATGAAGAGAAATGTAGGTAAAACAAAAATGATGTGTTTTATTTATTCACATGCCCCATTCTATTAATTTATTATACAATTAAATCTTAATTTAAATTGGGAGTCATTATTTTGAATCATTCCAAAAATAAGACCATAAACTCTTTAACAGTTGCAGATGCATTCAATCAAGAACATTTAAAAAAATGTGCCTCATGATCAGTCACAAGATACGCTAAAACCCTATGTTGTAGTCGAGACCAGCTGAGTCGAGACCGAGACCGGAAGATGGTCGAGTCCGAGTCAAGACCGAGCCCACACGTTCCCGAAAATATAGTCTAGGACTCAAGAAGTCCAAATCTTCGGTCTTGTAATGACCTCATGAGCATGTGAATTCGTTCTTGACTCGGACTCAACCCTCAACCAAATCTTGACTATAAGATGAGGGGCATTAATTAAGATAGTAAACATTAAAGAATGGTAAGCATGCATTAATTTGTACGCAAATAAACACATGTAAACACAATGGTGCCCTGGATGGCGCTGATTATTCATTTACCAACCATGCAGTTTTGTGGTGAAATGACTCTGTGACTCTTTTTTAAAACAGTGCTAATAATAATACAGTGGTCTCACATCCATATTTCTCTTTTTCACTTCTACAATGACGTTCATTCTCTTTGAAACAGCTGAGTCAGGGGACTATCTGAAGGCATATGCGCATGTTAAACAATTTCTAAAAAAGTTGTTTTAACAGCTGCGATCGCTGTGGCTAACTGTGGATTCTTGCTCCTTTGCAGCCCCCCACCTCTTCAATACGCCCCAATCTGACCTTAAAATGTCAAAACCTCTCAATGTATCTGAACCTCTCCTCCTTTAACCCCAGACATCCATTATTACCAAATAATACTTTTAATGGGATGTTGCACATAGAAACCATGACTGTTGGTTAAAATTGTACAGGAGATGCAGGAAAATCCAGACAGATGGAGAGATAGAAGGCTCAGGGGAGGAGACAGAGACAGTGTTGGCCTCTCTTGTTTCTACAAAGGAAAGTTGGCCATTGTGCAAGAGCCAGACGTTTACCAGAATCAAGGGCTGTATCCCCAAAGGTGTTGTTTATTTAAGAGCCGAGTCCTGCCTAAACTTTTCCAGCTGCCCGGACTGAAAGCCAGTGATTAAAAACACAGATCAAAAACACTGAAGATTGGAGAAAAGAGCAAGTGTACAAATGACGGTTGAGGAAGACGAATGGGTCTTAGAGCAGCTGCAGTCTGAACAATGCAAGAATAGAGGAACGCCACAGAGAAAAACCAGAGAAACAGTGGGCTGAGGAACCTGGCTTCAGTCTCATTGTAATTCCTAGTAAAATTGCAGGTCTCATAGGAAGGAGGGTAAGAAATTCCATTTGTGACACAACCTTCCCTCTACACTGAATGAAAACAAATGGCCTAATGGCTCTAGCTCTCATTTCCAGAGCTTCATATGAAAATGCATTGAGCCTAACAAACAAAGGCCTGTATTTACATCTTGAACCTTATTTTATTAATAGTGGAGTTTGTTTTAAGCTTGTTCAAACGGCCTTAACATTTCAAGAATAAGCTCAGGAGTTCAAAACGAAAGGTATCTGACAATATGACAAGCCATTTTTACGCTATGTGCTGATCAGCCAGGTTTACAGCTATGAAGTAAGTAATATTTCTGTCTATATTAAAGCCATGGGCGTCTTTGACACAGTTGGATTCTATTGTTTGCCGGCTTGTGCAAAAACATTTTATGGACCAAGTTGCTTGTTTATGGACCTAATTTGATTATACCCTCTGATTATTGTAAATAATACTTTGCTTGGCAGAATCATTATGAATTTGCTATCAATAAATGATAATTTGTTTCTCTTATTTATGAAATCTTGCAAGGTATATGTAGTAATAGTTTTTATAAAAGCTGTGCCTTATAACGGCCCATCACTATTGTAAAATTACTGTAAACCATGGAGTTTGAGATCCTGTCCCAATTCGATCCGCTCTTGTTTCTGTCTCTTGTCAAACAGTATTAACAAAAATAAAGGCAAAAATGCCCACAAATATGAAATAGCTGGTGGCTGTTCACCACTGAAGCTGGTAGGCAATAATTTAGGAGGAGAAGAAGCAGACAATGTAAAGTGTTGTTAGCTTCCTTTTTTCTCTTTTTCCACATTTTAACCCACATGATCTTGATTATGTCTGGTTTGTCTTCCCCTTTAGTAACTCACTGAAGGCAATTTCTCTGAGGACAAGAAGGAATTAAAATGCATTATTCTATGATTAGCATAAATAAAATCATTAAGAGTAGTTCACCTCTGCAAGTTAGGCTGGATTGCTTCCAATTGCAATAGAAGAACTTGATTCAAACTGCACACCAACATAATGAACAGAAGTCTGATGTCGAACTCTAAATGTGGGTCCTCAGAGCTCATTGATTTGGACCAAAAAAGGGTGCAAGTCTTGCTGACACAATTAAAATGGTTCCCATTAAAATAAAGAGAGATAAAAACCAATAGAGAAACAGTTAAGTCAATCATTAAACACAGATAAGGTCAAGCAAAGAATAGATTGTCAGGAAAAAAAGGGTGAGGGTTAAAAAAAAAGAGATTAAAACCAAAACAATGCCCTGAATGTTGGCGGAGCCAGTGGCAGACGCGGTTAAGCGTGAGCTGATTCAAGCACATGATCGTTTAAGAGGCTTTCCGGAAACTTTTGTACCACGCAGACCGTATGTCAGAAAGCCGCTCCCTTCTGCTTTAACCCACATTACTTCATCGCACATCCTGTCTTTCCGCTATTTATGCTGAGACGCACCAAATGACCGTGCAAGAAACGACTTTACTGGAATGTCACTAGTCAATAACACTCCTGATCTCTGATGAACATGTACATGACATTTTGGTCCACATTTTCCAAGATACTAAGAGACACACACATTTCTTTAAGAGATAACATAGTGATTATGTAAAGATCGCAACCAGAGGTGGTGTAAGCATCACATCTCCACCTGTGCATGTCAGTTTTCAACGTTTTCCTGATTAAGCTCCAGAGCCGCAGACGGATGAAGGGGTTGGGTCGCCTCATGTCAACCACAACGTCTGGAAAATGTTCCACAAAACAAAATATAAATATGCTGCAGCAAACCCCAGCAACCTACACAAACCACTCATAAAACACACATATAAACACAGACACATATGGACTTATGGATCATGGCTTCTGGAAGAGTGCAGTCCAGACAGATGTTGTTCAATGAGGAGTGTCTGCATACTGTATTTCACGGGCTGAACTCAATCTGTGCTAGCAGATTCAAGACACACATATGAGCACACGTGTTTTTGAGTGAGACCATGTTAAAATAGTTGAACTTTAAAAAACCGGCGTCTCTAGTCAGGTCTCGTTACATTTTGTGGAGCTCCATAGCTGATTTTCAATGTGAGAAAGTGTCCTGTTTTAATAGGCCAAACCTATTTTTTAAAAAATTGACGTGATTAAAACTCAACGTATTTACAGATGTCATATTAATATTGCAATCTAACATTACAGATATTAATTTCTAACTAGTGAGGTAAACGTTCTTCATGCATTAAAACGTCTATTTCCATGAATTCTACAATAGTATCTATCCGTTTGTTGAAATAAAAAGAGAATACACCACTATTCTACACAGTGAAAATAAGAAGAGTGGAAAACATCTGTTCGCCTCATCTGCATGTCACGCTGAGGTCATGAATCACGGCAAACACATTTCCTGTGTGACCCTTCCAGAGACCGCCAACTAAAAGAGATCTAAACCCGGGTTCACGACAGGATTTCTAGAGAAACGCTTCAGTTTTATTAGCTCTCTTGAAAGGAATGTAATTTGAACAGATATCTTAAAAACTAAATGGAAAATGGTGCAATAATCTGCAATGAAAATACCAAATCATTTTCATGACACTATTACAAGTAATTAAATTACTCATTCATTCTAAAAAAAAAAGTTTTTACCTTGAGAAGTATATTTCAAGATCACTATTTGAGATTCCCGTTTTCACCTCTTCATTATTATTCACCCTTTCGTTTTTCTTCCTCACTCACACGGCAGCTTTATCTTTAACAGGCTACAGGAAGCCAATGATCTCTTTATCGCTTCCTAGTGAGGGCATAGTGTCGCAGTCAACCCTGTGACCTGTGACCTGTGAGTGTGTGACTGAGAAACATGTTAAAACTGCCAAGAACCTGGAGATCACTGCAGCATTCAAACTAACTAGCACTTAAATCCAAAGACAGGCCCGAAACATACTCTACAGAAGTATGTGAACACAAACACTCGTTCATGTCTGCATTCTTGCGTAGAGTACATTTCTGGCCTAAATCTCCATCTGGACGGTTACTGAGTGCCAGCGTTGTTGTAAGACCCAAAATATGCACTCCAGGTTAACACAGTCATTTCCTGTCGAAAATAGTGATCCAACTATAGAAGATGACCAAGAAAGCAGAGACAAAACAGAACAAACATTTTTTGGAGTTGAATAAAATATATTTCTATACCGATGGTTTTATTTTTCACTGAGCAAGTTGTAATGCATACTGGGATTGCAGGAAGGTTCAGGAAATCTTGCCTTGGAATTCACATGGGCTTATCATGAACTGCATGCGTTCTTTGATCGAGTTATAAACTTATGGTATGTTTTGTAGTACAATGGCTTCTTATATGTCAAAATATTGGGGACATTTTGATTTCTCAAATCATGACCTCTTTAACATTTCAAAAAATGTTTAAAATGATGTCACTGTGGTTTGAGAAACAGCTTCTCTCTCTCTCTCTCTCTCTCTCTCTTTCTCTCTCTCTCTCTCTCTCTCTCTCTCTCTTTCTCTCTCTCTCTCTCTCTTTCTCTCTCTCTGATGATGTAAATCCTTGCAACCTCTGTCAATCCCAGTTTCTGATCATTTCCCAAACTTGTTGTTTCCTTTCATCTGAAAATCTTTTCAATCTTTTTCCCAGAACTTCATTCATTCCACTTTTCATCTCTTTCATAAAAACTCAGTGGTGAATTAACTACACAGTTGTGGCACTTCTGCGCATTTTGTGTGAAAACCAGCATCTTATTCATTAACCACATGAAATCCAGTTTAGACAGCCACTAAATGTGCTGACGCAGCACTGCACCACGCATGTCAATGATGCATTTATTGTACTATTACCGCCCATGGAAAGTAGTATTGATCCCTGTAGAGTGAATCCAAACAGCACAGGCACAAAATAAACACTATCAGAAGGCACAAAAGGAAAATATGAAATATTTAAGATGATCACCAATGAATGGCTCTGTAAGTCTATGTTCACGTTTTTGTTTTATGTTTAATCTTGTATCTTGTTATGTTTGTAAATAAATACTGCACTTGGGTTCTCTACTACTTGTGGATCCTTTACACTTGAATTCATTTTCGAAATATTACTAATTTTAAAAACATTGTTTAAGCATTTTCATTAATTCACATGAATTTCTTCATTTATTGGAAAAACACCCCTGGGTGAGAAAAGTGGTTTGCAATGTGAAATGACGTGCGAGTGACTTACGGTGTAAGCTGAGGGAGATGTTGATGGTCCTCTCATCTGTGAAGCTCTTGAGTCCTGTTATCTTAGCGCACTTCAGATGTGTGCCCGCGGCGGAGTCGCCCACATTGATCCAGCAAACCGTTTCCTGTGCGTACAGGAAGTCCATGGCTGTGGTCTGTTTTGTGCTTGTGTAGAGCGACGGGCTGCCGGAGCCGCTCAGAGACGTGATCTGGATGTTCTGAGAGTTCGCAATCACTAACACGGGGAGTCGATCCACAGGCACTACAGCAACAGGAGACATCCGTTTATTCGCAAATATAATAGCAGTTCAGCGTCAGCCAATAATAATGAGTTAAACTGCTGGCTGATTCGGGTACATGTATGTGAGGGGAACGGAAATGGAGAATCCGTATCCTATCTTATCTCGGGCTGTTATGTCTGTCTTACCGTTCTTGGCCTTGCAGGAGCGGATGTCTGGCTGGACTAGATAACCTTCCACACAGGAGCAGGTGTACGAGCCGTCTGTGTTTGTGCACGTCTGACTGCAGGTGCCGTACACCGTACACTCATCGAAATCTGAACACACACAGACACAATCAAAACTACAGCAGGGTTTTTGTCTTGGAAGCTTATTTCTGCCACGGAATAAAAAAGCTAATTACGACTTTTTAACTTACAATTCAGACTTTTCTTCTCGCAATTGAGAGTTTATATCTGTTCTATCTGTAATTGTGAGATATAAACTCTCAATTGCAAGAAGAAAAGTCAGAATTGTGAGATGAAAAGACGTAATTAGCTTTTTATTCCGTGGCGGAAATAAGCTTACTGACTTTATATTGATCTTGCAACTGTGAGTTTTTTCAGAATTGTGAGATATAAACTTGTAAAAATAGTTGCAATTACCTTTTTAATTTTGTTTTTACAATTATTTTTCTGTGGCAGACACAAGCTTTTTGTACAATGTTGTACAAGTAGCCTAAGTATTACACAAGTAAAAACTTACCAATGGGGTAAAAATGCATTTGTTTCAAGATATATTCTCTGAACATGTCTTATTATTTTACACAATTTTGTCACTCCAGTAAATTTAACTTGTTTAAAAGATGTTTGGTCATTTGAATGAAAAATAAGACAAAAATACTGACAAACAAAGTGGGCAATAAATGCTGTAGAAGTATTGTTCATTATAAGTTAATTTTAACTAATTTAGTTAAATAATGTTAACAAACGAAACCTTTTTTTGGAGAGTAAGCTAATGAAAAAAATGAGATGTCCTAAAACAGTGTGGCATGACATACTGTAATTTGCTCCGATTAGTTCATATTAAATAATACAATAATTTATGTAATTATGTTAAATGTCCATGTAATATACAAAGGGTTATTGTACAGAGTGTCAGTATCTTAAAACAAACAATTAAATAAATATGAAATATTTAATATTTAATAAATATAAAAAAAATATGAACAATAATTTGACAATGACTAGCTGACGTTACATTTTTCTTTACATGAGACCTGATTAAAAATTCTACGTTTTAGACTCTAGTAAGTGTGAAAGCTGTTTATAAAAAATAAAAATATTGGTCATTCCAATAAAATTAAAATAATTATCCACTCTCTGTATCCACGTCCATTTGTCCAAGGAATGTTTTTGTTGGTGTGAGTGTGTGTGCACATGCAAGAAATGTTTTTGTTGGTGTGAGTGTGTGTGCACATGCAACCGACCTTTACAGGTCTTTCCATCTTGGCTGATCTCGTAGCCGCTCTTGCAGAAGCACATGGGGCCGGTACGAGTGACAGCACAGTCGTCATGGCAACCCGTGAGAGTGCAATTGAGCGCAAGCTCTACAGAGACCAGAGCAGAGGACAGATAGAGGTCAAACAACATAACACAACCTATGGCCAAACATAGTGACCACTCAAACTGCTGGCTGACAGAGATTTCAGGAGGACTGCAAAGTTCAAAACAGCAAAAAAATATTAAAAGCACTACTTGTATAATGAAAGCATATGACTCATAAAATCTCACAAGCTCTATTTTTACTCAATCTAGTAACAGACTATACATCACATACTAGAATTATAATGTAGCACAAGTAAGGCTTCAGGCACTAGAATCCAGCTAACGTCTAATACACAGCTATTCACCAAAGGGCACTTTCATAGTGTTCGAATACACAAAAACTTACTATAAGAAATTGAACAAACAATCTAAAAGCATCTATTTGACCCTCGAAGTGAACTTTGATCAGTTTAATGCTTTTAAACACAATCTGTCGAGTCTTCGATACCAATAGGTATTGAACAAGTGAAAGCACCAAGAAGGGGGGGTAACATTAATAAACTTCTGCTACAGAGGGAAGCATTTTATATATAATCATACACTTCTCCCCCAAAGGACCCTGATTTGGATTTTGATCTTAAACCTTTTTTGTGAATTGTTTTATTTTTTCCTCCTCTTCCCTAGGGGTCTTAAATTTGGTGTTTGTTCTCAATATTTGTGTCAATTATTTTCTGTAAATATCGGTGACTATTTTTTTATTACTATTGGTGAGTTTATTCTCAACATTTTTGTTATGTTGGTTATTATTTTGCATGATAATTAGATCAGGTTTGATAGGTCATGTTGATATAAATTGTATCTTGCTGTGTACTTGTTTTATACCTGACGAAGGTCTTCTGGTCGAAAAATTTTACAGTTCGATAAACAGATTTTTTGGATTCTTTACATTTGCTTTTGTTAACACTATCGGGCAGTAGGTGTACGTTATTTTAAAATGCAATGTAGCATTAAGCTTTTAGTGCCACTCCCTGGACATTTCAAATCAGAACAACGTAATAAAACATTGACATAGGCTATTCACGTTCATGTTTCAGATAAAACTGTACACTTTTTGCACCACTCACTGGACATTTCACTTTGAAACTGTCGTGAAACGTAATGTAATTTTGCAGAAATGTGAAACGTAATATAATTTTGCAGAAATGTTGCCACAAGGGCGTTTTTCCAATGAGCCTGGGCTGCTAATTTCTGGGAAATGGCATCTTTAACTGCTTTAACAAACCACAGAGTGACTCAAATAAAATAACAACACCTGGTGTCTCAGATCACACATATGAGCACACAGTAAATGAGGCTCTAGATCGGGGATGGGCAAATTCGGTCCCGGAGGGCCGCTGAGGAGTCCTGCAGAGTTTAGCTCCAACCCTGATAAAACGTCACCGCCCTTAGCTTTCTAGTAATCCTGAAGACCTCGACTGGCTTGTCCAGGTGTGCTTGATTAGGGTTGGAGCTAAACTCAGCAGGACAGGACTGAAGTCGCTCTAGATGACCTGCTTCAACAGCTCGCAGCAACTATGCTAATATGCTAACAGCTCTTTATGTAGACAGCCTTCCCGGCTAACTTGGTGAACAAATGTTCTTCCAGTAATGTTAATAGAGCGTTCGTTCAAAGTTATCTGGTCTTTGATAATGTTCTCAAAAAGTTAGCACAGTTTTTACCTGAAACATTTAGCTGAATGTTCTTTTAACTTTTTTTTTTTAAATGTTACTACTTGTTTCAGAACGTTCAGAGAACATTAAAAGAATGACCAAATGGAATGTTCCCTTAATGTTCGCATAACCAAGAAAAGAAAAAAAACATTTTTGAAACATTAAAAAAAAAATAGGTTTTGAATGTTAAGAGAACAATTCATCCTTAGCTTAGCAAAATGCTAAAATGTTAAACTCTATTAATTTGTTACATTTATATAGCGCTTTTCTGGGTACTCAAAGCACTTTACATAGAAGGGGGAATCTCCTCAAACACCACCAATGTGCAGCATCACCTGGATGATGCGACGGCAGCCATACTGCGCCAGAACGCCCACCACACACCAGCTTACTGGTGGAGAGGAGACCGTGATGAAGCCAATCAGAATATGGGGATGATTAGGAGGCCATGATGGACAGAGGCCACGGGGAAGATTTGGCCAGGACACCGGGGTTACACCCCAACTCTTTTTCGAAGGACATCCTGTGATATTTAATGACCACAGAGAGTCAGGACATCGGTTTAACGTTTCATCCGAAGGACGGTGCTCTTTGACAGTATAGTGTCTCCGTCACTACACTGGGGCGTTAGGACCCACACAGAGCACAGGGTGAGCGCCCCCTGCTGGCCTCACTAACACCTCTTCCAGCAGCAACCTGGTTTTCCCAGGAGTCTCCCATCCAGGTACTGACCAGCTCAGCCCTGCTCAGCTTCAGTGGGGACCAATCTAGGTCTACAGGGTGATATGGCTGTGATATGAGTCTTGAGTAGGAATTTGACAGGAAACTTAACATTTCATCACACTATGGTAAAGGGTTAATATGTAGCAAGTGCTCTGATGGGTTACAACTGATAGAGCATAACACTTTTCACAGAAATTACATTTCGAAATAAAGTTAAATCAGTCCAGCTTTGTGCATTGCACCTCTCTTGTAAGCATTAGGTGAAACAAAGTACAGTAAATCTCCATTTCATTAGGCAATTACCTAGTTAGCTATTATTCAACTATTAAATAATATATTTATATAGGTATTATATCAGCTATTGGTCTCCCTGTTCTCTAGATATTGTTATAAACACTAAAAAATTAAAAATGTTATTGTCACTGAAACAGTTAACAATGCCAAGATAATTTAGATTCTTAGAGATGTCAAAACTGTCCATCTTGAATTCATTTTGCTTTGGATAAAAGTGTATGCCAAATGCATAAAGCTAAACCAATTTTTCTTTTAACAAATAATGCCACACTAACAGTGTTTTTTTATTAAGCTATGAAAATATCATGTTGGAAGAATGACTGTGTTCTGTTTTTGTCTGTGACATTCAGTGGCTTCAAGTATCAAGCTCTGAGCCGCTAATGTCTGTTAGACATTATTTATTTGTATGCACATTAATGCACTTCATAAATGTGCATATTAATGCACCTTTACTGACCAGTGAACTGTTGTCTGTCTCACCGTCCCTCTAGATAATGGTCAGATCGGAGAGTCTTCAGTTTCAATGACTGACTCTGTATCGAGTATCTAAAGTGACACATGTCCTCATACATAAAGCCACAGAGATAATAACATGTTTCCAATTCATGAATTTGATGATTGAGCAATTCAAATTTGGATAAATTGCATTGCATTAATACAAGCGGTTTGAAATCACTGCTTCTGCCATTGAACAGCGTTGGGATGCTAATGTGCAACGGCAGTTTACAAAGCTAAAAGCCACTCATGATGAGGAAACAACATGATGACACTTACAATCCATGTGATTGGGTCGTAAAAACACAAACCAGAGTTTGCAGTTGATGAGGACTTTGAAAACAGACAAGCTACTGTCACGCTACTGAGAAATGTACATATGTTAGTACCGTCAGCTCCTAATACTGCATGTCATCATTTTAAATCATTTATTAATCTATTTATGTAGATCTATTTATGTATGTGTAGTGTAAGGACAGTGGTAAATGTTTAGGTCAAAAAACATTTTGTGATGGTGATCTTCCAGGTCCTGTGTGCGTTCAGTACACAGCATTATACCACTAGTCCCTCTGCAATCTTCTCTCATCGATGCACACTCACGAAACACCTTGATTTTTTAAGTGTGAATCTTTATTTGATGATATTTCAGCCAGTGCTCTTAAAACTAGGGTGCAAAAGAAATATAAAATGGAAATTGTCAACAATTGCTGCCATCTTAAAGGGACAGTTCACCCAAAAATTAAAATTAGCCCATGATTTACTCACCCTGAAGTCATCCTAGGTGTATATAACATTCTTCTTTCAGACGAATACAATCTGAGTTATATTAAAGAATTTCATGTCTCCTCCAAGCTTAATACTGGGAGTGAATGGCTGGTGAAAATCTTAAGCCCAAGAAAGTGCATTTACATTTAGTTCATGTTAGTTAATAATACATTAGCTAATGTAACAAATAAAAGCTAATTGTGAAGTGTTACCTAAAAAATTGCCTTGAATTTACTTTCACATATAGCAATAAAGACAGAAGGGCGATTTTTGTCCAAAAGTCTTTGACATGCGGCATTTATTAGAAAAAGTGTCCTCTTAATTGTCTCCTATGGGCTCCAGACGGGAAACACCATGCCTTGGACATCTCGATAGACGGCAAGTGGTGCATATAATCATAGAAAACGTGTTCAAATTTGAAAGACATGGCACTGCGCTGTCTGTGTGCAACCCTATTTACACGTTGTTGTGCTAATGTTTGAGGATCCTTTTAGTGAAAGGGCTCTGATTGTTATGCCATGCAAAGTAATAGAACATCATTTATGAAGAATAACCCGCCAAATTGGCTAGTGTGTTAAAATGCGTTACCCGCCACATTGCATTTTCACCTGCACTTGACAGGTTGGCTGGTGTTCATTTCAAACCCTGCTGATTCTTAGTGAACAGTCAGTCACAAGACATGCAGAACGTCTCGGTTACAGATGTAACCCTCGTTCCCTGAGTAGGGAACGGAGACGCTACGTCGGATGACGACGAATGGGGTTTTGCTTAGAACACCCATCGACTTCGAGTATACAAAACGAGCCAATGGCAAAGAAATGCCATGGGTCTGCAGAATTTGCATGACGTAACTCCGCCCCACCTTGTGGGTATAAAAGGAGGACGCCGGCAACATGCAGTTATGTTTCTTCGCTGAGGAGCCAAGACTGAGCTCAGGCGATCCCCGGGGTACAGCGGAAGTGGCAAGCTGACGTAACATCTCCGTTCCTTACTCAGGCAACGAGGGTATATCCGTAAGCGAGACGTTCCCTTTCATTGTCACTCCGAGTTACGTCGGATGACGACGAATGGGGTTACCAGTCTAATCACGCCACCTTCACAGCTGTCTTCCAGTGCCCTGCGTAAATCTGAGATCCCTGTCGTGAGACTAGCATGGACAAAGGACTCCTATTTAACACAGGAATACCAAGGTACACTGGGAAGCATATCCCATAGTCTAGAGGAAATATGCAATTAACACCAACCCAGAGGGGGGGGCATAGAAAATACACACATGTCCCAAGGGATGCATATGGAGAACACTGGGGTGTCCAGCCGCAGGTAGGGCTGTCGCGGTGAAGGAATTTCCCTTGCGGTAATTTTAAGTGGCTCAATAGCGCGATATGCGGTATTACCGCCATTTATTTATTTATATTTATTTTTTGCCATATAAATACGTGTTATGATGTGGTCAGCATACACAAAAACAATGTAACCGAAACTAAACAGCGTCTCTGCACCGCTGAGTGACAATCTTACGCCAACGGACTGTCATAAACCGTTCATTCAACGAAAACGTTCAAAAAGCTGATTCCTTAAATGATAGATGTAATGAAACAAGGTGTTAATTTTTTTTTTTAACTTTGAGCTCCACTTTTCAAGGCTCAGCTGCCCAGCAATGCTTCACTTTTGAGCAAAGCTGAAGCAAAGCTTTACTTATAGAGACCAATGGCATTGATTCAATGCGTGACTCGCTGCTTTCCCCCCACGGCTTCCTCGCGCTGTGTAATGCTGACCAGCGCTGACGCCATTCATGGTAAATACCCTTAAATGTTAAAAGGATGATACGACAAATATTTCGCTTTTCTTGGAAACGGCAACCTTTTCACGAATATACGTGACTTGACTTCAAAGACAGACGCAGGTAATCGCACGTGCTCAGTCGATCACATTCACTGTCTGTTTAGGCTAAAGTCCAAATCCACAAAGCCTCTGTACAAATCACCATGATAAACAGTCTTGTTATCATTATAAACTTATTTAACATTCAATACACATGGTACGAACTACGAAGGGTGGCATTATGAAAAAAAGAAAACGCGGTTTGCGGTTGCTGAGGTTACTTGCATTCCTCTGTGGTTGGCCTGTCAGTAGCGCGGTACTGCAATATTGCGGTTATCGCGATAGCCCTAGCCGCAGGTGGAATATTTCAACCCCAGGGGTGGCAAGGTGGCTTGCCAAGGGAAAGACACATGCTCGGAGAGGCTTACAGTGGGAATACACATGTGGGAGTAGCTCCGGAGAGGGACCATGCACACGGGAGGCACCTAGCCAACGCACAGGCAATAGACACTGGCGCCAGCGTCAGGAGTGCTGGAGGAACTCAGGGCCATCAAAAAGGCTCACCTGAGGAGAATATCGCATGTATCCAGTCCGTGGAGTGGAATGGCGAGCAAGCTAAGACACCTGAGCGGGTCCAATACTAGCTGGTTGAAGCGAGTACATGAGAGAACACTGGCTCCATTTGGAGATTGTAGAATCTGCCGAATGTGTTAGGTGTCGCCCAGCCTGCAGCTCTGCAGATGTCTGTTAGCGAGGCGCCATGCGCTCCGGGTGGAGTGGGCAGTCATACCAAGGGGGCACGGTCGACCTTGCTGCTGGTATGCCAAAGCAATGGTGACCACTATCCAGTGGGACAACCTCTGCTTGGAGAGAGCCTTTCCCTTCAGCTTCCCACCATAACAGACAAAGAGCTGGTCTAAGGTCCTGAAACACTACGTTCTGTCTACATAAGCGCGGAGAGCGCGTACTGGACAGAGCAGTGCCAAGGCTGGGTCTGCCTCCTCCGAGGGCAGCGCTTGCAGGTTCACCACCTGGTCCCGGAAGGGAGTGGTGGGAACCTTGGGCACATATCCAGGCCGGGGTCTCAGGAACACGTGAGAGTAAGCCGGCCGAATTCCAGACACGCTTTGTCAACGGAGAATGCTTGCAGGTCCCCTACCCTCTTGACAGAGGCCAGTGCAACCAGAAGCGCTGTCTTCATTGACAGGAGCTTAAGCTCCACTGATTGCAAAGGCTCAAAGGGAGCACTCTGCAGGGCAGTTAGAACCACCGCGAGGTCCCAAGAGGGAACGAGAGGAGAGCGAGGAGGATTCAGTCTTTTTCAGGAACCTGACGATCAGGTCGTGCTTCCCTAAGGACTTACCTTCTATCAAGTCATGGTGTGCGGCGATAGCGGCAACATAAACTTTGAGGGTGGAGGGAGACAGCCTTCGCTCCAACCCATCTTGAAGAAAGGAAAGCACGACACCGACCGAACACCTCCGGGGGTCTTCTCGGCGAGAAGAGCACCAGCTGACGAAGAGGTTCCACTTCAACGCATAGGCGTCTAGTTGGATGACGCTCTAGCGGAAGTGATGGTAGCCACCACCACAGGTGGTAGGGTACTCAAACCTGCCTCGTCCCGTCCAGGAGCCACACGTAGAGGCTCCAAGATCGGGACGAGGGTGCCATCGGTTGCCCCATCCCTGAGAAAGGAGGTCCTTCCTCAGAGGGATTGACCAAGGAGGTGCTGTCGCGAGGAGTACTAGTTCGGAGAACCAGGTCCTGGTGGGCCAGTACGGTGCAACTAGAAGGACCTGCTCCTCGTCCTCCTTGACCTTGCGCAAGGTCTGCGCAAGAAGGCTCACTGGGAGAAACGCATACTTGCGGCCCCTCAGCCAGCTGTGCGCCAGTGCATCCGTGCCGAGCGTGCCGTCGGTCAGGGAAAAATACAGGTCGCAGTGGGTCGAGTCGTGAGAGGCAAACAGATCTATCTGTGCGTCCCCGAACTGGTCCCAAATTAGCTGAACCGACTGGGGATGGAGTCGCCATTCTCCAGGGAGGGGCTGAAGCCGTGAGCGCTCGTCAGCTGCACAGTTCAGGGCCCCGGGAATATAAATGGCTTGAAGCGACCTCAGATCCTTCTGACTCCATAAGAGGAGGTGGCGGGCGAGTTGCGACATGCGGCGGGAGCATAGACCACCTTGATGGTTGATGTACGCTACAGTGGCGGTATTGTCTGATCGGACTAGTACGTGTTGACTCCTGAGCAACGCCCAAAAGTGGTGCAGGGCCACTGCCAGCAACTCGAGGCAATTGACATGCCATAGGCCCTGGGGTCCTGTCCAGGAGCCCGCGGCAGCATGTCCATTGCACATGGCGCCCCAGCCTGTGGTGGAGGCATCTGTTGAGACAACAACATGCCGGGAAGCTCGTTCCAGGGGCACTCCGGCCCGTAGAAAAACTGAGGTTCGACCACGGGGTGAAGTACTGACGGCAGGTCGGAGTAACTGGTACTCAGAGGGTGCCGTGTTGCCATGCCCACCTCGGGGACTCGGTCGCGAAGCCAAAGCTGAAGCGGTCTCATATGAAGCAATCAGAGCGGCGTTGCTGCGGCTGCAGATGCCATATGCCCCAGGAGCCTCTGAAAAACTTCAGTGGAACCGCATTCTTGCACTTGAAACTCAGCAATGGCTGAGTGGAGAAGGCGACCAAGTCAACACTGAGTAAAGAGATCCTCTGCACAGGGCAAAGTTACTCTTTTCCCAGTTGACCCAAAGGCCCAGACGAGCTAGGTGCCGGACCACTGGGTCCCTGTGTTCGCAAACCTGGTCTCGAGAGTGAGCTAGGACAGCCAGTCGCCGAGATAGTTCAGGATTAGAACCCCGTGTTCCCATGGAGGAACAAGGGCTGCCTCGACAACCTTTGAGAAGGCGCGAGGAGACAGGGCTAGCCCGAATGGGAGAACAGCCTACTGACATGCGCGCGCCCTGACAGCAAACCGTAGGTAAGGTCTGAGTTGAAGGAGAACGGAGACATAAAAGTGGGCGTCCTTTAGGTCGATCGCTGCAAACCAATCCTGTGGCCGCACACATCCGGAAATGCACTTGGCCAGGAGCATCTTGAACGGCCGCCTGTGAAGGGGGCAGTTCAGATGTGTAGGTCCAGGATTGGCCATAACCCACCAGATTTCTCCGGGACAATGAGGTAGGGGCTGAAAACCCGGACCTCATTTCGGCTGGAGGGAGTCTCAATCGTACCCTTCGCCAGTAGGGTAGCAACCTTCACTCTCACGATAGGGGCGTAGCCACCAACCATAGTGGAGCGGACTCCCCTGAAGCGGGGAGGAGACCGTGCGACCTGAATCATGTCCCGTAGTGGGGGCATGGTCATAACCACACCCTGACAGAGAAGGCCAGGGAAGGACCAGCGTTCCGCGGGGGCCTGCTCTGCCAGGGGTCTGGCGACAGAGGGGGATGAGAGCGGTACGGTCCAGGGACGGCACACACTGTCATCCGGCTCTGAAACAGAGGGGGACGAGGGGTGCATGGCTCGGGGGCGGCGCACCGTGTCGTCCGTGAACTCTGTATGCTCAGAGACGAGAGAGTCAGTTCTTTCTGAATAAGGATTCTTCCCCAGCCCTCCACCGGGGAAATGAGTGGCCCTGCTACCATCTCCTGGAAAGAACTGAGCCCCATCTCTGAGCAGCCCATCTCAAAAGTGCCGCTTAACCCGGCGTTTAGCAGGGGGCAGGGCTGGAGAGGGCTGAGGCATCCCCCCACGGTCTTCCAAAGCCAGTTCGGGCGAACGGGCGGGGTTGGAACCGTGGGAGGGCGCCTTCGGCGGTTGGCAGACTGAGGGATCTGAGCGGACGGCGGGGCCATCGGGCAGAATAACCTCAATCTGCTCACGGGCGGTTGAGAACTGTTGGGCGGAAGCACTCAACCGCACCGCCGAAGAGACCGACCTGGGATATAGGGGTGTCGAGCAGACGAGTCCGCCCGTTATCCTGCACATCAGACCGGTCAGCCCCAGAATGGTGAACATCACCTGACTCCGAGAGTGTACGGCCACTTTCGTCGCTCGGAGAGCAAGGTCAGTGGCGGCGCGCAGCTCATTGAAGAGCCTCAAGTCAGTCCCGCCCTCATGCATATCCGTGAGCATCTGGGTCAGGTAGACCAGCAGAACGGTCATGGGATGCAGTGAGGCGGCTGCCTGTCCTGTGGCACTATAGGATTTCGACACAGATTAGTGTAGACGAAAAGAACTACAGGCTTTGGATGGGTGCTTAGGATTGCGCCGGGAAGCACTCTGAGGACACAGTAGCATCGCAACAGAGCGTTCAACTGGGGGGACCCCAGTGTACCCATGGGCAGCGGCCCCGTTGAGGGGAGGAAAGGCGGATGAGACCAACGAGCGGTCCTGAGAAGACAAGGGGGCCTTCCAGGACGTCGAGATCTCATCATGCACGTCCGGGAAGAAAGATATTGGGGTTTGCCGTGGACGCGGGTCGGCGGCCTTACCCAAAAAATCAATCGTCCCGGGAAAGCATGGCCGTCATCTCCGGATCAGACTCAGGCACAGCCATATGCACACCGGAAGGTGGCAGCTGTGACGAGTCGTCACTTCCAGAAGAATCAAGCCCACCTAGTGATGCTGCTACAGAAATAGCACCATCCTCTGTAGCTTCAAATGAAAACACACGGGCCACCCGAGGGTAGACTCGTGGAATCACCTGTTCGCTAGCGGGCACCGTCATTGAAGAGGGGGGCTGGGGTCGCGGACACAGAGTCGGCGCCTTGTTCCAGACCATCACCCTCAGATCACCCTGGCCACCACCCGAAGATCGGGGGGTGGATGAGGGGACTCTCACTCTTGCGAGTTCACAGAGTCTCGACCTAAATGACGCGATGATCATGTTCCCACAGAGAGAACATGAATCATCCACGAGCGCTGTTCAAGCATGATCAATGCCCAAACACACTAGACAGCGCTCGTGCCCATCAGAGTCTGATACCAATCTGCCGCAACCAGAAATGCATGGGCGAGCCGTCTTTAAAAAGACGCGCCGCGTGCGAGCTCTTTTATGAGAGGAGAAAAAAAAAAACTGCCATGTTGAAGCGAGCAGGGAGACACACACACACACTGGCAGATAACTGCACAGATCAGCAGGCACTGTGAACTCGCTGCAAATCGCTGTCACACCAACACCGAGAGAGAGTGGCTCGTCTCGTAGAGCGAAGTCAGAAATGACTGTGGAGTGAAGAAATACTCTTAGCTCCGAAGCGAAAACATAACTGCATGTTGCCGGCGTCCTCCTTTTATACCCACGAGGTGGGGCGGAGTTACGTCATGCAAATTCCGCAGACCCATGGCATTTCTTTGCCATTGGCTCGTTTTGTATACTCGAAGTTGGTAGGTGTTCTAAGCGAAACCCCATTCGTCGTCATCCGACGTAACTCGGAGTGACAACGAAAGGGAACCAGTGTCATTTGTTGTACCTGATCTCAAATCTGATGTGAATCATGCCAAGTTTGTAAATGGCAATAACATTTCATTAGGTGATCTAACCCTAGATTTGTAATTAACCTAGAATAAATCTTGATCTCAAGCAGTTTCTGTCTATATCTCTCCAGGTTTCAGTCGAGTGATTTCCTCTGGTTTGTTGTCCTCTATCACCTCGCCAGTGTGTTCATGTCCAGACGGGTTTGTGTCACATCACTGGAGATCACCGGCTAGATTCATGCATAAAGAGAGACACTACAGCTGTGTGTGTGTGAGAGAGTGTGTGTGCATATGGGGGTAGATCAAGGTTAACTGCATTTGAAAAGCCCAGGAATTTTCCTTTTTTATATACACTATTTGACCTGTACATTGAGTTCAGATCTTTGCCCAAGTCCTATAAAAACCTACATAAAAAACTCAAATAAAAAAGTCATAAAACTTTGTATTAAGGTGTGCTGATGCTACAACCGACAGCATGGTTGTGTGTGTGATATTTTTTTAAACAATTGTTTAATAAACAATAAGTTAATATTGCATGACGTTGTACATATTGCGGGTCAATTTGTGTATTTTTGATCTGCCAACAAAATAATTCCAAACAAATTCAAAGCAGGATAAACCATTGTGCATCAGTAGTAAATATATCAGTTCCTGAATATATAATGTTTTTGACAAATCAGTTGAGTGAATCATACAATGATTCACTCAAAAAGACAGTGAATTGTTTAGCACATCAAACTTTAAGCCAGCGTTTCACACTATTAAGAGAACAAGTGCCAATGAGTGCTGCTAATCAAATCAGGACATACACAGATTCATGTTTTCTTGAGTTGAAAATTAATATATTGTGTGAAGAAAGCATAGTCAAGCTGAATATGTCCCAGTGTAGTTCATGCAATGCGTATATACTGTAGATGTGTAGTTATGTGGATACCGTGAGCGTTTTCTTGTGTTTCTGGAAGAAGTAACGCACCTTGAAACGTAGTGTTCTTGACAGAGAGTGAAAAGGAGGATGGAAAATCTTGTTTTTACAAAAATTTGGCACAAAAAAACTTTGCTAAGGTCATAAACTATAACCTTCAGAAACATAATATAAAGATCTGAAAATGCATTTCATGACCCCTTTAACTTATTTGAGGGGGAAAAATCCCGCCTGGAGGAAAATCACAGCTTGGAGAAATGTAGGGGCATTCTTCCTTCGATAGTGAAATTTCCTCAGATAACTCAACACTCATAGTTCCACCAATGATGGCACTCTGTCCCGGTCCAGAGGCAGCAAATTATTTAATAACACATAATTATTTAAAACAAATAAATAACCGTGAGCTTTACAGTTGCGAAGCTGTTGCTATTATATATGGCATGTGCGTTTATTTGTCCAAATTGAATGTTTCTTGTTTAAACCAATTTTTTTTTATTTTTTTTTTATTATTATTATTTTTGTTTTACTTTGGACTCATCTACTAAAAAATAAATGTTTCCAATGATCTTCTGGCTCATCCATGTGGTATTTGGCAATTGTTATACTGCAGTGTTCTTCTTGGACAGAAGTGTCTTCCTCTTTGCTGCAGTATCCCTGCTGTGCAAATCATTCTTGCTCAGTGTTTGTTTGATAGCCTCATGAATATGAATCTTAGCCAGTGCAAGAGAAGCCTGTAGATCCCTGTTACCCGGCAGTTCTTTGTGACCTCCTGGAATTATATATGACGTGCGTAGGGAGTGATTTTTCTGCCTGGTCACTTCCTCAGTAGAGGAACAGAGGTGTTGCACTTCTTCTCTTTGTACACTATCTAGCTGATGGATAGTTATAGTTGATTAAAGTATAATCATGCATATGTATATAGTTATATAAACTAGATATATTAGTTTCACCTTTTAATTTGAAGTACTGAAATACACAAACTTTTGCACGCTATTCTAATTTTTGGAGTTTCACCTGTAGATAGCAGTCTGTGAGTGAGCACTGTTTGTAAGTGGTGTAGTTGTTACCTCTGCAGTGCGGGCCCTCGTCTCCTCCATCAGAGCAGTCGGGGACACCGTTACACAGTTTGCTCATGTGAACACACAGGTCTGAACCCAGACACTGATGTTCATTGGGAGGACACCGCGACACACGGTTATGAGGACCTGAGAGAGAGAAGATAACAAAAGTATTAAGACGATGAAACAACAATCTACAGTGCTTTCAAAATCTCCATGTAAAACGCTAGATATCATTTTTTTTACCATATAGCAAAGCTGTAACCATATCTTGAACATTGGTGGGACAATACACACCTAATTACTGCTTATTAATAGTTAGTAAGGTAGTTGTTAAGTTTAGAGCAAGAATTCAGATGTTCATAGTGTAGGCAAAATATTTTGAAAGAATCCTAAAATTTACTGTGGTCACACATGGCATCTGTTATTATTAAAACTGTAGTTCAGTACATGGAAAAATGTAAATTTTTCACCTCATGTAACATATGCATCATTCTGTGGTGATTGTGTTTCTTGCTTTCATACACAATTGGTTATATATTGCAGTTTATGGTTTTATTATGACTGTGTGTCCATAAGTGTGCAGTCATGTGTTTGTCTTTGAGTCACTGGATGAGCTGTATTTGTGTGTCTGAGCTCTCATCCGCTCTGGACTGGACAGAAACACTGGGCGTGGAGTGAAAAAAGACCAAAAGTCTCCAAATTATTGACCAGAAATGAGCGAACGTGTTTTTGCAGAAAGGAAACACAGCAGAGTTTGAAACAATAAATGTGCCCTGAACGTCTAGTTTACTGATGAGATCATCAATACAGCGCCAGCACAAACACACATCAGCGGCGCTGCATTCATTCACTGCTTTATTACGCCATGACACAGGGTTTCTATCAAGGCGTGGATGTTTTTTCTGGTGGTTAAAATATATTCTCATATCCCAGTTTCAGTCAACTATATAGGTAGGTTGACATCTTGAAAGTTGCTCTGTTTGTTTGAGCAGTTCAACGTGTCAACTTCTGAATCAACCAATGGGTTTTAGGGCTGAACAATGAAATATTAGAGAAGCATTTGGGAATCTCGTTAGTGACGTTTGATTAGACTTTTAAAAATAGTTTTGACCGTATTTAGGTTTTTAGTGATGAGAACAAACTCCTAACCTATTAACCTTGACGGGTGCTAACAACATTAATGGTATCTCCAATCATTTGGTTTGTTGAGGACAATACAGTTATTTTGTGAGCAGACATATAATATTCACCAGCCAGAGGATAAAACAGGTAGACTTACAAGCAACTACTGAGAAAACCCTAGCAACACCTTAGCAACCAGCCATAGTGTTTAAGGCAGAAGAGAACACTTTGCTGTTGACAGCTAAATGGAAACACCACAATGCGAGGAGTTAGCACGACAGAACGTGAATTTACTCAACAGAAACCATGCAGAGTGTGAATAGAGGATTCATATGATGCGCAAAACAGAAGTCTTCATGCTCTTGTCAAATAATGAGCAGAAATTGAGATAAAGCAGATAGGGAAAAGTGATGTTCGGAGGAGATATTTGTTTTTAATGACTCTACAAGTTCAATTAAAGCATCAAAATATTTGGAAAATATGTATTTTCTTTTTTTTAATATATATATATATATATATATATATATATATATATATATATACTTTTTTTTAGTTTTTTTTTAAATATGATGAAAGAACAAAACATTTATCTGACAATATTATCTGCAAAAAGGCAAACTGCGGCTACAGGTTATCCTATTTACTATGCAAAAGAAAAAAAGCATAGAAAAACAAAAACTCTCAATCAAAAAATATGAAAAAGCATTGAATACAACATAATTAGTTCTAAACATTTCATTGGTTCTCTCTTGTTTTTGCATGTATTCATAATTTCTTTGTATGAACAAAAATTATGTTGGCACAATTGCGATATTATCACAAAAACAGCACAACTACTGCTTACAAACTCTTTAACACATTGTTAATAATATTTTAATAAAGGGTGAAGATATAAATGTTCCTAAGCCGGACATCACTTCTGGCCACTGCTGTACTGTAAACGTGGACCATATACTAAAACTACTATAAACTGTAAAAGCGTCCGGTTCTGAAACTGTTGTGGTTATGACATCATAACCTTTTTGCCAATGAATTGTTTGATATTAGTAGGTAAGTGTATTTTAAAATGAACATGAATTGAAAATATGTTTACATCTTTCTCACACAAATAAAGCAATTTTTAGCTTTTTAAAGATTCTGTTAATTTCCATGATCTCTCAGGCCTGGAAATCATAAATTAAAAAATGTCCTAATATTTCCAGGATTGGAATGTCTCTGGGAATCCTATCATCAAATGAACAGATGTATTGTGTGCAGCAATGGCAAAATTATTTGTATCTGTATTCTGATAATTGGATGTGAGCGGTACATAAAAATCCCATTTTATGCAATGGACAATTCATAAAATTATACATGATTACAATATAATTAAAACAACAATACTAAAATGGTAAACAAAAGGAAAAAGTTCTTTAGTACAGATTCAACTTTGTTCCCACCACTTTTTTAAAATCCAATGCAAACATAGCTTGCAAAACACTTGTGCAGTACAACACACAGAGAGCATCTTCAATCCCTCATTATTCATAATTGAATTTATACATGTAACATTCACCTCACTCATTTACTACTGCATTGTCATTTTAGATGATTATCTTATACTTCAACAAAAATATTCAGAGAGCAAGTGGAAATTGTTCACATTATTTTTTTTAAATGTACAAAGTATTTTGAAGAAAGTACAGCATTAGAAAATCAAACGCCTTTGGCATTGTTCCTGCCCCAGGGGTCCCGTAAGTGTGCAGGATTGGACACCTTGCACAGGCGTGTGCTGAGACCATAAGCCTATTGTAATATTATGATCACATGTGGCGTTCCAGAGGATCTGGAGGTGGAAACACTCGTCGAAGGGGAAACGCTCGGTCTAAAAACCCTCAGCCACATGGAAAACTCTGGAATAAGAGCATCACATGGGGAACGTGACCTGAGACCCTGTGACAAGACCACATGCCACTCATAAATCAGCCAAACAGTGAGATGTTGAAGTATAAAGACAGAATGTGGAAAGCTAGGGCAGTTTTCACATGTATTTCTCTTATTTATAGATAACAGATGCTTGAAGTTCCATATGAGGAAAATTCAATCCAGGTAAAACAATTTAGAGCAAGGGTCAACTATTTAGTGAAGGCGGATTTGAACTGACCGGCTGAATTGTGTTCTAATAACAGGATATTTGTCTTATATCAGGTTGTCACATGTGTTTTATTATAAAAGAAAAAAGAACAACTGCATCTTTATTATAATGTTATATCATTACATTTCTGTTACTCCAGGTCAAAACAGGGGTTTGGTATTTTTATGCTGTTTTTACATTTTTGATGTTTTGATGTTTCATGAGTAGTTTTGTTTACTAACATGAGCAATTATATTTATACCAACTAACACTGACAACGGTTAACAAATGCTGTAAAATAAATTGTTTAAGTTAACTCATGTTAATTCATTTATTTAAAAAAAATTTTTTTACATTTATTTCAAATTTCAAACAAAGTATAGATAAAAACAGGTTTATGTTGTGGTAAATTACCACAAACTTAATGTGTGTGTTTATACAGAAATTGGCTTTCAAAATAAATCTACCCTGATTGATAATCATAGGAGTAAACAGTGACAACTAGCCAGATCTTCCCTAAGTTACAATGCTACTGAAATGTGCAGATTTGACTGCATCACTGAAAATATTTTTCAAACAAAACCTTTTTGAAAACTTTTTCTTGCATCTGACCATAATCAGTCAAACATTGTCTGTCAGGACATTTCTCAGTCCAAAGACCATTAACATACAATGCAAGCAATTATGTCTGTATCACATATATCTGCTGATAATTATATCAATAATACATGACAATGTCTAAAAAAGAAATCAGGGCTGAAAGCAACACTAAAGCTTTCAAAAACAAAACAAAACCCATTATATCAGCCATGCAGCAGCAGCGTAAAATCAAGAACCAATTTAACTGCAATGGTTCCAAGTGATAGTCTCTTCTTTATATGATCAAATCAAAAGGCATCAGCTTTAAATAATGTGCATTTGAAAAATAGTTAGACTGTAAAAACACTTTCTCTGTACGACTTCTGTTCAAATTTAGACTTGTTTCTATTCTGCACTCTGTGGTTGACCCAAACCCAGCGCCGGTCAGCCATATAATAAATCTCTGACAGTCATCTGGCCAAGTGCAAAACAAACCATACTGGAGCCAGACATACAATACACCGGCGGTGTTCACAATACTCCCTGCTCACTGCCCTTCCAATGCGGTCTACTTCTTCTTTAAGTGAAAAAGCAGCAATTACTAATTACTAATTCAGTGTTGCCATTATATATATATATATATATATATATATATATATATATATATATATATATATATATATATATATATATATATTGCATTTCTGTGCAACAGTGTCTAAACATCTGGCAGTCCAAATAATGGATCAAGAAACATATGATAAAAATGACAATTTCAAAGAGCCAAGAGTATTTCAATGCAATATTGGTATATAGACTTATAGTTTTGTGCCAGTGCCAATAATTAGCTTATCTTCAATCAACTTCGTATAAAATTTAGTGTTATGCGTCATTGCCATTACGTCATACGGTATAAATAAACATTTGTTCTGATAACACCAGTATTCTGAGAGTGAGACTCAAAGCTGATTCTGCAGTCACAGTTTGTTTTACTATGATGTTTATCGTGGGTAGCAGCCACAGATCTGGCAAAATATTCATTCTTCCAATGTAAAACACACAGTTAGAGTACAAAATGTGTGCAAAAAAACTACCGTATAGATACTGCAGGTCTCTGCTCCAATGCAAGTCGAATAGTTTTCATCGGTCAGGTCAAAATCGCATGTCTGAGAGACAATAGCACTTCTTCTCAACAAGCCAGACATAGGTTGTCACAAATGGATGTTATGCATTATGTGTTCATATTCAAAACCCCAACTTTAAATACGGGCGCTAGTAATGATGTGTTGTTTAGCTAAATGTAAGTACAGTATTTTTGCTTAAAATCCCAACATCTGATATATTGGCCTCCACGAATCATATCAGTGAAATCTTCAACTCAAATTGTCCATGTCAGACATTTCTTATAACTCATGCATATAATAGTACAGTAATGGGCCATTCCAGGTCACCGGAGCAATAATGCGTGAATAAGATCAATGCATGTCTTACTCTTCTCCTTTATTGTTCATTACCTATACAAAGCAGCCAAAACATAACATTAGAAAGTTTCCACTCACAAGGTGAATCATCAGCAGTTATTTTGCCAAATACAATTTTCTATACAGGCGTGAAGCTGTAACTGATGTCAGAAGAGCACATCTGGTTTAGGAGCCATAAGCAATGACATAAAACAGTTGTGTTTGTGCATCCTATAGAACGAGAACAACACATTTATGGTGCACAACAGGCTTTCTTGCCGTTACTTGTGTTCTGGGCATGCCAAACTATTATTCAAACAAAAGACCTTACCGCACTATTACTAACATGTGTTTCTCTAACAATTGTTTATTTTCAATCCCTCCTTAGATGTCTGCGGTTTCCAGATGAGATTAATGATCCATAACAAGAACCCATTTCACATCATGAATGAGGACCGGATGCGACCTCTCGATCCCTCACAACATCACGCAAACCGTCCACATACCAACACCACTGAGTGTTTGAAGAGTGTGAACTGGCAAGCTACTTCTGAAAATCTCCTTGAATAAATCTGCAGCTCATTCAGTGAAGGAGTGGATCTTTATTTTAACCCCTGTTGAAGATCATCTCTCTTGAGATCATGGATGTGACACTCAAAGCCATTACGAACCCAGAATGCTTCGCCTCAGACAACTTTATCTATTCTAAAATACCATTATATATGACATATTGCACTCATGTCAAGCATTGTTCTATTTTAACCGGTTGCATGCTCATGGTGCAATGGTAACATCTTCATGACAACAGTTCATAAAAATCGGCCAGATGAAAGTTTTTTCTTCTTTTTTCTTCTTTTAAAAAATAAAAAATAAATAAGGCAACATTTGAAAACCAAGTATAACAGAAGCAACAGTCTCTTCATCCAGATGATAATATCAGTCATTTCGTTGTGAAGTTTGACGGCACATCAGTAAAAGACATTTTCAAAGTTTGCTTTGTCAATACATATGATATAGGACGATTTAACAAACTTTCTTTCGTCTGCCACTAGGATTGACGTACATTAAAATAATCATTTATTTTTTCTACTTTGCCTTATGTATAGATTTTATTATGTCACCCTTTTGCAGACACATAAATATGATTCTTAAAATTGAAAATCAATGAGATGATAAAAAATGCAATGTATTAAAACTGATCATCTAAATAAAGAGAGAAAATATATAGACCATTCAATATTTATAGTGTGAAGTATTTACCAACTCTTTTTAAGGTGGTAATTCAGTGTTACAGTGAATAAAGGCTGATTCATGATTCATGATTCATTCTGATGTTTTATGTCTAACTGGATTGTACTGTATTAAGAACCCTAGTGAAAAAAACGATACAAAAATGTATTTAAAATTCATTTATTTCATACTAAGTATACTACAAATCTATTAACATATTTACTGAAATATCGCTTGACACTGATATAATATTTGGAGTACTTCTTTATTGCACAATGCACATTACTTAATATTAAGCCTAAAAAGTGTTTTAATATCACTATTATTAAGGATAGTATGATCTCTGTATAGTATCAGTATTTAAATGCAAGATATTTAAAGTGTACCTATCTTGCAAACTTTCAACTTTAGCACAGTCAAATATACTTGCGTATAGCTTTAGTTGGACCTCAGCTCTATTTCCCATTAAGTACAAAATTAGTTGTTCCAATTAAACAGACTTTAAGTATGCCAATTTAGCATAATAAAAGTACAATTGCAGGATATTTATATTAAGTATATAAATATAAATGAATTTTGTACTACACTTAGCATAAAATAAACATTTTAGTATATTTATTTTTCACTAGGGAAATTATATTGCTATTGTACATTAGGATGACACAATAAAGAAATTTAAAAGTCAATAAGGGATCTTGAAATCAATTCTGTGTGACACGTAGCCACTGAAGGGATTTAATGTGATACCTCAGTCGAGCACGAGTCAGCATTCTTGCAGCTGTGTTGAACTCTTTGATAAGTCAGCCAAAACACTTCTGCAGCAGTTAAGTCTCGTATAAAATGTGTGAATGAGTTTCTCCCTTTCAGTCGGGGAGAGAATTTTGCATACTTCAGAGATGATAATATGCTGTTTTATAAACATTGCTAATTGAGTTTCAAAAAAACTCAAGTTTTTGAGTTCAAGTTTCAAGTTGCTGTCAAACACGATTCCCAAATTCTTGATTATTGTGCTTCAGAGACAAGGACGCTAAATAAGGTACAATAGACATTTTTCTGAGAATACTCTATATTAATTAGGTTGTATAATGTTCCAGTACAACCACAAAGTTATGATTTCTGTGCCATCCAGTAGAGTAATAATTGATTTGAGGAGATCAGATGATAATTACATCAGCTAATGGAATTAAACATACGTAATTAAAAAGTAATAAAGGTCCCAGGATTGAGCTTTGGGGGACACCTCAAGATACCACACGGCTTGTGGAGGTGTGTGTATAGTTCAATATACAGTACTTATCCCGAGCTACTTAAACAGGATTTAAACCAGTATAGGATTGGATGTTAGGCCAACACTGTTCTGCAGTCAAGCAGAATCTTGTGACCAACTGTGTCAAAGTCAGTAATGAGATCAGAAATTGCCATATGAAATCATTTTTTATGCTTTCACAATAATGTGAAAGTAGCCATGATGTGTTGCTGTGGAGGCGGTTATGTGTTAATAGGTTCCACAGTGATGTCACAATATGGAAGTAGAGAACAACTCATATTTGTAGTGTTGTTTCAATAAATACTCTTTTTGAGTTTTAAAAATGACTGTATGGCTTTAAGCAAAATTTTCATCCTCATGCCGTAAGCCCTGCATCTTAGAACAAATTATCATTCAGG
Source organism: Meda fulgida (assembly GCA_030578275.1). Classification (NCBI taxonomy): domain Eukaryota; kingdom Metazoa; phylum Chordata; class Actinopteri; order Cypriniformes; family Leuciscidae; genus Meda; species Meda fulgida. The sequence continues at coordinate 2,866,572 of JAROOJ010000031.1, forward strand.
TGTTGCGAAATTTAAACATAGAGGTGAAGAAAAAACAATAACACAGATCTGACACAGATCTGCAAAAAATAATTCACCTGTTTAGTTAGGCATTACAGATCTGAAACAGGTTTGCCACCTCTTACAAAACCTACGGCTGAAGCTGTGTGTGCTAGAGGGAGAGAATCATTCATTCTGCATTTAAATAGCACAGATATTAAACACTTGAATGAGTCAGCTAACCAAGTAGGTGTGTAAATTATTATGCATTTTATAGAATTGAACCTCTAAAGATAAACAGTTGATATTTTATGCTCGGTTCATTTTTCCAGCTGTCAGATGTTAAACAACAGACTCTTCTCATCTAAACACAGCAGGTCAAAGCTGTGCAGTGAGATCCGAGCTCAGACCTTCAACCCTCTCAGCGCGAGACCGATCGAAATGACTTTTACACACACGTGCTACATAGACTGCAGCTCTGGCATAAAGAGAGAGGTTTAGTTGTGGGTAAAGTGCAGGGTATTGCTTCTAAGAGCTCAAGGTTTTCTTATAATTCTTGATTTTATATAATTTCAGTAAATGTTTTCAGAATTTCCGTTTATTATATGGAACAATTTAGTTTGCCCACAAACGACTGAAGTTCCATTTAGGCACATTTACGGAAGTTCATATTAACGAATTTGGAAGTTATAAAAATGTGATGTGCATTCAAGTGATTCTGGTTAGAGGTAAATGTTATATTTTACTGTATCAGTAACTGACAAAATATAAACCTCAGGGTGAAAATGAGTCTACCAGTCTTTAGGTACCTTCATTGAAATCATCATGATATTCATGATTTAGTTACCATTAAAATTAAATATCAATATGTACTATTTTGAATAAATATTCAATATATGGCAGAACCCTACTGTATATCGTTGTGATTATTATGAAATTGGCAAAATAGACCTCTAAAACACTTCTCAATTAAGATCTAATTTAAGATGGCTTCTCCAGTAAAGCAAGATATTGCCAGGCCATACAAACATATTGAATGTTATGTTTTAATAAACTGATTTTTGACATCTGACGATAAAAGGATGATAATTATTTTCTTCTTAAAGGCATATTACTGTTCTCATCTCATTGAAGCCCAGGACCAGTGGTACAAAGCTGTTTATTGTGTAGTGTTCACAGCAGCTGCAGTGGGCACAACGACAGACTTCACTGCTAGCCATGGCATCTTTCACAAAAGACACAGTGAAATCCAGCCACGTAAATAAATAAACCTCTTTCATGGGGCAGATCTTCACTGATCTGACACATCTGCACTGAGGAATCCACAAACAGAGCACGTTTCCACACACATCCCACTTGATATAAGTGGTATATTTCTGTTTAAATTCTGTCATCATGTCACTTTCATGTTATTCTAAATAAGACTTTCTGTCTGCAACGGAACACAAAATAACATGTTCAAAGAATGTCTGAGCTGCATTTTCCTAATAATGAAAGCATTAAACAACTTAAACAACTATAACAACAACTATACAAGTATAAAATGCACTAAATGTTGTGCATGAAGACACGTTGCCTCTGGTGTGACGTTACTGACACCAACTCACAATAAAGGTGCTTTACTGGCATCTATTGTTCCATGAAGAACCTTCAACATTCATTAAACCTTTCCAATGCACAAAAGGCTCTTAATGGTGTAAAAATGTTCTTCGAATTGTTAAAATGTTTACTGAAAGGTTATTTGGGCAACCCAAAATGTTTGGCATTGTTGTGAAAAGTCCCTCCTGGAAACTTTTTGAATTTTTTAGGAGTGGCATTGTGTCTCACAACTGATTATAACACAAGTTTGAATCAGATTAGGTAAATATTTCCAGTAAAAAAGACTTGGAATATAGTGCTCAAGTTGCATGCACTTTTATGATATTTAATGCTGTCTTTTTGTCCTTATAGCTTGACAGTAACTGGTCATCAAATACGTTCATTGTATGGAAAAGAGCGGATTCTTCAAAACATCTTTTGTGTTCCACAGAAGAACGAAAATCCCACTGGTTTGAGTAAATGATGACAGAATTCTTTTGAGAGCAATGGAACATTTATTAAGTTAAAGCAGGGAGTTTGACGTCACATCGGCTCTCAAAGTATTAAGAAAAGACTAAAAAGACTGTCTAATTTTAATGCAAAGAGCGTAAAGGAGCTTCAATAGCATGTAGCGCAGCTAAAATAGAGAACGCTGAAGACTAGGGTGTCAGTAATCTATGTGTGTTGAGAGAGAGAAGTTTAAGCTGAGAAAAGCAGATCATGAAAAAACAGCAGTTTTCCTCCATTCCTCTGGACGGGGTTTTAATGACTTCCAGACTGAAGGCAGTTCTGCTTCTCCTCTCCTCCTCTTACGGAGCGGATTCATGCCTTTCCCAACACTTCTGAAAGCCACGCCAGCTCTTTAGAGAAAGATAAATTATTTCAAAGCATGTAATAGGTTGTGACGGCGAAGTACAAACATTCCTTAAGTCCTAATGCTGCTTCATGAACTGTGGCATTGTTTTCCAGGGCCAGATTTCAAGTAGCAAGTTAATTCTAATTACGTCGCACCCCTTCCCCCGCTCGCCTCATGATAAACTGACGCCACACTATTTGCTTAGCGCGTTTCTATTAGGCGGCCCTGTCAGAAAGGGTGCGAATGGAAAGATACTTCACACTCCCGTACTTCACACACACCGCGAGTCGAAAACTTTCACCCCAACCTGAGATTTCAAGCTGTTGTTAAAATGATCTTTACTTTCTTGCATTTAAATGATTGTAAATCACGTGCATTGCGAGGTGGCTTTTTTTTTCATTAGTTGTTTGCCTACTATAGATTAGTATTTTTGCCGGTCAAAACCGGGAAACAAGTTTCATGTTAGTTTCACTTCGGGTCCCATTACTCTGAAGTCTCATTCAAACTCATTCATATTTAAGGATGAAATCTTGTTAAACGAGGTGTATAAGAAAAAGGAAAACAAATATGCGTATATTATTATGATTATTCTTTTATGGTTATTTCTATGATTAATCCTTATATAAAACATATTATTCTTGCATTTATTCATTTATGATGTCTATTGTCTATTGTCCATCTATTTTGTCTATTGTATCTTTTAATATCATAAACTCATATTCATGTGCTCTATTCAGAACAGACATTTAGTTTACTTCTACTGTAAAAAATGAATGTCTATTTGTGGGCTAGACATGCAATGTTTTGTCAGTTTTGTGCTCAGTGTGGTCTCCTGTCTAATATGTGTGGTAGTTATCTTGTTTATTATTAAGTTTCAGGTACAGCTGTATTTGCATAAGGTTTAGACAGGATGACACAGGCAGTGGAATGGGTAAAAAGCACAAGGTTTCAAGACACGTCTTAAAATGTGTACTTATTTTAACTTGAGTGCCTCGTTTTTAGAACGTAGTGTCATGTGCGAGACGCAGCGGTCACACATGTCCGTCTAGTGCGTGCCGTGTTTACATTGAAAAATAAAGTAGCGCAGTGGAATGGAAAAACGCTATTTTCTGGTACAGGATGAGAGCTTATTAATTACAAAAACGATTATTTATTTGTCCTAATAATTATTTTATTATAATAATTAATATATATATAATATATAACTCTTTTTTAGTTTAGTTTAGCTTTAGTTTTTCATTTATGTTGAAATCTCTATTTTATTTCAATTTACGAAAATGTTTTTTTAACCAATAGTCTTTTTAGTCTTAGTTTCAGTTTTCGTTTACGAAAATAACCTTGCTACACATTTGTGTAGACATCTTCCAATGGGCTTTTGCAGGTGGGAACGGGACAAATCGTGCAAGTTATGGGAATGAGCTGGATAAAATATAACATATTTTTGGCAGGAGCGGTACAGAATTTTGTAGGAGCGGGATTGAAAGTCCATCCCCGCAGACCTCTAGGTTGTGATAAACACAAGCTCAAGATACGTTCATGACATTGAATACATCAGTAAAACCCCCTTTTAGTCTTGAAAAAGGCGGTTGCTAATAAGTGTGTAAATGTTAATCATCAACAGGTACAGTAAACTCATCTACTCACTAGTCATTTTTACAGCCTAATTGTGTTTATAATCGGGCTCTTGCTATTTGATTTATAGCCTACGTGTAATATAAAACGACTAAAAATTAGCCAATTCAAACATATGATATATATATATGTTGGAAAATTCCCTTATATTTCTGTCAGATTGGGGCAAACAAGCTAGTTGAAGTGCAACATAGATAAAATAATACAAAGAGGTTGTTCGTCAGCTTTGTTGATTATAGTGGTGATCTAGGTTTGTTGCATTGCACCGAATGTAGAAAATAGGAAAACAGATACTCACTGTGTCCTCATAAAAACTCGCCATAAACAGATATATGCAAGGCCACAAGAAGTCAATGTCATTGGAACTGATCAGACTAAACAAGCAGAGCAAAAGAACGTGCTTCAGGTCAAAGTCATCTGGGAAACAGAATGACCACTCAGAAAAACCAAACAGCGATACGTCCTATCAGAAGCACGTAACAGCTGCGCACAGTCTGCGGTGGGACTCGCAGTGCTCCGATTTCTTTCAGATCTTCATAGCAAATCACTGGATTCCAATGAAAACAAACAAACAAACAAACTCCAAATGCGGAATGAGGACACAGAAAGTCCTCCAGCTGAAACTCAAACCGAGGACATATTGAAGAAGAAATGTGATGCTACAGTGATTACCTGAACATACTGCAACAATTACTTGCAGACCCTGCAGGACTATCATGTACTGAAGTTTAAGATGTAAATAAAACCATAGATGAGCTGGTGTCAGTGAAACAGAGATACATACAGACATCTGTGGCCTCGTCGGATCCGTCGGGACAGTCCTTCTCCCCGTCACACCGCCAGCCTTTAGAGATACACGTCACCTGATCCCTGCAAACAAACTGCTTAGGGCTGCAGGTCTTTGGAGCTGCAAAAAAGCAGAGCCAAAACAAATAATGTTAACAATGCATTCAGCTATTAGCACTGGTGAATTATTAAATTGTCAGGGGGAAAAAAGCATATATGTGACACATGTGTGTCCAAAATCCACTGAGATCAGACTAGATCAGTATGAATGTTTGTGGTCTGGACAGTGTTTGACAGTGTATGAGGACGCCAAGTTTTGTCAGTTTAACGCTAGTTGTTTATGTCTATTTCAAAACAAAATGATTGCAGCCAAGCCTATCTGCCCGGCAGACTGTTTTTCCCCAGCCTGGCCATTTCTGGCCGAAGTCTGACTCCTGCTTGCTTTACTCGTTCTATTGTGGTCCAATAGAGTTCAAAACAAACAAACTAAACAATTTATGTCAACAATTTTAAGTCAATGTCCGATTATATTCACATCTGCTGATTCAGATGTAATACCAATAGTTTGCTGGTAATGTCTTGAGCTTTTGTGCAGTATGATTTGAATTTTCTTATTCTGTTGAATGCTTAAAGGGATATTTCACCAAAATATGAAAATTCTGTCATGATTTTCTTACCCTCAAGTTGTTCCAAACCTATATGAATTTCTTTCTTCTGCTGAACACAAAAGAAAATATTTTGAAGAATGTGGGTAACCAAACCATTGATGGGCTTCAATGACTTCCATAGTATTTTTTTTCCATACTTTGGAAGTAAATGGGGCCCATCAACCGTTTGCTTACCCCAATTCTTCAAAATACACTCACCTAAAGGATTATTAGGAACACCTGTTCAATTTCTCATTAATGAAATTATCTAATCAACCAATCACATGGCAGTTGCTTCAATGCATTTAGGGGTGTGGTCCTGGTCAAGACAATCTCCTGAACTCCAAACTGAATGTCAGAATGGGAAAGAAAGGTGATTTAAGCAATTTTGAGCATGGCATGGTTGTTGGTGCCAGACGGGCTGGTCTGAGTTAGTGGTGGGCAGATCGAGGCTTCGTGAAGCAATGATACAGTTGAACCAAATGTGCCATATTGTGTCGAGGCTTCTAATCAATGCGACACCCGTCTCAACGGTGACACCTAGTGGTCACTTGCAGGTGTTGATCTGAAACAATCTTGACAAGGAGCCATTAAAAAATGTGTTTTTTGATTATTGTAGCTATTGTTCTAATATGTGGAGCTTGTAACCTGTAGGCTCCTCACTGTGCATAATGTTATTTTGGTCCTGAAAAATTAATATTAATAAAAGAAATCAAGCCACAATGTCTCACTTTTTCTAGAAATTCTTATGAAAAATATAAATTTCTCTTCTTTGGAAGGACTTAGCCTAGTCTTAGCCTAGACTTAGTCTTTGAAAAAATCCTCTCACAAAACCCACGAGGTCAAGATGAGTTGACTTAACTTTTTATACAGATGTGCGATTGTGTGGTCTGTTCCCGACCCTGTCAATCAAACGCTGAATCGGCGGAGCACGCCACCTGTCGAAACACTCGGAAGCTTCATTTAGCCGTAGTCCCGTGACATGGGCGTTTTGAATCACGCTTCGGATAAGCGTTTCGAAACATCTGCGCTTCGGGATCTCCCGAAGCTTCAGAACGACTGTTTCAAGTCAGCCATCCCTAGTCTGAGTATTTCACAATCTGCTCAGTTACTGGGATTTTCACACACAACCATTTCTAGGGTTTACAAAGAATGGTGTGAAAAGGGAAAAACATCCAGTATGCGGCAGTCCTATGGGCTAAAATGCCTTGTTGATGCTAGAGGTCAGAGGAGAATGGGCCGACTGATTCAAGCTGATAGAAGAGCAACTTTGACTGAAATAACCACTCGTTACAACCGAGGTATGCAGCAAAGCATTTGTGAAGCCACAACACGCACAACCTTGAGGCGGATGGGCTACAACAGCAGAAGACCCCACCGGGTACCACTCATCTCCACTACAAATAGGAAAAAGAGGCTACAATTTGCAAAAGCTCACCAAAATTGGACAGTTGAAGACTGTAAAAATATTGCCTGGTCTGATGAGTCTCGATTTCTGTTGAGACATTCAGATGGTAGAGTCAGAATTTGGCATAAACAGAATGAGAACATGGATCCATCATGCCTTGTTACCACTGTGAAGGCTGGTGGTGGTGGTGTAATGGTGTGGGGGATGTTTTCTTGACACACTTTAGGCCCTTTAGTGCCAATTGGGCATCGTTTAAATGCCACGGCCTACCTGAGCATTGTTTCTGACCATGTCCATCCCTTTATGGCCACCATGTACCCATCCTCTGATGGCTACTTCCAGCAGGATAATGCACCATCTCACAAAGCTCGAATCATTTCAAATTGGTTTCTTGAACATGACAATTAGTTCACTGTACTAAAATGGCCCCCACAGTCACCAGATCTCAACCCAATAGAGCATCTTTGGGATGTGGTGGAACGGGAGCTTCGTGACCTGGATGTGCATCCCACAAATCTCCATCAACTGCAAGATGCTATCCTATCAATATGGGCCAACATTTCTAAAGAATGCTTTCAGCACCTTGTTGAATCAATGCCACTTAGAATTAAGGCAGTTCTGAAGGCGAAAGGGGGTCAAACACAGTATTAGTATGGTGTTCCTAATAATCCTTTAGGTGAGTGTATGTTATTGAGAATTAGTGTAGAGCCATTTTGCATTTTGCATTTCAAATTGAAAAAAGGTACAACTGACTTAAAACGAACACCAAAAACTTTTTCTTCTTTTGCCCATACAAATCAATGCAAAAATGAGCCATTATTTGTTGACGTGTCTCATAAGTACAGTCAGGGAGGAGAATTCTCTCAGTCTGTGATCAGTTTAGTTGAAGAGCACATACACATGACCGAAGTCTGAGCAAGCTGCGAGCTTCAGTATTGTATGTACCCTTGACTTTAGAATACATTCCTGAGTAAAGATTTTTTGAAAACCCAAACTGACTCAGTTACAAAAACTGTCATGAAAGATGTCAAGCACCCAGTCGAGTATTTTTGTAATACATTGTAAAATAATGATTCATCTCAGAGTTGGTTTGGTTCAAGGTTTAGCACTTGTTAATGAAGAAATGTTTGAAATGCCTAATGGCATGAACATTTTCCAGAAATCAGGGCATTGAAAAAGGGGGTTGTGAGTGTTGAGCTCTTTCCGCTCTCTTCTGACTGTATGTGTTTCGAGTCAGACCAGCGTTCCTCGGCACATCCAGGTCAGTGTTCCCACACCAGTGCCAGTGATGCAATGAGTCTAGAGGCCATCAAAGGACATCTTGTTCTGGTTTGGCTGCAGAAGGTGCAAAAATGTGGCCGCTTCTCAAAAGCTCTCTAAAAGCCTCAAGTCTGCTATCCGCACCACTACACACAAACATCAAGAAAAGCAGAGCTGACTATCAACTGCAACTGAGGTTTTCACATGGCTAGTAAACACGTCATCAGAGAAGAGAAGAGAAGAGAAGAGAAGAGAAGAGAAGAGAAGAGAAAAGAGAAGAAAAGAGAAGAGAAGAAAAGAGAAGAGAAGAGAAGAGAGGAGAAGAGAAGAAGAGAAGAGAAGAGAAAAGAGGAGAAGAGAAGAGAAGAGAGAAGAAGCGAAAAGAAGAGAAGAGAAGAGAAGAGAAGAGAAGAGAAGAGAAGAGAAGAGAAGAGAAGAGAAGAGAAGAGAAGAGAAGAGAAGAGAAGAGAAGAGAAGAGAAGAGAAGAGAAGAGACTGCAAGAGGGAGGGGAAGTTACAAGTTTCAAGATTACAAGGCACATGAATAATAATAAAAAGATGTGCATGGATAAATCATTTATAATAAACTGCAATATTCCAGAAAAACAAGAAATTATATAAATTGAATATAAACAATATCACACAAGCAAAAGTGCTGTTTTCCCAAATATCAGCACGTTTGCAAATGTGATGTTAATTTTATACAACAATTCAATAAACAATAAGATAACAGGCTATAAGGCTTACAATTTAGACACAATATTGTCTGTTTTTCCTCTATTTTGACAACAAAAATAGTTGTTTCTGAGCAACAGTTTCATTTTAGTTACTGAATAAATCCACACTCACTTCGGCTTTGTCCATGAATGAATCAGCCATTTTAAATGAATCGCTTGGGACAATGATTCAATGACTAACTCGTAAAGGCAATGATTTGCTGCCACCTACAGGCGGTTTTAGTATAATTTCATTTTAGCTGAGGGACTGAAGAATGAAGATTGAATGCTGTTTTTATTTTCGGTCGCGATTGTAACAATAGTTCTGGTCAAAAAGATAGAATGCATTTATAGATAGACTATTAAAAGCAAAATATGAGATAACATTGTAAATATAACAGACATAAAGTAATTGCAGTCGCATTGCATACAATGTTTTTGTTTGTCTTTTTTTTCTCTGGGGGGCAAGAGTCGCCGACTGTTTCTTTAAAATTGGCCTGCGAATTGCAAAGGCTGTCTCTGTAGACAATTTTACATGAAATGTATGATATGTTGAAAAAAATGCCTCAACTAATATTCTGACATGTTTTTATTAAATCCACCAGCTGGAGGCCACCACCATGATCTCCACCAGAGGGCACTCCTCCCGACTCCCTTGCATTCCCATCATAAACTTAACCCATTGCCTGGACTTATTATTATTTGATCACTTTCACCTCGTTAAACTCTGCCGTCATAAGCCCTGTGTTTTCAGTCATTCTTTGCGAAGTCTTGTATGTTCAATGTTACACTGCGCCTACACTGAGCCTTTGAATCCTGGTTTCCAGTGTCTAAGGGGGCTTTCACACTGGGCTCGTTTGCTGCGGTCCGAGCCCAAGCGCGACTGTTCCCGGTGCGCCCCGCAGCGTTGGTCTGGTTTCACACTCAACTAGATTCTATCGAATCCTGGTGCATTTGCGTGCATATTACGTCATCGCAAACGTGCACGCCGCATGATAGAAACAGAACGTGTGTCAAAATATTGTGTTTTTTATGTATTCTGTTCTATATATGCGCAGCTGAGTGAAAAACAGGTTTACTGTGCGTGTGTCGCACAAGGTGGGCTTCTGCTGCTTGCAAACGGACTCTTTTGAGGAGACAGTGGATTTCCAAATGTGTTGCCCTGATGCACGCGCAATGCGTGAATACACTGCAGGCTCACTCTCGCTCCTATCCAAGGTAAATCATCAACAATGTCATCCCTTACATGTGTTTTATTTAACTAAATACATCATAATTGGCTAAAACGCATGCGCAGGTCACTTTACTTCCTGAACAAGTGCACACCGAGTCCGTGCTGCTTTCACATTCACACGAACCGCGGCACGAATCCTCCAGTCTCGGGTTCGATACCCCAGTGTGCACCCGGGTCCCATGACAGCGTTCACATTAGTGATTTTTCATGCGAACCGTGCCCTGTCCTGAACTTAACTGCCAGTGTGAAAGCCCCCTTAGTTTTGACCTTCTGTCTATTGTCCTAGATTTCCCTGTTTGCCTGTGTTTTCTGCCCAGGTGTTTATCGTCTGGATTATCTGCATGGTGTTTTGACCAATTGCCTGTTACATTGATTGTGATTCTGGATTCCCCAGTAAAGCTTGATTTGGATCCTCACCCAGTTTTAACTTTCACTTGGGGCGGCAGTGGCTCAGTGGTTCAATTAGGTTGTCTACAAACCGGAAGGTTGGTGGTCCAATCCCCGGTTCCACCTGACCAAGTGTCGAAGTGTCCATGAGCAAGACACCTAACCGAAGCTGTGTGCGTGCGTGTGTGCGTGCGTGTGTGTGTGCGTGTGTGTGTGTGTGCGTGTGCGTGTGCGTGTGTGCGTGCGTGCGTGTGTGCGTGCGTGCGTGCGTGCGTGCGTGCGTGAGAGACGCCTAACCCCAGCTGCTCCCGACGAGCTGGATGGCGCCTTGCATGGCTGACACCGCCGTCGGTGTGTGAATGGGTGAATGTGAGGCAATATATAAAGCGCTTTGGTGGCCATTGGGTCTGTGAAAGCGCTATATAAATGCAGTCCATTTATCATTTCAAAAATGTTAGTGCGTGGTAGGAAATAAATATTAATCCACACATTTTTGAACAGACTCTAGAATGTTGGTAACACTGAGGTAACAGTGATTCTGTTTATCTTTAAGGTGACCACTGACACAGTGTTTATTTATTTTTTTATACTGTATATATTTTCTTAAACAAGTTTGACCAGTGGTTATTTCAGAGCATTCCTGGGCTGCAAAGACATGAAAGCTGTCTTTATGTGGCTTTCTGGCTGTGAGGAAAAAGTGCACACATATTGCCATTCACTAACGCAAAACTAAAGACCTACCGCTACTATTAAGACACACAGTAAACGATCAAAGAACATCTAAAAAAAATTTTTTTACTATTATTAATATCACAGTTCCGAGTCTACGCTCTTTTAAATTCCCCCTGCGGTGAAAATCAAGCTTTTAATGTTGTTTATATGTCTATGTGATGTTTTTAATATACTTTACGACAAACCATGTACAAATTCATAAGTCGACAGCATTGTTGAGTATTTTCTCCTTAAAACTGCAGTGAACCAAAGACAGTCTCAAAAACACGGTTTGAAATCGCTGGTGTTTCTGACGTCACAAACTACCTTGTAACCAATCAGATCAACGTGTGATCGTCAACAAGTGGATCTCTGAGCTGAGTGAGTGAGTGGAAGCGGGGCTCATTTGCATATTCATAGAACCACACATACTAAATGAGGCAAGGGTGTCGAGTTACATTCAAGCTATTTTAAAGCATGAAGAATTTTTTTTTCCACTGAAAAAACTTTTAAATATGTCATTTTGGTGATGAAAGATGAGTTTTAAGGGATAAAACTATTGACTACAGGGGGACTTTAACACCATCAATGGATTTACTGTTCATTTTTTCTTTTGTCTGGCTGATTTTACCTCCGTGATTCTAACATTCTCTGCACATATTAACTGCGGAACTTGGATCCACACACTAAATCCCTAAAGGAGTCTGTATATACACTGCTGAGGTCGACTGCAGCTTTAATGGCAGTGGAATAAACGGGAGCATTTACAGGGCGTCATAAATCAGAGATTATAACCAACAGCAGCCGTCCGTGGTTAGGAGGTTATCTGACACACTTCACTTACACTCATCTTTAGAGAACCTGACTCATTAATGAGGTTAAATAAACCTTCAAAAAAAAATGTGAAAGTTCTCAACACTCTCTTTGGTTTATCTTTGATTCTCTGTTATATTATTAGAATATTCTGACACAGTTCAAATGTTAATATAACACTGTAAATGCCTGTTCACACCAAGGATAACTATAACGATAAAGATACGCTAAATTTAGCTAAAAATAGCTCTAAATGTAAAAGAAGCTCTGTAAATAATAATAATAATAATAATTTTCTTTATGCACAATATAATGTTATTTTTTGTCTTATAATATTGGGACACCTTTAGTATTTTGAGGTTAAAGACGCAATGCTTATATGGTAGAACTCAAGCAAATATGGTACATGCAAATACCGAAATGCTCTTACTAATGCTGAAAATAAAGATAGAATTAAAGTAACCTCATTTAAGACAATCAAAGACATTCATCACAAAAGAAACACTGAATTATTCTTGAAGATGAGCAATGATTATCTCATCGAGTCACTAAAGTAGGTGAACAGTGAATAATACTGTGAGTAATAGGCTGTAGTTTGCAGACGTAATGCGACTGTAATTACATTACGAATATAGAAAATTGGATCTGAGCAAGGGAAAAGAACAATAAAAGGGGGGAATAATAATATATGAAGAGAACAAATGGAGTGTTGGAGACTCGAGGAGTGCAGGGAAATGTCACACATGCGATCAATCAGGGTTGAGAAATGAACTGAGAATGTCTTTTAAATCAAAGTTTCATTCCAAAATACATTCCAAAGTACATTATGAATACCTTTATAGTGCATCATACAAGGCAATAAGTAAAGCGTTACCAAGGTGACTTTTTGTTAGTAGCTTTTAGCCAACTTAACCACACTGTGATATCCAATCCACCTTTGGTGTGAGTTTCCTGCATGATAAAGACAATACCAAATGGGTGACAATGCACCAGAAATGGTGCAAAACACAAAGCAATAACTCAATTGAATTGCATTTAAACATGAGAGTACTGGCAACTCTGGGGCAAAATAAAATAAGCAATAATATCTGAGTAGGTGTGGAAAGCAAACAGTTCCCTTTCAAGGGAACTCGAGCTGCGTCGAGAAGCTGTGGGAACGCCCCAGCGTAAAAAAAGCACGTGTATAATCAGTCCAATGGAGAGACGAGACGTCATAGGCGGGTGACGTCATCGACCAGGAAACTATACACGAATCCGATGAGCGTTCTGTGTAGGCTGCCATCTTGTGGCGACGCCATTACTGAGCTGTTACCGGTATGTAAACAAACCTCTGTGACAACGCAACCTCGATGACAGCTACAGCCAGGCAGAATGACTTGTTGGGTTGATGATGTTAGACAGTGGCCTCCAGTCACAGATGAAGGTACAAACGATCTTACAGATTATTTATGAAAATAGTTTGGCAAGCTAGCTAGGCTAACGTTAGCTAACGAGGAAACTATAAAAAGATTTGTCCATTTGGCAACAATAAATAAATGAATGACATCAAATAAACGAATTAATGTTTTTCATTTGTGTCCATTATTTATCTCATTTTCACATTGCAAAAGGCAAGGGTAAGGCACAGCTGGAAAGTATACATAATATCGACCAATTAGTGTTTTTAAACCATGGAAAGAGGTCAATATAACAGCAGGAGAACAATCATGTCACATAACGTTACATTTAGCTCAGGAAAGCCATTTAATGACCATAGCATGTTAACTGAATAGAAAAAGTAGCTAGAGAGGAGATTTTGCTGAGCACTATATTACATATTTATTATATTTTTTACTTATGTCATTAAATAATTGTTATTATAACAAAAACTGCATTATATTTAATTTAATTTGTTATTTTAAACCTTTAATAATACCAGCAGATTGGCCCCTCTATGTTTACAGCATTAGGTGAGATTATTTTTTTAAATAAAATTTAAAATAAACATGTATCCAAATTAGTCAATATTGAATCAAAATCGGAATCAAATCACAAGAATGGAATTGAAATCTTGAAATCTTTGTCAAGCAATAATAAAAACTGTATCCTACCAGTCATTGTACAATGTAACATGTTGTCACTAAACTTCATAAAATTCTATTCTTTTATTAGTTACCGAATGTTTTGACAATCCCCCCCAAAAAAATCTATCGCAGTCAAGCAAATCAAACATTAACAACAGACATAACAGTAATGTTACTAACGTTACTGCCCCAATGCGCCCCTTCTGTTGTTTTAAAGGTATTCAAGAGCATTTTCTCCTTCGCCTGGCATCCGATGATCAACAAAATGCCAACTACAGGTCCCTGATAGAGGGTCAAAATTATCTGAGCTCCAGATGGGTTGGTCAAATAATGCACACTCTACCAGATGATAAACACATAGTTCTAAAAGGACCTGTCCGATTTTCACAGACCATTAACAACACAATTTATAACGGAACATGTTTTCCCACTCGACATTATAAAAGTTGTAACGTTAGTGACAGTTGTAAATCGTGGGCTGTTTATTCCAGTGGACGCAAATTGCAACTAAAACAATAGGAGGCAATGGCGCAACGCTACCCAGCAACAGCTCAGTTATGGCGCCCGCTTCCTTCCGGTAGTTTCGCCGGATTCGTCTATAAGTCACACCTGAAAACAGACTGCGCTAGCTTCTATGCCTTCAGCAAGCGCTCTCTGTATACTGTCCCTGTCTATTTATTGTTGTCTGTCATTGCAAGCACAATATTTCACAGAAAGATATATATATATATATAAATAAATGGCAAGCAAGCAAGATTTTAAGCAGTGTGTTGTTCCCTGCCCTCGTTTCATCACGGTTGGACACTAAGGGTGTCACAATTTCGACCGAAATTAATTCACAATCTTGAACTTCGAATTAAAAAATGGAATCGTCGATGCTGCCACGCCCCCATGTCACGTCCGGGCGGCGTGCCAAGTGGACAAAAACACGCGTGTTGAAGTGCTGCGAGTCTATGGTCAAACTCCTCTAACTTAGCTACAGCCATTCAAAAGATATGCATGGCAACTGCAGATGCAGGAGACCCATCGACAGAACTTGAAGTTTTTTGGATTTCCAGTGAGTTATGTTGACAACGTTCGCGCTTAAAAAAAAAAACAACAGTTTGCAGACATCCCAAGTCTCGCGGAAGTTCCGAGCAAGAGCGCGTATGCGAGACAGAAAAAACTGTGCTCCAAACCGCGCGCGCACGGCAGAGAGGGAGAGAGCAAGAGACCTTGCGTGTGTGCCTCATGAAGCACATGTAAGACAGAGAGCATCCTGATTGGCCGGTT
The DNA here is from genome assembly GCA_030578275.1 of Meda fulgida. Taxonomy (NCBI): domain Eukaryota; kingdom Metazoa; phylum Chordata; class Actinopteri; order Cypriniformes; family Leuciscidae; genus Meda; species Meda fulgida. The sequence goes on from JAROOJ010000031.1 coordinate 2,881,914, forward strand.
TCGGCTTTAAAAAAAATAAAGGTAAAAATTGAGAATCGAATCGAACCGTGACCTTAGAATCGAAAATTTAAACGAATCGAGGATTTGGAGAATCGTGACACCCCATGAACACACACCAGCTTTGTGTTGCTTGTTTGGGAGTGGAGCATGCCCGGTCAGTTCTCGAGGGGGCTGACTATGATCATTGCGAAAAGCTGTCCGTGAGGACGCTCTGCTCCCGCCGGGCATTCTTTGAGGAGGACGGTTCGGTGTGCACTCCCCAGGGTGCGGGTCCCGCTGCTGCCGAGACACAGCGGTGACGCACATCTTAGGGCTAGCAAATGGATCTGACAGCGGGGTTTGAGACGGGCCCAGATTTGCAAGCTTTGTCGGTTGCTCCTTCATGCCTAAAATTTGCACCTGCTATGGTGAAAGCCTTTCTTCACCCTAGACCGGGTTATATTCCTAAGGTTACTACTAATGTTGCGGGCTCAATTGTCCTGCAGGCCTTCTGTCCTCCACCTTTTAATACACCAGATCAGGAAAAACTTAATCTGCTGTGCGGGCTTTGGATGCTTACGTACAAAGAGCTGCCCTGTGGCATAAATCGGATCAACTATTTGTTTGTTTTCGGGTCACCCAGAAAAGGTTACCCTGCATCCAAGCAGAGGATAAGGAAATGGGTAGTCGAGGCAATCTCACTTGCTTATGAAGCGGCTGGTCAGCGTCTCGACGCAGCGTCTCGTTCCCTCTTGAGGGGGGAACCTCTTCACGTAACCTGAGACGTTCTTCAGTGTTGAAGACAGTCATGCCAGAAGGGTCAAATAATCTTCTCTTGAAGAAAAATACCCATTGATGCTTAACGATAAGGGTGGGCGCCATGACCAACATCCTTTAACAAAGCAAGATTAATTTGATATTGACATTATCTATGCTGGAAATTAGGATACAGGCATAGTTGTCAGTTTATTTCTACATTAATGCTATATTAAAATTGTGGGATTATATGGTTTATTTAATTTATTACATTTCTGTAGAATTTGGCAAAAGTGTTTTTATTTAAGATCATCACAGAAAATTACCAATATGAGCAGCTAGTTAATATTGAGTGTTTATTTTCAGCCCTCCCATCGATCAGTCCATCTCTGCAGAGACAAATTTATCTTATTTAGCTCTGTTCCTTTTAGTACTGGGCTGATGAATAGTCATGATACATTCACATTGATTTTGCTGGCAATATAAAATGAAGTAACGTTTCATGTGCTTTTTATTAGGGCATTAAGTTTGCCATAGATCCATAGATTAGATGCTTATAGATTAAACAATTGTTTCATTTGACTTTTTATTTAATCATATCTGTTTGAATGATTCCAAACTGCTAATTTTCATTGCACATGGCTTTTTTTATGTCTAAAAAAAGATTATTTAAAGCCATTTAAGAGCAAAGACATAAATATTTGGATATATTGAACTTCGTCAAAAAGGGCTGAAATTTATAAAAAATGTGACGAAAAAGTGTACAGTTAATAGTTTTAATAATAATTTGCTTAAGTAATTAAAGCAATGCAATACACATTCAATACACAGCCAAAACTCTTCAACATATATGTTTTAACATGAGACTAGTTTGATGGAATCACTTTCTGACCTTGTCTGGGCAAAGTTACATACAATCTTCGAATTTCATTGTCATGACCGCATAATATTTTGAAGGATATGCACAAGGATATCAGAAAGTTAGTGTTTGTATGGAGCAGACAGACTCCCAAAAAACATATAACTGAAGATTCAGCCACCAAGAAAAGTAGTCCTACCTCAAAATTAAAAAATTCCGCTTTCAAATTTCTGCTTTTAAAGATTCCAGAATGCTGTCAGAAATTGAATTTAAATTATTTTCAGTGGACAAATCTATGCTAAACGCTGTTGATAGTGCCTAACTTTTATTGAACACCTGAAAAATAGTGTTGTAATACTAACAATCTGGTGTTACATATACTATATGGGCTCTTATTTTAAATGTTCAGTACTTTTCAGTAATAAATACAATCCATAAAGGGAAGAGAAGATAACTGACTGTAAATGACATGCAAGTGTCTTTATTTTAAGATTTCCCTGCATTTCCTGCTGAATATGTTTGATTTCAATTTCATGGCTTGTTAACTTTGATCCTAGATTGGGATATGTAAGCATTTCTTCAAATTATTTACATTTTTATCTTTTTGTAAATCTAATACATTAATGCAGTACAATTATATATTAAAATAATTGTTTACTGATGACCTGATTTTGCTACCACTGGAGAACCACCTTCATGTTTTTGTGAGTGTAATGTCAGCGCAGAACCAGCTGCTACTACAGGAAACACATCATGCCAAACCACACTGAACGACAGCAGGCTTTGCACAGGACGCTTTCTTGCCTTCAAAAGCAGCTTGACGAAGAGCAACAGAATGAAAGAGAATGCAGACGTCTCAAGATTTCTCAAGGTTTTAAACGTTTTTAGTGAATATGAAAGTATAAATTGTAGCTGTGATGCAGAAACACATTATTCTCCTCATATTCTCCATTGTTGCGGCTCCTCTCTTCTCAGTCTGTCAGTAACGCTCTGTTTACTTCCTGTCTCTATGAAGCTCCTCCTTCTAAAAAGCACACTGTGCTCTGATTGGTCGGCTGGAGCAGTGTGTTGTGATTGGTCAAGCAGTTTGAGCGTTTAGGAAATATCCTGCCCCTTACCATAACCACCAGTTTCAACACACTACTAACTAATTCAACCAGGCCCGCCCCTTTATTCTGCGTATGAATTATTTAAGTGAGGAATATTGTGACGTGTTCGTTCCCGGAAGAAAAGTCAAGACTACAATGGAGGCGTTTCAGGGAGTTCAGAAACACTGACACTGATAAAGAGAATAACTGGAGCTTTTTCACGATCAAACAGCAACATTACACACAAAAGAATTATCAACATGTGAAATAAAAAAGGATAGGTCCTCCTTAAATGTTATGTGTTAGTGCCCAAAAAAAAATTTAGCAATGTGGTTGCTGATATTTTATGTCTGTACATTAAATTAGGTTCAGAATTGGTCAGAATCTCCCCAAATAGTCATTGATCCATGTGGCGAGGGGGGCGTGGTTCCGCGAAGTCTGTAGCGGGAGAGAAGTCAGCGAGCCGCGCGGTGAGTAAGTGGGTCAAGTGCAGATAACGAACACCTGTGTCTGATTGCAGTAATTGGCGTGGAGACTGCATATAAGCTGCCGGCGGTGAGAGAGGAACAGGCCTGTATTTTAGTTGTGTTTTGTTTTTGTATTTTATTTTAGTTATATTTATTTTCGGTAGCCAGCAGTCGTCCGCGAGGGGCTGCTGGCGGTATTTTCGTTTGTTTGTTTTATTTTAAATAAATTATATTTTGATTGTTCGCCGGTTCCCGCCTCCTTCTTCCCTGAACATTGCTACACTGGTGCCGAAACCCGGGAAGAAGAAGACTGCCGCCGCCATGCAGACCCCGCCGGGAACGCCATTTGCGGAGCTCATTCAAACGCTCGCGGGTCTTCACCGGGAGCAACACCACGCCCTGCTGGCCGTAAAAGAGGAGCAGGATCAACGGTTCCAGATGCTCCTCCAAGGCCAGCAAGAAGACCGCGAGCTGTTCCGGAGCTGGCTCGACCGGGAGGTTCGGGCCGTCCCCGCTCCAGCTACGGCCTCGGCCCCGCCCCTGCCTCTCAGCAAGATGGGACCCCAGGACGATCCGGAGGCGTTCCTGGACCTCTTTGAGAGGTCGGCCGAGGCCCGGGGATGGCCCCAAGCGGACTGGCCCCTGCGACTCATCCCACTCTTGTCGGGCGAGTCCCAGATCGCCGCCAACCAGCTGCCAGTCCAGAACCTCCTGGTCTACGAAGATCTGAGGCGCGCCATTCTCCAGCGGGTCGGCCGGTCCCCCGAACAACATCGCCAGCGGTTCCGGTCCTTGAGCCTGGGGGAGTCTGGCCGACCCTTCGTGCTGGCGCAACAGCTCCGGGACTCCTGCCGCAGATGGCTGATGGCCGACGGAGGCGACGTCGAGGATGTCATCAGCAAGGTGGTACTGGAGCAGTTCGTCACTAAGCTACCGAAGAAAACTGCACAGTGGGTCCAGTGCCACCGCCCGACGTCGCTGGACCAGGCCATCCACCTGGCGGAAGACCACATGGTGGCGTGCTCAGGGGTCGGCGAACCCCTACCATCGGCTTCTCTCTCTCCATCTCTCTCTCTCTCTCTCACTACCCCTTCTCTCCCCAAACCTGTGCCCCTTCCCAGGTCTCGCGGGGGGCTGGTGCCCCGGCCGGCGCCGAGATGGAGGACAGGGACACCGGCGGAGCCCGTCCCTGCGTCCCGGGCCCCACCCAGGGGGCCCGCTACAACCGACTACCCCGTCCCGAGTCCGGCAGCCTTGCACTCTCCACGCCAATTCCTTGACCCGCTTCCCGCCACTGGAGCGGCGGGGAGGCCTGGGCCGGCCTGTTGGCGCTGCGGGGACCCGGGTCACTTTGTAGATCGGTGTCCGGTTATGGAGGTGGGGACGCTGATCCGGGTCCCCGACGCGCCGCAGGCTGCCCCCGATCAAACTGGCCTGTACCAGATACCAGTGAGTATCAAGGGGGGGTACTTATCAGGCTTTGGTGGATTCAGGTTGTAACCAAACCTCTATACATCAAAGTCTGATACAACCGGGGGCATTGGATAACAGCCGCATGGTTAAGGTGCGGTGTGTGCACGGGGTGGTGGTGAGATACCCGTTAATGCCGGTCGTAATTCAATTTAGGGGGCAAAAGCATAGTGTGGAGGTGGCTGTTAACCCGCACCTCCGGCATCCGCTCATTCTGGGAACGAATTGGCCGGCCTTTAATGAATTATTGGGGGTATTATCAGCGGGTGCCTCTTGGAAAAAGCAAAATAGGCGAAGGACAGCGGTTGTTCAGGTGGGGGATGCTGAGCCGGGACCACTGGGTCCTGCTGCAGGGGAACAGAGGGCTCTGGCGAGAACGGTTCTCTCCGAGCGTGATGATTTTCCCCTGGAGCAGTCCCAGGATGAGACGCTAAAAAATGCCTTTAATCAGGTCCGCTCCATCGACGGCCAGCTCCTCCACCCAGACCAACCGCTCTCTTATCCCTATTTTGCTGTTTTGAAAGATAGGTTGTATCGGGTGACCCAAGACACCCAGACAAAAGAAGATACAACTCAGTTGTTGGTTCCTAAAAGCCGCCGGGAAATGCTTTTTCAGGCGGCTCACTCTAACCCAATGGCCGGGCATTTAGGGCAGGCGGCGACACTAAACCGTCTCATGGCCCGGTTCTTCTGGCCGGGCATTCACGAGAACGTGCGCAGGTGGTGCGCGTCTTGTCGTGAATGTCAGTTGGTGAATCCACCGGCCAATCCAAAAGCACCATTGTGCCCCCTTCCGTTAATGCAGGTCCCCTTCGAGAGAATTGGTATGGACCTCATCGGGCCATTAGAACGGTCGGCACGAGGGCATTGCTTTGCGTTGGTTATGGTAGACTACGCAACGCGATACCCAGAAGCAGTTCCGCTTCGCAACATTTCGGCTAAAAGTGTTGCGAGCGCGCTCTTCTCGTTAATCTCCCGAGTGGGAATCCCCAAGGAGATTCTCACTGATCAGGGCACGGCGTTCATGTCACGAACGATTCGCGAACTCTACGAATTGTTGGGCATTAAATCGATTCGCACTAGCGTCTACCACCCACAGACAGACGGCTTAGTGGAAAGATTTAATCGCACTTTGAAGGCCATGATTCGTAAGTTCGTTCACGAGGACGCCAAAAATTGGGATAAATGGCTAGAACCCCTCTTGTTCGCTGTACGCGAGGTCCCACAAGCCTCCACGGGGTTTTCCCCCTTCGAGCTCCTCTACGGACGGCAGCCCCGCGGGGTGCTTGACGTTCTTAGAGAGACTTGGGAGGACGGACCGTCCGCTGCTAAGAATGAAATTCAGTATGTCCTGGACCTGAGAACAAAACTCCACACTTTGGGGCGGCTATCAATGGAGAATTTGTTACAGGCCAGAGGTGGAGCACATCAAGTTTATCACCTCAACCTCCTCAAAAAGTGGGTTGAGGCAGAGTCAGTGATGCTGGCGACGGTGGTGAGCGGAGAGGAGGATCTCGGGCCTGAGGCGAGTTCAAAATCGCAATCTCTCGCGCTGGCTCTTGGTGGAGATCACCTCTCGCCCTCCCAGCTCACTGACGTGAAAAATATTCAAGCTGAGTTTGCGGATGTGTTTTCTCCCCTGCCTGGTCGGACGAACCTCATTCAGCACCACGTTGAGACAGAACCTGGGGTAGTGGTACGCTGCCGCCCGTATCGTTTGCCTGAACATAAAAAAAAAGTAGTTCAGACTGAATTAGAGACTATGTTGGAAATGGGGGTAATAGAAGAGTCGAGCAGTGACTGGGCGAGCCCGATAGTCTTAGTTCCTAAAACTGACGGCTCGATCCGCTTCTGTGTCGACTATAGAAAGGTGAACGCGGTGTCCAAATTTGATGCTTATCCAATGCCGAGGGTTGACGAATTGCTTGATCGGCTGGGTACGGCTCGTTTTTATTCGACATTGGACTTAACAAAGGGTTATTGGCAGATCCCCTTGTCTCCAATGTCCAAAGAAAAAACAGCTTTCACGACGCCGTTTGGATTACACCAATTTGTTACCCTTCCTTTCGGGTTGTTCGGGGCTCCAGCGACCTTCCAGCGTCTGATGGACAAGATTCTCCGGCCGCATGCTGCATATGCCGCTGCCTACTTGGATGATATTATCATCTATAGTACCGATTGGCAGCGTCATATGCAGCATTTGCGGGCTGTCCTAAAGACGCTGAGAAGGGCGGGGCTCACGGCCAACCCGAAGAAGTGTGCAATTGGGCGTGTGGAAGTGAGGTATCTGGGTTTCCACTTGGGTCACGGACAGGTGCGTCCCCAAATTGATAAGACGGCAGCAGTTGCGACCTGCCCGAGACCCAAGACCAAGAAGGAGGTTAGACAGTTCCTGGGGCTAGCGGGATATTACAGGAGGTTTGTGCCTAATTATTCGGACCTCGCTAGCCCGCTGACTGATTTAACTAAAAAGGAAGCGCCAGATACGGTCCAGTGGACGGAGCACTGCCAGCAGGCCTTTACCCAGATAAAGGCTGCTCTGTGTGGCGGCCCGCTTTTGCATGCTCCTGACTTCTCTCTTCCTTTTATCCTACAGACGGATGCATCGGACAGGGGGCTGGGCGCGGTCCTGTCCCAGGAGGTGGAGGGTGTAGAGCGGCCGGTGCTGTACATCAGTCGTAAGCTCTCTAAGAGAGAGACGATGTACAGCACCATTGAGAAAGAGTGCTTGGCCATCAGGTGGGCTGTTCTCACCCTCCGCTACTACCTCCTGGGGCGGGAGTTCACCCTCTGTTCGGACCACGCTCCCCTGCAGTGGCTCCACCGCATGAAAGATACCAACGCGCGGATCACCCGTTGGTATCTAGCTTTACAGCCTTTTAAGTTCCAGGTGATCCACAGGCCGGGTGCACAGATGGTTGTGGCTGACTTCCTCTCCAGGAGGGGGGGGGGGGAGGCTGCAGGCCGGACGGCTCCCCGGCCTGAGACGGGCGGTGGGGGTATGTGGCGAGGGGGGCGTGGTTCCGCGAAGTCTGTAGCGGGAGAGAAGTCAGCGAGCCGCGCGGTGAGTAAGTGGGTCAAGTGCAGATAACGAACACCTGTGTCTGATTGCAGTAATTGGCGTGGAGACTGCATATAAGCTGCCGGCGGTGAGAGAGGAACAGGCCTGTATTTTAGTTGTGTTTTGTTTTTGTATTTTATTTTAGTTATATTTATTTTCGGTAGCCAGCAGTCGTCCGCGAGGGGCTGCTGGCGGTATTTTCGTTTGTTTGTTTTATTTTAAATAAATTATATTTTGATTGTTCGCCGGTTCCCGCCTCCTTCTTCCCTGAACATTGCTACAATCCAATGTAAGTGAATAAATGTGAAATGTGTTTTCTTGCAATGCAAAGAAAGAGTGTAAGTTATAATATAGTTTCAAATGATCATATTATGTCCTGTGTACGTTTTTAAAATGACTAACAAATGTACCAGTGATCCAGTACCAATGATTATGCCAGGTTCTTTGAGGAGATCGAGCCTGAGATGTTTTCATAAAGTATCGCAATCCTCAAAAAGAACCAAATACAGGGAATAGTGCAATCTCTGGAAGTCTGGAAAAAAAACATTTTGTCAGCAGGATAATAATCCCAATCAAAAGGTCGAGTTTACATTAGGAGTAAAATAACAAAGGCCAACACAAACAAACACTCAAATCCAAAGCCAAATGGGTCAAAATCACACATGAACGCTATGACAGAAGACTTACAGCTGTCAATGTTCAATGATTCTCAGAAACTTTGGCCATATGTTTTCAGGATATCTGAAATGAACACTGGTTTAGAATCAAGGAGACCTATAATACCCGTCTCATCTAATATTATATCTGTTAACTTTCCCATTCATCTTAAAAAATGTTCCACTATAAAGGTAAAAGTCAATTGAGTCGTGACAGATTTCTCAGGTAGACGGTTATTGTATGCTATTGATTTGTTCAAGTCTCTTTGTGAAAAGGAAATTGTGCATCCATAACAGGTCATGGTTTTCAGTTTTAAAACTTTTACAAACGTTTACCAAACTTAATATCGACTGTATAAACACTGTAGAGTCTGAGACTTATTTAGTGAGGTAGGCCTAATGTATAAAGGCCATCTCAAACACATTTAGACAACTGTCTAGTCAAGTATGACAACTATTCGCTGGCAGCAGACTTCACACAAACACTTTAAACCTTAGAGTTTTGAAGTTTCTGTACTGGATATTCTTTTAGCTTAATGGCATACATATGAATGATCAAGTCCATTACCTAATATCACATTTGAAATATAATATGATTTCATGGTGCTGTGCATTCAAACAATAAAGCAAACACAAAGCCAAATTAAAAATGGAACTGATTCAAGCATTGAACTTCAAGTATAGAGGCAGAATCGTTGCATTCTGGGTAATGCAATAACCTGTATAACTACATATTGCAATGGATATACATAAATCCACTGTGCATCACAATATCAGTTCAAAACTAGGACATTTCAAACATTTTCTTTGATTAACGAAATCTTTGATTTTTTCTTCATTTATTTTTTCAACTTAACATTTCAATTAGGTGAAAAACGAAGGAATTTCAACTAAGAGACCTACCACAATCAACAGGGTAAGAACAACTAGCATTTGTAAACTGGATGTTAGCAAAACAACTGCTGTGTGTTGGCTTTTTCTAATCAGAGGTACTTTGAGGAATCAATACTCCCTATAACGACCCAACAGAAGGCTTGAGTCTCGTCTCGAGAACGGAAGTGGCCTCTCCTCTAACCTCAGGAAAACTTTATTCTTTCACTCAGCACATTTACATGCAGACCAATACACTGATAACACAGATAAATCAGCTAACTGAATTAACCCGTTATCCTGGTTAACATATCCTGGCAAAGCAAGTAAACTGCATTTACAAGTAGGGTTGGGCGATGTCTACCAAACTGGCATCAGACGATGTCTACAGTGAAACATCGCGATGGACGATGACATTGGCGGGGAATAACATTCTCATTTTCGGGAACATTCGTAACAATTCCGTAACATTCTCATTTTCACATGAGCGTCAGAACCATTGTATGTGGGTGTGAAAAGATTCACTTTTTAAGACCAATGATATTGAACCCAATCCCTTTTACCGTCTTTAATTCGCCGGTTACATCACTCGCCCACTGTGGCAGGAGTCAGATTTCATTTATCACGTTATGAGAGTGATAGACAAGACGATGGTTGAAGATTTGGTTTCAAAGCGCAATATAAAATGCCTATTTGGCAATATTTTGGATTTAAACCCAATGCAAATAGGTAACCTATAAATAATTAGTTGTGGTTTTCTAATTGTTGAGCGTCCCCGAATTGACGCTAAATCTAAAGCGAAAGTAAATATATTTTCTCATATAGTTTCTCATCCCCTGCCGCAAAACGCTCGCACTTTCTGGATGCCCTTTAATCCGCAGTAAAGGTGCAGTCGCATTTACTGTTCCTCTGCCAGTCAATTCAATACGAATTTGCACATTTGGGAGTTTCACATGAGGGAGAAAAGTTCTTCAAACAGATTTCGCTCGTGTTCAAGTTGGTCAAGCGAATTTTCTGCTGGCTCCAACAGAAAGCTGCTTGGTTTGAAAGTGTCTTCTTGTACATTGCTACGCTATTGGCAATCGACTTTTTTTGCTCACAAGATTTCTCTAATGTGACTGCACTTTAAGGACACTTTCCTGTCACATAGCCAGACACTTCAATAAGCTGACAGAAGACAGGTTAAGGTGCTCTAAACATGCCATAATGGGCAAACATCTAGCTGTGTCAATTGGTTACATATGCTTACGCCATTTTTGACTTTACTCCAATAAAGGAAAACGGGTTTATGCATTTACATGACCACATTGAATAATCGGGTAAAGAACGTGCATGTAAACGCACTGTCACGGCACCAACAAATCCGATTCTCTAACTCTTTAACGTTTGCGTCTCACTGAATGAAAGTTCCCTCGGCTCTTCCTTCAGTCCTGTTTTCCTCCATCTGAGCCTGCTGGCGGCCGAGCGAGCGTCTGAGTAATGTGACAGCTATGGCCCTGTGAGCTCAATGTTTCCAGCCCTGCGAGCTCCAAGAACAGCTCTGTTGTCATGAACACTGGTAAAACAGTCTTCACCCTCACTAACACGTTAAAGATGGCAAACACTGTCTATGGGCTGAGATGGTCATCACAAGTGTACAGTGCCTTGCTCATTTTTTAAGGAATAAAATCACCAGTTTAAACTGGTTTGCTGCTCTTAGTTGGTCTCCCAGCCTAATCGGGCTGGTCTGTTGGCTAGTTTAAAGAGATTTGGGGCATTTTTCAACTGGTCTGACAAGGAGACGAACTGGCTAGGCAGCTAAACACTGGCTTGGCCAAAGCTAGGACACAAGATTAAGGCCTCTATATACTTAAAGCGAAATCGAAGAAAGATCTGCCGTGACATCATTTTGAACAAAATCAGGCCAAAACGAAGTTCATTTTGGGAGTTCGAAACAGCATGCCAAAGCAACTTTTCCAGAAAAGTTTGCTAAGGCTAGTAAACACCTTTGTACTACCATTTATCCGTGGCAATTACGTAATAAGTTGGTGTGCGCATCATACCAACTTATTTCTTTCACATGGAAATTGTGAAAGAAAACAATTCAACACCAAAGTTGGTGTGCGCATAACACCAACTTATTTCTTTCACATGGAAATCTTTTTTCTGGTTAATTTTCCCTGTTCAGAACATGAACACACTGGAGAGCTGCTTTATAGCAGAAAATGAGTTATACGTGAATGAGACACTGTTTTTCAAGTTAAATACTGTAAAGTTGCTTGATTTTAAGCAATCGATTGTATAAAGTGCTATAAATAAACATGATGTTGCTTTACTAGAGTGCCGAATTGCAGAGCTCGTGCAAATCCACGTTGCTATGATCAGATGCCTTTCTTATGTTTTATTCAAAAAATGCTGTTTTCTCATTTTGTTGCATGTTTATTTGTTTTTTAAAGGAAAGCACACAGTTTTCTAACTGTATATTGCTGCTTATGTATTTCGTTCTTCGTGTAGGGGTAAAATGAAGTTTGAAATACGCAGAGATATATGCAAATACTTTGCCGTGAGTATATCAGGTGATAGTTCACCAAAAAAAATAAAGTTCATCATCATTTACTCACCCTCATGTTGTTACAACAACCTTGTATGACTTTTATTTTATTATAGGAACACAAAAGAAGATATTTTAAAGAATGTTTGTGCAGCTCTCACCATCCGCAGTACCTTTCATGCACAAGTACATGGGAACCCATAAAATAATTTTTGTTTCTGATAATTTTGTAGTGCTTTTTGTCCTTTTTAGAGTTTGACAGCCCCTGGTCACTGCTGCTGTTGTTGTATGAAAAAGATCAAAGCAAACATTCTTTAAAATCTCTCCTTTTATGTTTACAAAAAACAGTCATACAAATTGAGTAAGTGATGACAGATTTCACATTTTTGGACAAGCTTTAAACCTTTAGAACAAACAAGGCAGCCTAATCACAAACCGAAACAAATTACCTAGTTAAGATCATTAAAGCACAAGCACATCATGCAACATTATCCACATAGCCAAGGGGACGGATGGATAAAAGAGGGGGAAGAGCAGCTCAGTCTTTCTCCTGTCATCTTACTTTAGCTCAACTTCCTAAAATACCCCCCTTTCCAATCCATGTTACTTCCTTTCTGTCTTTGATATTTAAAATTTCTGGGAAAGCTGACGCAAGTTTCTCCACCAAACATCTTGTTCAAAACAAATTGAGAGAATATCCAACCTCCTTTCCACCCTCTCCTATTGCATACTTCCAAACAAATGACCTTTCCCTATCCAGATGTGTTTCACAGTTGAGTGAAGGAGACGTGAGGTTGGGGGTGGGGGAACACACTCGTCCGTCTCAACTGTTTATTTCCTCCTCTCTCTGTCTTTCCTGTGCTATACAGTGCGTATCTCATATCTCTTCAGCTCTCCTTAAGAGTTCCCCATCAGTTCAAACTCTTGAAATGTCAAACCCTCAGGGGGCAGGTTACCTGTCAGGAAATATAAAGACATTGGTTGCACACAATACTGGCTAAATGGACTCAATAGGACGTTTTTTTTAACCCAAGCAAAACAGTAAAATTGTGTCTTTATCTACTCACTTGGTCGTTTTCTCACACAAAACTCACACAAATGGCTTCCGGATATTTGAAATACAGGACATGGGTCGTATGGACCACTTTTAAGGTTTTAGTTGCCATTCATTGTAATACAAGCCATACAAGGTTGGATCTACATGAGAGTGAGTAAAGGCCAGTTCACATCAAGGACATCCACCAAGAATCCACAGCACAACTATAACAATAATGACACAGAACTATATCTTTCAGTGTTTTTCCAGTTGATAAAAACCATAAACAAAAAATGATTAAAGTCCACCTGCAGTCAATAATTGTATCCCTTAGAATTCATCTTTAATAAAAAAAAAATACATATTAAAAGTTTTTACCTGTGAAAGCAATTTCTTCATGCCTTAAAATAGCTTGAATGTAACTCTACACCCTTGCTTCATTTAGTATACGTGGATACATGAATATGCAAATTGGTCTCCGCCTCCACTCAATCAAACAAGCTCAGAATACCTAATCAACTCTCTCAACTTTACTGTACTAAATGCTACATGATGGCAAGTGGGAATACTGGATTAATTCAGCCATTTATGTTTGAACGGAACTGATTCAGAAGAAGTGGAAGACTGAATTATATAGGCACGTCTACATGGCAATATATCAGAATAGTAATGCGTTTTATGTATCGCTCTCTACAATGTCGGACACATAACGGTAATTAATATGATTAGCCTTTTACAATTGCTTGACTACGTTATCAAACAGCTAACAATGTGATGCTAATGTTACAAAACCATATTCCCGTTCACCATCTCAGAGTCAGCTGCCTTCTGAAAATCAGTATCCTTAGAAACGCTTTGAACAACTCAGAATGTCAGTGGAGAAAAACATATAGTTCATCATAACATCGTAATATACACATAAACATAATATAAAAATGTACTAGGATATCCTGGCTTCTCTTGAAACTTCACTGCTTCAGCACTTAATGATATGCTAAAGCCCGTCCACACGTTGACCTGATTGGTTACAAGGTAGTTTGTGACGTCAGAAGTGTGGTTAGTCTTGAAGCATGTTAAAAATAGACATACCTGTAAACAATATTAAAATCTTGATTTTCACCACAGGGGGTCTTTAACAACCAATCAGAATCCATCCAACTTTAAAAGGCTTGAGCATTTAAAGAGGTAGACAACGAAACTGCTGCGCTCACATATACTAAACAAAGTTATCATCCATTAGTGTGGATGCCATTATAGTTATCATTATAGTTATCATCAGAACTGTCATTTTTGGGTGAACTGTCCCTTTAGTCTCTTCTTATTTACAACAAAATACAACCACTATAAAGTCACATTGGTCAGGATAAACTTAGCGGTTCTGGTGGACCTGAGAGCATGGCCTATATAATTGCAAAATATACATAAAACAACTTTAATAAGAGCAACTGGACTGTACACTAAATTGTTGAAATGACCAATTATGTGCAATTTCTGCACCACTAACGTCACCAAGTGTAACTGCAAAACATAACTGTTTTCAAAAAGGTCCCCATCTGCTAAGACTCAAACAGATGGTCCTGCCCCAAACTCATGGGTGAGCCAATGTTGGTGTTGTTGAGCTGTTCAGGATGTTTAGACAGTCTTACAGAGTCACAGTGTTGCACTTTTCAGAGGACTCTAGCTACACATGGCTTTCTTTTAGTTGCGCATTAAACTGGGATATAGTATTTTACCATTGCGCACTCCAACTTTGCCCAAACTTTTGCACTTGCATTCTTTAAAAATATATGATCTGTTTATTATCTAAGGTTGTTGACAGATTTTCAACCTGACACAAGGGGAAATTAACACTTACGACGAAGTAAGCATGGTGACAATTGATCATCATCATGTCATCTCAGTGCTTTCTGTGTGTAGGACCAAATTCTGGCAAAAGAAATTCCTGGTTTTATATAAAGAGGTTGCTTTAAGAAGGATTCGGCAGTGAGTGTCACCTCAAAAGACCCAGGAGAAAACAGCAACCTTCTGTGTGGTTCTCTGATAGAGGCCCCTTAATTAACACCATTGATGAGCTCAGCGACTGACAGAACTGAACATGAAGTCTTTCAGCAAACTCAGAATGCATACTCTATACTGCGGTAAAAGCCATTGTGAGAAAATGATGGGTTATTATCATAGCAATTTGAACTGCACACTGCAGCCTGTGAGAATCATGGAAATAAAACAGAATTGTGAATGTTTTAGGTTTACGCAAATTATTACTATTACTCCATTCTTATAATGACAAGGCCATGTAATCAACCATGTGTGTATATAAGAGACTTAGGGGACAAACATAAATTCAATCTGTCAAAACCTGCCTTGATAAGTCCTCAATATCAAAATAATTTATTTTAAATTGTTAAAAATAAAGTATTCCTTTTGTTTCAGGGACAGTCTGTAGTAATTATCAGGAGCTTTATATAAAAACAAAGAAGTCTGTGCTACGTCCACATTTGCAGAGCTAAGTAAACAAGTGTGTAGTTGTTGCCAGAGTTATGGATGTATTTGCACACAAAGCAGTTTACTTATTAGATGACTTGTTGCACACACACACACACACACACACACACAAACACACACAATGTTGTCTTCAGTCCAGCATCTACAGCACTGAATAGCTACACCTTGACAAGATGACAGTGTGATTCTGTGAATTCTAGATTATTCACAAAGCATAGCTTGAAGCTTATTTGATTACTCAATGCACTTCAACTTTAGAGCTTCATTACAGACTGTATGCATGCAAAAAATAATGAGCAAACGACAGACTGCAAAGCTTTCGGTGAAGGCGCAAACAATCCATCATGCATTTCAGTCCAGAGTTCACCACTCCTTCCTTTCCTTTGCAAACATAGTTTATTGATGGAAAGGGCCTGCTGGACTGCAGATGCACACAGCCTACTCATGAGAGGTGTTCTCATTCAACACAACACAACACCGCTGAACAAACAAGCTCCTTCATTCAAGGACTGGACCTCTACAAACCTCACAACAATCCACTGCAATCCAATCCTATTCGCATCTCTAAATTGTCAGGAACATGCATGCTGTTTGGTGCAACACGCAAAGCTGATGTGTAAAAGTTGCATGTGTCGTGTTGTATTCTGGGCATGTGCGCTGTGATGGTTCATAGATTATCAATGCATCTGCACTCCTGAGCTGGTTATGCGATGCATGCACTGCTACTTCAAGGTAAACCGTTATCTAATGCATTATAAGACCTTAGACATAACCAGTCCTTTATTTCTACGTGGAGAAATAATTATTTCCTTTATTTTATACTCGGCTCAGATAACAAAAGAAACTGTGCATCAACGCATCAAAGATTGGCCGTCTTAATTTGACGGAGAAATGCATGGCAACAGTTGCTGAATTGTGGGTGTTGTGTGATGATACATGTACCAAATGAAAAGCCATCCTCATCCACTCACCATCTATTGCCCTTGCAGGAAGCACCACCTCCAAACTGTGTAAAAACCCCAAAAAGAACAATCCGACAAGCAGCCTGCCAGCTGCGTAGCGCAACATTATATGTCACAGAAGAAAATCCAGAAACAAAAAAGCAAATAAAATGCAAAAGCAAGGTCCGATGATCCACTGAAGCTGCAGTCTGATCACGGCTGATGCGCCTCTCCAAATGCGCACACTGGCGCAAAAGGCTTCTTCTGGCACACACGATTCACGTATTCCTTGAATGCATGGCACAACCTATGGATGATATATGTCTGATACTCGGCATCACCATGGAGACAGTGCGTTCAGAGCATTCCTTTGTTCAGGATGACAGCCAGCGCTCCGCTCGGTGCCAATGACACCTCAGTCTGAATGTGAGCCCGATTCTCTCTGTTGCTGCTGGTAACACAGATTGGTCGAAATGTGTGGTCCAATCCTGAACTAGTGATATTCGACTCCTGAACCGGTTCACTTTTCCATGAGTTGCGAGTCGGACATCAATTGGTTCAAGAAATCCGACTTGTCTGGTATTTGAGACTGTAGGGAAATATAAGCCATATTCTTGTTGAATACATTATATTCACATGTAGTCTATATATATATAGCCTATGTAGGTATACATTCGTGTTGCCCAGATCTTTGTGTTATTTCGTGTATTTATTGCATTTAATGCAGATTAAATGTTGCATATTTCTTTATTGTATTTAATGTGACTGATTGTAGCTGCTTTAATAAATTAAAAAGTAATAAATATTAATAAAATTAATAATATTAATTAATAAAAGTAATAAATATTAAGGTCTGACACAAAATGAGCCAATAATTGGTGAGTGACATGACTCTTGAAGCTTGAGATTAATAGCTAAACATATATTTGTCAACATGTATTAAGCATGTGCAATGTCACGGGACGCCTTGGAACACGTGAGGACGTAAAAGAACTGATGAACTGGTCAAATGAAATAACCTGTTCGGAAGAACCGATTCGCGCGAATGAGTCAGACTTCCCAACGTGAGCCATGTGTGACGTCAGGAGGAGAGCTCCATCCCCGTGTAATCGATGGAGAACCGCGGAGCTTTGTGATTGGCTGGTGTGATGTCGACAAAGTGTATTATCCAATCAACAACGCATGCGTTGAGTCGACGCCGAGAAATACGACACCCACGATGCATTAACTGCCTTAGAGAGTTATTATTGCGAAACTGACTACTTTGAGAGTTTTAACGACGTCATTACATCTAATGTGGAAACATGAAAGACCCATGAAGTCATATTGAACTGGATATAGTATTTAGATAAATTAGGAAGATGTTTGCATTGCAAAACAAAGACTCAATATGACTCTAGCATCCTACTGTAGGCTAGTCATACAGTTAATTCTCACATTAGTTCCTGCTCTGATCAGTGATTTAAGGATTTAAAGAATACTTAACAACACATAAACAACAAATTATTTCATTATGAAAACAAAATGTGAGGCATATCTGAGCTGTTATATGTTTCTCCCAGGCTGTGTGTGTGTGGGTGGGGGGGAACATCTAAACCAAAACCAAGGGTAGGCCTACAGTAAGACACAAATAAACACAGGGCTAAACATGTGCATGGGTTGAGAAACAGCCTTTATTCTGTTCAAGGCTCACAAATAGAAAATACTTTGAATGACTAATAAACAAAAAGGAACAACTTACTGGCAACATTTGTGACAATTATTCCTTTTCTCCATGAGGGCAGAACTGCTAACAATGCTGCCAGAGCTAAGCTCAAATCCTGTTGTGTACCTAACCGAGTTTATCCAAGAATCTCACTGTGACCAACGCAAGTGAAGAACAACTTTCAGTCTTACACACTAACGTATGTGAAGAATACAAAATACTGTAATTCTGAAGGACTCTGCAACAGAGAAAAGATTTGTATCCACACTATAAGAAAAGTCCATAAAAATAGGGTGTAATGCATTATGTTACAAGGAATTTTCTGTACGTAGCCTATATATTTTTTTCACAGGTGTTTTACTTGTATTTTAAATTAGGCATATTGCATTGTGTTGTGTTTTAGGGTAAAAAGAAATGTCTGTTAACAGACTGTGTCACTGTAGGCATACCTTTCCAAGTTTTTTTCTCCTAAAGTGCATATTTTTACCACAGAATGTGACGGTGGTAAAGACCTGATTCAGGACATTTATAATCCAAACCGCTTAAGCTTCCAACAAGAAACAGAATAATATATTTAACTTTCTTATATTTTAGTTTCAGTCAGCAACTGGATATGAAAATATATTTAGACCATATAGGCCTAACATTTAATATCACATGTGATCAGCCACATGTAGCCCAAGTAACATTCTTTAAATCTTTGGTCTGTGCTTTGGGATAAAAAATGTTTTGATAAGTCTGTGTGTAAACTATTCCTTGGAATGGCTTGCATAACGAATGGTGCACAGCACTCATGACGACAGAGTTCATAAACAAAGTCATTATTTAGAATAACAAAAGATTTAGGAGATATCTACAACACGAAGGAAAATGCACACCATTAATGCTGAAATGTAGTGGAGTAAACAGAACAGGAGTTTAAATACAAACATAATGACCTGACAGGTAATAATTATACGTAACTATACAAAGAAACGAGGAAATAATCAGTAAAAGAGAAGGCAAAACAGGAACAAATCTAACAAATAACAAAATAGAATTTTATATTTGTTTATTTTTTTCTCCACCGTGCATCAATGTAGACAAAACATTATAAATAATAATCGAACCAAGAAATGATGTGTTGGGAATTCCAATGAATGTGAAAGTTTTTAATGGTTTATTTGAGTGAAACACTTTTCAGATAAGAGTACTGAAAACTGAGTGACAGCAAAATCTCAATCAGATAAAAATAAGACATGAATCATACATTTAAATTTTAAATGTTCTAATGACATTTTTTATTTAATTTGTCTACTCTTTTTTAAAAATGCAAAATCATAGAGCAGATGGGCTCAGTACCTTTATGTAAACAGGAAAAACAGTAATATTAACCATAACTGTAAAAGGTAATGATTTGAAAGGTTTTTAAATGAACAGGCTTATAATGTACATTTAAAGGGACACATTTGTTCTTTGAAGTCTTTTGTACCTTTCTTTTTTGAGAGTGCGTAAGTATAAGATTACATAATAACTATCATAATTAAGCGTATTAGAAATCTTTTGTAGCACATCATTGAAAAAAAGAAATGTAGCACATAGTGGATTTCCTATAGTTCTGCATTCATTTTTGCACAATAAATGTACTATGTTACAGCAGTCCATGAGCCTGATTCCCCAGGACTGTGTTGTAAAAAAAGTTATTAATTTGGTTAATTTATATATCTAGCCGCTCTCAAGAAAACTGTGATGGCGTCGTCCAGGGCTGCGTTTCCCAAAAGCATTGTGAGCCTAAATTGATCGTAGAGACCATTGGTGGCAATTATTCTACGCTCAACTTAAGCTTACGATGCTTTTAGGGAAACCCAGCCCAGCTCAGTTCAGTTCTCATATAATGGTGTCAATGCATGCAGATCAATAATATTGTTGAATATTAAATGTCCCCAACTAAGCAAGCCAAAAGCCAAAGGCGAAAGTGACAAGGGACCAAAACTCCAGGTGACAGAATGGAGAAAAAAAACGGGTTATGTGTTTTCAGGCTCAAGCCATGTCTAACTGCTCACACTTTCAGAATTTTAAGATGAAGGTGCTTTTTTCTAAACATGCTGTCTATCTGAGGACAGAAATCGAACCGTCTCTCCCCATGTGTTGGGCTGGTATCCTTCAGAGATGCCAGGATGTAAGAGACACTGGCGGCTCATCTGTCATCATTGTCGGGCCCCTCGTGGAAATCAAGGAAATCTCTGCTTTGATTGGCAGGTTTTACTGTATATGGCCGCTGGTCACGCAGGTGTGACACTGCACACAATGTTGGTGCAGATGCAGGTGTAGAAGGACTTCCTTACAGAGATGGACATGGTTGACCATTTGACCCCTGAGGTGGTCAAAGAGTTGAGTAGGGAATCTGATTTAATGGTTTGTGCTACTATCCTGCTGTAAAAGCCAGCATTGCTGATCACCCGCATAAGTTATATTTTGCATGCTGGTGCCAGAATGGGATGCTGATTGCTGGTCTGCTGGTCCTTGGCTTTTGTTCAGGGCCGCATTAAGACAATAGGGGCCCCTGGGCTTTACCTCTTGAGGGGTCCTTCATCCACCAGAACTATTACCTACATTTTCTCAATCTTCTAAATCACAAAGTACAAGTTATTTGCCTTTTATTTTGTTGGAATAAATGCCATTTACAAAACATCCGAACCTATAGGTCTGACTTATTGTCACAATTACCCATCATTACCACCAGAGGGCAGTCCACTCCGGACTGTTGTCATTCCCTAATGAAACTTAATTTCCCTTAACTCTCTGCCCGGACTCATCATCCCTGATTGCATCCACCTGTATGGCTGTGTGGAAAATTCTCTAGTGAGGCCACCGTTCATCCAAGCACCGAATATACTTTTTTTTTGTGTGTGAGATGACTTCCTCCCTATCGGGAGTTATTCTACTGAGGCCACCGATCTGTCAAGCTCCAGATAGAACTACAAAGTCAAGCATTTGGCCCTCTTCGAGCCACCTTGATAGCAACCTTATACTAGAGCAGCAGTTCTCCTCTCACCTTAGAGAGTCGTTGAGATTATAGCTCTGAACTTCAGTCACTTTATATTTGTGTTACTCGATTTCTGGCTTAGGCTTAGTAACTAAGAAATTGGTGGCGGTTTGCTAAGCATTCTCGCCTCAGGCCTTTCAGTATCTGAGTGTAGGTTCCTTAGAGCAAGAGCCCATCAGGAGAATTTATTCCTGTACATCTAGTTTTTCCTAGTACTGGCCTCCTCTTATTACATGAATCGTCTAGCCAAGGCCCGCCTTTTGCACTAGGCTTAAAATGCTAGTGGTGTTACAGGGTAGATAGCAGCATAGGTAGCAGGCTATCTTCAAAAGCCTCCCATGCAGATATCTAATGGGCGCTGTCAGGCCTTTTCTCTTTAGAAAGTAAGAAGCAGTATGCTCAGGCCTCCGCCCTTTAGAGCTGAGTATTGTATAGTTAGTTTATCCAGCTAGGCCATAAAATTGAAAAAGGATTTTTTCCGCTGAGCCCTTTGAATACAGTAATTCAAGTCATAAGGTTGAATGTCATTTGTGGCCTACATTTCCTTGGCTTTAGTAGAGAATGTAAAATCTTTCTTGTAAAAAATGCAAGATAATAGGCCTCGACCTTGATACATTCCTCAGGGTCATGCGGATAGTACTCCACTTGTTAGGGTCATTATTTAGAGTACTTTGCTACCCATAGCTCATATGATATCACTCTTCACCACCCAGGCTCAGGTAGAGACAGATTAGTTACTCCCTCCCACTTGGGATGGTTGAATATGCTCCCTTAGAGCAAAAGTACTGCCTGGGCTGACACCCGGGACATTCGAAGCTGTAGGCCTTACAGTAGGCCTCCTCGATAGTCCGGTAGCGTTAGATTACTCCCCTTGCTTTTAAAGGGTCGATAGCACTTCTATTGAGTACACTGACTGTTGGCAATGTAAACCTTAGAGCTGGAGGCGCTCCCCTTATTAGGGTCCCTTTCAGAGTGCCCAGCCTCCACAGGGCTCTGAAGCACTGTGTAGATCCAGGATCGAGTAGAGTTATTCCCCTCGTCCAAAGCGTATAAAGCAAGCGTTTGAAGCTAAATAGACGCACGTCTGAGGCGAAATTGGCTTCTTGTGGGAGGAGCAAGTGCTAGGCGGTTGTCTGTTTGCAAGATGGCTGATGTTGATAGGGCATTCATCGAGAGAGTCACCACTCTGTATTTGCTCTGGAGAGCAGAACAGCGGCGTTTAGATCGTGGTCTGAATCATGGAGCGGACCATATTTCGAGGCCCAGGATGAGGTCCAGAAAGTGCAAGTTGCACCCTCAGGTTGTCAACAGAATTTGTCAGAAGTTGGACTTTTTTGCATCCAGTGAGATGTCACACTATCCTCTCCGGTAATATGTACTATGGCCCATGAATGGCCAAAGGCTGATCTGTATGCCTTTTCACTGCTGCACTTATTTTTGGCTGTTCTGTGACGTGTTCGGAAGGACAAGGTCCGTCTTCTCTTAGTGGCTCCATTTGGGCCATTATACATGGTTCTTAGATCTGATCTCTCTTCTGGAGAAACCTCCTTGGAGAATCCCAATCACAGACAACCTCTCTCATGTTCAAAGCTTGCTGTGGCACTACTGTCCAGAGATATGGAGACTATGGGTTTGGCCTGTAAACAGGGGACTTTGATGGATTCAGGCCTTTCATCTGATATCACTGAGATAATTCTGAACGCTAGAGCCTCCACTAAGTTTTTTCTCGATGCTTTAAAAAGCTGTTTCTGATAAACATGTTTCTGTTAACTGCGTATATTTAGGAAGACACTGGCTCGTGTTTCAGTGCATCATGCATGCATGGGATAAGATGGCTAAATCCTTTCTGTCCTGTATTCATTCGATCTTGGGACTTATCTGTTGTACTCACTTATCTTAAGAGAATTGGGGACTTGCAAGCTTTGTTGGCGAGCCCTTCTTGTTTGGATTTTGATCCCTGTCTAGTTAAGGTCTTGACTTGGTTATCTTCCCAAGGTGGTTTCTTTTTTGCTTAGCTTGCAGGCTGTTATTTTGAAGTCTTTCTCTCCTCCTCCCTTTGAGTCTCAGGAGAAAGAGAAGTTAGATTGTCCTGTTGGAGCTTTAAGGATTTATGTTGACTGCACAAGCCAGTGGTGTAAATCTGACCTGTTGTTTGTCTGCTTTGGTGGCCGTAGCAAAGGTTTTGCTGCTTCAAAGCAGAGGATGTCACATTGAATGAGGAATGCTATATTGAAGGCTTGTTATGAGGTGTATGGTTTGACTTTGCCTTTACGTGTTTATGCACACTCTTCTAGAAGTGTTGCTTCATAAGCTTTGGCCAGAGGAATGTCATTGTAATATATTCTGTGTGGCGGCACACTGGGCCTCTCCGGACACTTTTATCAGATTTTACAATTTTTATGTGGATTCAACGTCTGGTGTTAGTGGTTTATACCAGTGTTGTCACTATGTTCATTAGTCTTTGCCAGCAGCCATATCACCCTGTAGCCCAAGACTGGTTGCCCACTGAAGCTGAGCAGGGCTAAGCTGGTCATTACCTGGATGGGAGACTCTATCCATCATGACCTCCTAATCATCCCCATATACTGATTGGCTTCAACACTGTCTCCTCTCCACCAGTTAGCTGGTGTTTGGTGGGAGTTCTAGCGCAATATGGCTGCCGACATAACATGTACAACGAACCAGCACTGGACTGCAAACACAAAGGAGACTATATAGGAACCAAACACAGGAGACTAACGAGACAACCCAGGTGAAGAACATTAATCACTAAACAGATAACGAGATGGGAGGGGCTGACAATAGACAGCAGAGCACATGGCACAAGGAACAACATAACAGCCATGTGCTCACAACAGACTAGACAAGACACAAACACACGACAACCCTGGAGTGTCACAGCTCTGTCACTAAACCACAAGGAAACGCAGACAAGGAAGACAGAGCTGTGACACTACCCCCTCTCTATGGGGCGGCTACCAGACGCTCCATGCCCCACAAAAAACAAACAAGACAAAAATCCAAGAGTGAAGTGGCAAGGAGGATCAGGGGGAGGGATGGGGGACCGGGTCCATGAAGGGAAACAGGAACAGGGGTCGGCGAATTTGTAGGTGGGCGGGGCAAAGCAGACAGTCTATCGGGCGGCCAGGGAGGAGAAGACAGTCCATCGGACGGCCAGGGTGAAGCAGACGACGACCCTTTGGGCGGCCAGGGCGGTGAAGACCCTTCGGGTGGCCAGGGCGGTGAAGACCCTTCGGGCGGCCACAGCGGAGACGACCCCTCGGGCGGCCACGGCGGAGACAACCCTCCGGGCGGCCACGGCGGAGACACGCCCTCGGGCGGCCACGGCGGAGACAACCCTTCGGGCGGCTACGGTGGAGACGACCCTTCGGCGGCCACGGCGGAGACAACCCCTCGGGTGGCCACGGTGGAGATGACAGTTCAGAAACCAGCTCAGGCACAGAAACAGACCCCGGCTCAAGCAAAGGACCCAGCTCCGCAGCGACCATCCTATCTGGAAACCCTGGGGTAGGATCAAAATCAGGAACTGTTTTCTGTTCCTGAAAAAGTCTGTTTTTTCAGTCTGAAAAAAATGAAAAAACAGTTTCAGAAAACAGTCAGTCTGTTTTCTGACACCGACTCAGGAACAGACACCGCCTCAGGAACAGACACCGGCTCAGGAACAGACACCAGAACTCTAACGACCACAAGAACAGACACAAACACATAAACAAACATTGGCTCAGGAACAGGCGCTGGCTCCGGCTCAGGTACAACAGGCGCTGGCTCCAGTTCAGGTACAGTAGACACTGGCTCCGGCTCTGAAACAGCAGGCGCTGGCTCCGGCTCAGGTACAACAGGCGCTGGCTCCGGTTCTGGAACAGCAGACACTGGCTCCGGCTCTGGAACAGCAGACACTGGCTCCAGCTCTGGAACAGCAGACACTGGCTCCCGCTCTGGAACAGCAGACACTGGCTCCGGCTCTGGAACAGCAGACACTGGCTCCGTCTCTGGAACAGCAGACACTGGCCCCAGCTCTGGAACAGCAGGCTCTGGCTCCGGTTCTGAAACAACAGACACTGGGTCCAGCTCTGGAACAGCAGACACTGGCTCCGGCTCTGGAACAGTAGGTACCGGCTCCGGCTCTGGAACCGCAGACACTGGCTCCAGCTCTGGAACAGCAGACACTGGCTCCAGCTCTGGAACAGACACTGATTCCTGCTCTTGAAAAACAACCACAGGCATGTCCAGGATCCGAGCCAGACACTCCAAATAGTCCATCAGTTCCCTCGCGACCACGTCAATGGGCATCTCCTGATCCGTCTCTGACCAAGCAAATGTGGCGTGAACAGTCTCAGGTTGAGCAGACATGACATGAACCATCTCTGACAGGCCAAACGGGACGTGAACACTCTCTGGCTGGGCAGACGTGACCTGAACAATCTCTGGCTGGGCAGACGGGACGTGAACACTCTCTGGCTGGGCAGACGTGACCTGAACAGTATCTGACTGGGCAGACGTGACCTGAACAGTCTCTGACTGGGCAGATGTGACATGAACAGTCTCTGGCTCGGCAGACATGACGTAAGCGGTCTCTGGCTGGAAAGACGGAACGTATCTCCTCCTTCCCCGGACCACCGGACTCGGGACCACCAGACTCGGGACGAACGGAACAGGGACCACTGATGAAGTCCGTCTATCATCTCCTCCTCTACGACCTCCGTGGGTTCCCGAGAACCTGGCCAACCGAGTTCCCTCAAATCGCTGAGAGTCAGCAGGGGTCTTAACATGACTGCCAGTCACAGTCCTGGTCTCACCTCTTCCCAACTGATCACCGGCTGTCCTGATCTCCTCATTCCTCTGCGCGCACATGGCAAAGTATTTGAATAGGGAGATCCCGTTCTCCCTCTCCGCAGGACAAAGTTCACTCCGCTGAATCCACATGTTTGGCTGGTTCGTTCTGTCATGGAATGGTAGACAAGAGACGTGGATTCATATGCAGTAACATGTACAACGAACCAGCACTGGACTGCAAACACAAAGGAGACTATATCAGGGGGAGGGAACCTTTTTACCAAGAAGAGCCAAACAAACAAAACATTTTTTAGAAATTTTTCAAAAGAGCCACAGCAAAGTTTACACTTGTGTATTAGAAATATTTGCCAATTTTTATTTAATAACAACACCAGTAGGTGGCAATAACGCTGTTTTTGAGTGCATTGCACCCTACTTACATTAATGAGATTTCTGTTGCTGCATCATTTTGCTGAGTGCTTTGTAGTTGGGGTCGTAACTAGTGAGATTCAGCTTCATGCAGGCATTAAGGCTTTCATCTGTTAACCTTGAACGCAGGTTGGTTTTGATATTGTTCAGATGTGAGAAGGACTGCTCACATGTGTATGTTGAGCCAAACATTGTCAGGACAGCAACATTGAAGCGACGCATTGTGCTGAAAGTGGCTGGAAGTTCGTTCCAGGTTTTCAGGATGAGATTGTCTTCACGTTGGAGTTTTCTCATATCTGCCCACTTATGTTGCTTTGCCAGTTCTGCCAGCTGACGAGCGAGGCTTTCCAGTTCGGAATTCAAAGTGAAATATTTTGACACCCACAAATCCGTCACCTTCAGTTCAGCAGCTTCCAGCTCAAAATCTCCGATGGAGATTCCAGGGAAGACACTCAGGTTTTGTGTATCCACGGTGGACACATGTGGATGAGTTATCACTTTGAACAAATCGGCATGTCTGCGGAAGTCCACAAAGCGTGATTTGAATGACATCAATAAATCAGACTTAAATGCTGCGAGCTTACGGAGGTCAAAATGATGAGTGGCGTCCCTCGCTAAGCATTCCTCTCTGTGTGCCCGCAATGTTTCGAAATGCAGGAGACGGCCACTTTCTATGTCCCTGATAAACAGCTCCAGCTTTGTTTCAAATGCAAACACTGCCTGTTGCAGGGACAAGATTGTGTTTCCAATGCCTTGCATTTTCACATTGATGTGGTTTATATGACATGTAATATCCACCAGGTAGTGAAACTTCAGGAGCCACTCAATGTCATTGAGCTCGGGATGAACATTTCCTTTCATTTCCAGAAATGCCCTCACTTCATTTAAACAGGCAGCAAAACGGGCTAGTGCTTTTCCCCTGGATAACCAACGCACATTGCTTTGCAGTAGAAGCCCTGGATAATTACTCCCCACTTCATCCAACAGGGCCTTAAACTGCCGATCATTTAAAGCTCGGGCCACAATGAAGTTCACAATGCGAACGACCAATGACATCACTTTGCGAAGTTCCTCTCCACACAACTGAGCACACAGTGCCTCTTGATCCACAATGCAATGAAAGTTTAAGATGGGCCGCTTCTCTTGCTCACACAGAAGGGCAACGAATCCTTTATGTTTCCCTAACATACTAGGTGCTCCATCAGTACACACAGATATAAGCTTATTCCGTGGGAGCTTTTTCTCTGCAGCAAAGTCCATCAGAGATTTTAGTACATCCTCACCTCTTGTTGTATCTTTCATCGGCAAAACAACGAGACTCTCTTCACGCACTGTATCACCCGTCACATACTGCCCGATTATGCTTAGCTGCGATATATTGCTCACATCGGTAGACTCATCCAAGGAAAGAGAAAAGTAACTACCTGAACTGATGTCGTTGATTTGCATCTCCTCTATCTGGCGTGCCATCACCAGTGCACGATCATGAATAGTTCTTGCAGAGAAAGGCATGTCTTCGATTTTTTGAATAATTTTATCCTTGTTTGGGACGTCGTTAAACAGTTATTTTGCAACACTGAGCATGCAACCCTTAATGTAGTCTCCATCTGTAAATGGTTTCCCACTCCGCACAATCTCCAGAGCACCAGCAAATCTCGCAGAATTCAGATTCCCGCCTTTATTAGTCCATGATAGCAGCTGCTGCTGTCCGGTTTCCATTCTCCGCTGAGCTCAGCGCAAGCTTTTCTCCTGCATTCTCCATCGGGATGTTTTGCGGCGAATGCTGCATAGTGCGTCTCAAAATGTCTCTTAATATTTGACTTTTTGAGCGACACAATACGTTCATTGCAAATGAGACACACTGCGGACCCCAACTTCTCCACAAATGCAAATTGATCCGTCCATTCAGGCCGAAATGAACGGTAATCGTCGTCTTTTTTTCTTTACGCCATTTTCCTCTCGTTGATGATGATTTTTAATTCAGCCAGCTAGGTCAACCCGATCTCACGGGAATTCGTACGAATTCTACGAGGTGGCTAATTCGTACGAATTCATACGACCTCACTCGTACGAATTAGTACGATTTGGGCTAAAACGTACATATTTGACGATTTGGCAGATTCGTATGAATTCGTACGAATGACCTATCCCTGACCCCGCCCCTAAACCTACCCATCACGTGGGTTTAGACAAATCGTACGAATTCGTACGAGTGAGGTCGTACGAATTCGTAAGAGTGAGGTCGTACGAATTCGTACGAATTAGCCACTTTTTAATCATTCGTACGAATTCGGCTAGGTAGTTGTTTAACTTGATCTTGACTTGACTCAGGCCTAGCCGTCGGCCAATTAAAATTCAGTACTCTGAAAGGTAGGCTAGCTACAGGCCAAATGCCGCTGTCAATCATATTAAGCTGCGAGTCTCTTACCTAAATATTTGGAACATATTTCATTTAATTTTACACATTCATAATTATAAATTAATCAGAAATGCTAATAGTTTCAAAATAATTTTATCATCATGTTCGAAGGTGTATTTTTAGTCAACATTTGAAAATTGGAGAGCCATATAAAATCCGGAAAAGAGCCATAAATGGCTCGCGAGCCATAGGTTCCCGACCCCTGGCCTAAAATAATCTCAGCCTTTCATTGCGCTTAATTGTTTCATTGCGCTTAATTGTGCAGGTTTGGTTTACTTCATAGTGAATACATCTATGCCCTTATGAAGCATCGCTTCACTGAAGCCTCATAAGGATGTGCTTGTGCTATCATAGACAGAGGGTGGGCAGAGTTAGTGCTATCTGTGGCGAGGGGGGCGTGGTTTTGCGAAGTCTGTAGCGGGAGATGAGTCAGCGAGCTGCGCGGTGAGTAAGTGGGTCAAGTGCAGATGACGAACACCTGTGTCTGATTGCAGTAATTGGCGTGGAGACTGCATATAAGCTGCCGGCTGTGAGAGAGGAGAGAGAGAGACCTGGGACTCGCACGGGAGATTGTGAAACACTGACAGAGCCTGAAGACAAGTTGCATGTTTGTTTTGTTTGCTGTGAGTGACGACACAGCGGCCGCGCACGAGCGCAGCTTTTTGTTTACGTCCGTTTGTTTGTTTAATAAAGTGCGAGTTCGAATTTCGCCGACCCCGTCTTCTTCTTCCTCCACCTACACTGAGCTCACACTACACTGGTGCCGAAACCCGGGAAGAAGAAGCCTGCCGCCGCCATGCAGACCCCGCCGGGAACGCCATTTGCGGATCTCATCCAGACGCTCGCGGGTCTTCACAGAGAACAACATCACGCCCTGCTGGCCGTAAAGGAGGAGCAAGACCAGCGTTTCCAGATGCTTCTCCAAGGCCAGCAAGAAGACCGCAAGCTGTTCCTTTCTGGCCGGGCATTCACAAGAATGTGCGCAGGTGGTGCGCGTCTTGTCGTGAATGTCAGTTAGTGAATCCACCGGCCAATCCAAAAGCACCATTGTGCCCCCTTCCGCTAATGCAGGTCCCCTTCGAACGAATTGGTATGGACCTCATCGGGCCATTGGAACGGTCAGCACGGGGGCACCGCTTTGCGTTGGTCCTGGTGGACTACGCAAACGAGGCACCCTGAAGCAGTCCCGCTTCGTAACATTTCTGCCAAAAGTGTTGCGAGCGCGCTCTTTTCATTAATCTCCCGAGTGGGAATCCCCAAAGAGATTCTCACTGATCAAGGCACGGCGTTTATGCCACGAACTATTCGCGAACTCTACGAATTATTGGGCATTAAATCGATTCGCACTAGCGTCTACCACCCACAGACGGACCGTTTAGTGGAACGATTTAATCGCACTTTGAAGTCCATGATTCGAAAGTTCATTCACGAAGACGCCAAAAATTGGGATAAATGGCTAGAACCCCTCTTGTTCGCTGTACGCGAGGTTCCCCAAGCCTCCACGGGGTTTTCCCCCTTCGAGCTTCTCTATGGACGTCAGCCCCGCAGGGTGTTAGACGTTCTTAGAGAGACTTGGGAGGACGGACCGTCCGCTAGTAAGAACGAAATTCAGTATGTCTTGGACCTGAGAACAAAACTCCACACTTTGGGGCGGCTATCAATGGAGAATTTGTTACAGGCCCAGGACAGACAGAGTCAGCTATACAACAGGGGGGCTAGACTCCGCCAATTTGCACCGGGAGATAAGGTGCTTGTATTACTCCTTACTTCCAGCTCTAAATTACTCGCAAAGTGGCAAGGGCCCTTCGAGGTCACACGGCGAGTTAACGATCTCAACTATGAGGTAGCCCGTACAGATAGGGGAGGAGCACATCAAATTTATCACCTCAACCTCCTCAAAAAGTGGGTTGAGGCAGAGTCAGTGATGCTGGCGACGGTGGTGAGCGGAGAGGAGGATCTCGGGCCAGAGGCGAGTACAAAGTCACAATCCCTCGCGCTGGCTCTTGGCGGAGATCACCTCTCACCCTCCCAGCTCACTGACGTTAAAAATGTACAAACTGAGTTTGCGGATGTGTTTTCTCCCCTGCCTGGTCGGACGAACCTCATTCAGCACCACGTTGAGACGGATCCGGGGGTGGTGGTACGCTGCCGCCCGTATCGTTTGCCTGAACACAAAAAAAAGGTGGTTCAGAATGAATTAGAGGCTATGCTAGATATGGGGGTAATAGAAGAGTCCAGCAGTGACTGGGCGAGCCCGATAGTTTTAGTTCCTAAAACTGACGGCTCGGTCCGCTTCTGTGTGGACTATAGAAAGGTGAACGCGGTGTCTAAGTTTGATGCTTATCCAATGCCGAGGGTTGACGAATTGCTTGATCGGCTGGGTACTGCTCGTTTTTATTCGACATTGGACTTAACGAAGGGTTATTGGGAGATCCCCTTGTCTCCAATGTCCAAAGAAAAGACAGCTTTCACAACCCCGTTTGGATTACACCAATTTGTCACCCGTCCTTTCGGCTTGTTCGGGGCTCCAGCGACTTTTCAGCGTCTGATGGACAAAATTCTCTGGCCGCATGCTGCATATGCCGCTGCTTACTTAGATGATATTATCATCTATAGTACCGATTGGCAGCGTCATATGCAGCATTTGCGGGCTGTCCTGAAGACGCTGAGAAGGGCGGGGCTCACGGCCAACCCAAAGAAGTGTGCAATTGGGCGTGTGGAAGTAAGGTATCTGGGTTTCCACTTGGGACACGGACAGGTGCGTCCCCAAATTGATAAGACGGCAGCCGTTGCGACCTGTCCGAGACCCAAGACCAAAAAGGAGGTTAGACAGTTCCTGGGGCTAGCGGGATATTACAGAAGGTTTGTGCCTAATTATTCGGACCTCGCTAGCCCGCTGACTGATTTAACTAAAAAAGAAGCACCAGATACGGTCCAGTGGACGGAGCAGTGTCAGCAGGCCTTTACCCAGATAAAGGCTGCTCTATGTGGCGGGCCGCTTTTACATGCTCCTGACTTCTCTCTCCCTTTTGTCCTACAGACGGACGCATCGGACAGGGGGCTGGGCGCTGTCCTGTCCCAGGAGGTGGAGGATGAAGAGCGTCCGGTGCTGTACATCAGTCGGAAGCTCTCTAAGAGAGAGACGATGTACAGCACCATCGAAAAGGAGTGTTTGGCCATCAGGTGGGCTGTTCTCACCCTCCGCTACTACCTCCTGGGACGGGAGTTCACCCTCTGTTCGGACCACGCTCCCCTGCAGTGCCTCCACCGCATGAAGGATAACAACGCGCGGATCACCCGTTGGTATCTAGCTTTACAGCCTTTTAAATTCCAGGTGGTCCACAGGCCGGGTGCACAGATGGCTGTGGCTGACTTCCTCTCCAGGAGGGGGGGGGCGGGGGGGCTGCAGGCCGGACGGCTCCCCGGCCTGAGTCGGGCGGTGGGGGTATGTGGCGAGGGGGGCGTGGTTTTGCGAAGTCTGTAGCGGGAGATGAGTCAGCGAGCTGCGCGGTGAGTAAGTGGGTCAAGTGCAGATGACGAACACCTGTGTCTGATTGCAGTAATTGGCGTGGTGACTGCATATAAGCTGCCGGCTGTGAGAGAGGAGAGAGAGAGACCTGGGACTCGCACGGGAGATTGTGAAACACTGACAGAGCCTGAAGACCAGTTGCATGTTTGTTTTGTTTGCTGTGAGTGACGACACAGCGGCCGCGCACGAGCGCACCTTTTTGTTTACTTCCGTTTGTTTGTTTAATAAAGTGCGAGTCCCAATTTCGCCGACCCTGTCTTCTTCTTCCTCCACCTACACTGAGCTCACACTACACTATCTTTCAATGAATCGCTGAGATTCAATACGGGCTTTAGACAATCATCACACCAGAGATGTTCCCATAGCATCGACTACAGACGCAGTGTCTCGTTCCCTGGGAATCAAGGTTACGTAAGTAATTGAGACATTTTGGTCAAGTAGTGTTTCTGGATTCTTATTAATGTGGTTTTTGTTTGTTACTTGTTCAGCAAATCAGCAATTTGGTTTAATTTTACCATGTGTTATGAGATTTACATTACAAAGTCGACCAATATTTTTGCACATAACTTTGAACAGTGTTTCTATTGTTATACTAAGCATTAGTGGAACATTTCTACACTTATGGATCCTCTGCTAGGACACCTGCAAAGTATAAATTATAAAATTATGCCTAATTATATCTAACAACTAACCCTAAACCAAACTCTAATCCTTCCCTAACACTATAATACTCATTACTTAAATATATAATTACATTGTAAGAAGGACACCTTAAACTAAAATGTAACCAGAAATATTTATTTATTCACTCTTTTCACTTATTCTCTCACAACTGTTAGCTTATTTGAGTTTGTTCCAACAGTACATATACAGTGTGTCACTCTGCTTTTCTGTCTTCTGAAGCGCTATAATTGCGATAATGTCCAGTCAGTGGCACTGGTGAAGGAGGAAGCGAGAATAGTGAGCAATGCTGATGCTGGAGTAAATACTGTGCAAGAGAAACAACTCACAGATACAACTGTCACTGAATGTACTTATACGTGATGTCTTACCTTGAAAAAGTGTCATCTTACTCTCAGATTCTCTTGTTTAGGTTGATATGTAATTTCTAAATGTTAATGTAAATACACACACACTGCAGAGATTTAGCAACTTTGCTGTTGAATTGCTATTTGAAATTGAATTTGACTATTGTGTTAATGGTGAAGAAGACTATATTTGTTGATTAAGACCATTAAATATCAGTATTATACACTGGTAAGGCTCCCAAAAATATGTTCTAAGAATTTTTTGTTAATGTTTTAATTAAAACTTTAGGTTACACTTTATTTTAAGGTGTCTTTGTTACACAGTAATTAATACTAATTATACATTTAAGTAATAGAGTAATATTAAGTTACTACATACAGGATTAGGGTTTGGTTTGCTTTAGGGTTAGTTGCATGTAATTATGCATAACTTATAGTTATTACTATAGAAACATATGTAACACACAGTAAAATAAAGTGTTACCAAAAGTTATTTTTATGAACAATAAACAACGTTTTTGTGCCAAAGTTTTGAAAAAATTATTAAAAACCAGATAACTTTGAAGGAATGTTCTATACTGGAAGAACGTTTTTTCGTAACTTTAGCGTTCTAGCTAAAGTTCTGAGAACGTTCACTGAGCTGAGATGTTTTTCCTTCCAGGATTGCCATTCATTAGACTTCTCTGAATCTTTTAAATTAAATACAGAAATGAACACATTTGAGATGTTTTATATTAAAGCTCCCTATAAAAGTCAATTTATGGTCATCAATATTACTTGGGGCAGTTCACAGTGCTGAAAAAATGTTATAAGTACAACGTGTTCTATCGCCCTTATTTGATTACAAACTGTGAGATGTTTCAGGCATGGGAAAATGCACAATGCACTCTTTGTCTCAACAACTTTAAACTCCCTAGGAGTTGTTGGTTTTGGAAAGTGCTACCTGTCTCCCTGGGTTAGGCTTTTGTGAGTCCTTGTCAAAACAGGATACAGGGTCTACAAGATGCAACAAAAAGTGGGGAAGTGCCTTTGAAGTCAGTTCAATGTTAATGACCCTTTAAAAAAATAAAATGAAAATAAAAACAAATCATTGTAATTGTGGCAGCCTACAGAGCAGACCTTTGTTGTCCATGAAGCATCTTCACCTAATATAAAGCAATGGAACAAAAACTTATATTAAGATTGTTTTTTTACTACATAAGCAGTATGTAACTGTCTGAAGTACATTAGTTATGGTGTTTGTGTGAAACTCTTGGTATATGATACTGCCATCCAGTGGACATAGGAGGTAAAGCAGACAGCACAGCCTGATTGTGTTGTCATGCTGTTCCAAACCTGTATGAGTTTGTTCTGTTGAACACAAAAGAAGATATTTTAAAGAATATAGGCAACCAATAAGTTGGTAGGGTGGGACTATGGAAGTCAATGGGGTCCATCAACTGTCTGGTTACAAACATTCTTCAAAAAATCATCTTTCAGAAGAAAGAAATGAATACAGGTTTGGAACAACTTGAGGGTGAGAAAATCATGATATATATATGTATTTTTTTTTTTTGGTGAACTATCCCTTTAAGTGTTGTTTTAAAACCAGTATTACTTGCATAAGCCTACCTACTTTTGTTTTGAATGAGGCAATAGTATGAAGGTATATTTGGTGCAATACAACGGAACGCCTGTGACATTGAAATGTGTAGTTGTAGAGAATAGCCACACATGTGTATCAGTAAACTTGAAGTCACAGAGAGAATTATTTTAAGAGTTGCAAACTTGTTTAGGCCTACACAAAGTGAATGCCAGCAATCATTTAGCCTAGTCATTAACAATTGCACAAAACATGCAAACTAATAAAAACATGAACTTTATGAAATACACAATTGTAGTTTAAGTTCGCGCTGAAACTATGTTTACCTTTTTTGAAAGTATCCATTAAACCTGCTGAGAAACGATCGCATGAACTAAAGTGAGCAGTTCGACACGCACATGCCCTGGAAACTCATGAATATTCATGTAGGCTCCGCCCACTGCCTCTACAGATGCACAACTCATTTTTGCCCCACATTTCACGGTGCACTTGGTGCAAAAGGGAGAGCTTATGAAACTTGTCACTTGAAAAGGAAAAACAGTGTTTGAGATTCGTCGCAGCAGATTCAAGCAGCTGTAGTTATACTTGTGTTTGTGCTAGAAAATATACAAAACATTTGTGAGAAAATATTCTACAAGTGTGCAACTCTCATTGGATTCATTCACACTGATTTGCAGATGAGCAAAAATTCTCTGTGACTTCACATTTTTTGATGCATTTGTGTAAATGCGTCTTGCACCATATTCACTGCAAAACTGCAGCAAAAATGCGAGCGTACGAGTTTCTTAATTTGTGATTTGTAGAGTAGGATTTGTGCACCAGCAATGAAGAATTTGAGAAGATGTAACTGTTGTGTTGTGTTTGTGGAAGAGAAAAAAAAGTCTACAAGTTTGCAACTCTTAAAACAATTCTCTCTGTGACTTCAAATTTACTGATACACATGTGTGGCTATTCTCTACAACTACACATTTCACTGTCACAGTCGTTCAGTTGTATTGCACCAAATATACCTTCATACTACATTGCAGAAACCATATAGGCAACTTTACAGTAAAGGTTTGTTCTTTGGGAAACTGTGGGAAAACGGACAGCCCATGGCGCCAATTTAAGGTATTCTTTGTTCCATTCTTCACACTATCAACATCTGAAAAGGTCGTAAAATGTATTCTGTTTAAAATTAATATTGAAAGGGCCTACAAAGATTTATTGAGTGTAAATAATTTTTTACACAAGTTACTTTCCATCAGTGACATAATTTGTCACCAAACAACTATTTTGCCCATAGAAAAGGGTTTATGGGTGGCGAGACATTTAGGAGTAGACTAAAACGACTCATAATGCAAAAATAAGACATTGATGTTTGCACTAATCAGTTCCAACCACCCTTAATGTAGCCTGAAACAGATTGTTATTCAAACTTAAAATGCAACTACATACAGTATGCTTTGCACAACTATTTGCTATTCTGAAATGGCTTGATATATACATATGTATATATATATATATATATATATATATATATATATATATATATATATATATATATATATGATGTTATTTTCCTGTCATTTCATTAACTTTTTATTAAAGAAAAATATCCAAAAGAATAAATAATAGCAATAGCCTTTGTTTTACGAGCTAATGCAGGCATAGTTCATTTTATTTTAGAATAAGAAAAAAAATGTATGGGTTTTTCATGCAAGTGTTTTTCCCTCCTCTGACATGCACCAAACATTCAGATTCAGAATTGCTCAAAATTAACAAAAATGCACAATAGAATACAAATGCAGAATTGTATGCAAAAATGCAATAATTTAATATATAAAACATACTTAATGGGTTTCTCACTTAATCAACAAGTGTCTTTGCTGCTGACCTATGATGATTTAATCATACAAATCACTGTTATGTTCCCGGAAAGCACGAGACGGACACTGGGCGTACCACATCATTTCAAGCTTTATTTCCTGTCTGTTCACCATACAACAGTCTGCGTAATACCAGACCTTAAGCAACTATATCCCTTACAAAACACCTGCCCAATTAAATAAAGAAGCCCCCCCCCCCCCTCAACTCTATGCAAAAAGAAATATACTCTAATAACTCAACAGATTATCTTTCCCCTTATTTCAGAACTGTTCCTTTAACCTCTTTTTTTCTACAAGTCCATCCTCTTAGGTTAGCAAATTAACAAAATGGTCGAAAGACTGAACAAGACTGACTTTGTTCTGACTTAATTCATTCTTCATTTACATAATGGCAATTTTACACAAAGGCAACAGAGTTTAAATAATTTATTTTTACATTATGACTGTCTGCCATCTCATGGAGGGTTATAAAATGGAGAATTTCATGTATATCACTTATATATATATGTGGCGTTTGGACCTTGTCTGCAGATGAATCACGTGCAGATACAATGGGCTTCAAATATTAAATGGAGGGCCTTAAAGTGTAACTCTACTTTGAGATGTCACTTACCTGGTATTACTTACCTGGTGAAACTGGTAAAACGAGAGGCTAAATGTCTCTAGAAC
Source organism: Meda fulgida (assembly GCA_030578275.1). NCBI lineage: Eukaryota > Metazoa > Chordata > Actinopteri > Cypriniformes > Leuciscidae > Meda > Meda fulgida. Next base: position 2,919,177 of record JAROOJ010000031.1, read on the forward strand.
TGAAGCATAATAGGAATAGTTAATGTTTCCAAATGATCACGTTTACTTGACATTTTGTGTTTATTTTCAGAAACATTTTCTTTTTAATGTGGCACACACGTGTGTGTATATAAATTGGCTGGAACTTCTTTGGCAACTGTGGCATGAAGATCTACAGCATTGGGAGGAAACTCATGTCAGGAACCTCTGGGAAGCTTAGCAACCTAAGCTGCTCTGACACGGAGCTCTAGAACCGCAGCAGGGACTGGAGTTGCAGCAGAATGAACCTTCACAGTGATTTCTGTGGAGCCCCAGCAGGTTTTGGAGCAGCAGTGACAGAAAACTTTATGTCTGTCTTCACTGGGAATTGTGGAGCAGCCCTGACAGGATCTCTGGGCCCAAGGCAGCGGAGAAAGAGAGCTCTTTGTCAAACCCGCTCTTCGGGACCCGGATGCCTGTGGCAGATACTTCTAGGGCGGCAGGGCGAGGAACTTGTGGGACGGGCTGAACAGAGCTCTGGGTGACTCCATTGTTAAAAATATGATTGGATGGTGCAGTACTTAACTAAACCTAAATTAACTATTTACAACACACATCGCTAGGCAAGTAGTTCTGCAAGACGCAAAAACTACCGCCTCAAGCCAAGGCGCCAGACGCAACCGAGGCCTGCCAGCCCCGCAAGACGCTGAGGCTGGAGAGATGGAGGGGCTAACTTAACTAAGTAAAACTAAACTAACTATTTACTATATGTACACATCCCTAGGCAAGTAGTTCTGCAAGATGCAAAAACTACCGCCTCAAGCCAAGGCGCCAGACGCAACCGAGGCCTGCCAGCCCCGCAAGACGCTGAGACTGGAGAGATGGAGGGGTCGTCTGTGTCAGCCCGCCAGACGCAAGGCTAAACCCTCTCCATGACCTGAAACACAATTAGAAAGCATTTTTCATAAGGTATAAAAATACATCTGTGCCATGTATAAGGATTGAGTATATGACAGTTACAGCAGATACTGAATGGTAATGTTAAGAAGCTGATGTCCATATTCAGATAATCAAGCCAAATGAACAATAAGCCAATATAAACATTTCTTCATAATCAGTTTAGGTTGTCTTAGAATCAGTACCTTGAACCAGTCATGGGAGAGCATCTCACCCAGAAGGAGTCTCCGCTTTGGGTCGCTCTTCAGGCAACCTCGAATAAAGCGGCAGCATTCTGTGCAGAAAGATTCAGAGTTATTTATAATTATTTCCTAAGCTGTAAAAATGGGAAAGATTCCTGCATTATCCATAAGAACGTCTTTTTTGTTCTAACCATCTGAGTAGCCCTGCTGGAACCAGACATCAGGGTCCATCGCAGCGATATCTCTGCTGTCTGGGAAACGGCGGGTGATCATGGCAAACAGCAGCACCCCAAGCGACCACACCGTCGCCTGCTTACCATAGTACTCGCCCTTCTCAAAGTACTCAGGAGGGCAATACCTTGCTGTGCCTGGAGATAGGAGTTTGTCACATGAGTAAGTTTGCTTTTTCTCACTTTAACTGAAAAGGCATTTCATTTTAGTCAACAAAAATAATATTAATATTGACTATTCTTTGAGAGTTTTGTTAGTGTATTGTTAATATCTTACTGTGTCATGTCTCATGAAGACATGGTGTAACTGATCACTAGAGTTTAAATCCCAAAATGTATGTTTTAAAGATAACACATACCAGAGTAGTTTTTGTAGGAGGAGCTTTTCATGAGGTCCCCGCAGCCGAAATCGATCAGTTTGACCTCCAGGGTCTCTGAGTTGACCAGAAGGTTCGGCATTTTGATGTCCCGATGTAGCACACCCCTAGAACAGCACAGGGCAGCAGCGTCAATCACCTGCCTCATGAAGTGACGGGCCATGTTCCCACTGAAGCGGCCTCCATAATGCTCCCAAAAGCTGTGCATGTCCATGCAGGGTGAGGGCCGTTCTAAGACCATGATGTACTGGTCGAGATGGTCCTGCCAGTCCAGCACCTTTATAATGTGGCGACAGCGTGGGCCTTGATTGGCCATTACTGTCAGGGCCACCTCAAGTGGAACTGGTCTGGGATGGTCAGGCTAGAAGTATGACAGTTTTTATTATTGTTAGATATAGAATTGTTTTCTCAAATAAGGATTTAGCCAGTCTGTCTATCTATTGAAATATTTGCACTCTGTGATTTACTTTAAAATGTTATAAATTGTAAACATAGAGAGCACAGTCTACGTACAAGGCTGATGTATGGCTCGTTCTCTGTCTTCGCTGTGAATTTCAAAGCTACCACGAGGCCGTCCTTGCAACGGGTCCCTTCAAAGACAGAGCCAAATGCTCCTTCCCCCAATTTCTTGCCAATGGCGTATTTCCAGCAAATGTGATCTATTAAAACATAATAATTTGTATATGTTTACTGTTTAATAAAGCAGTGTCCTGCAATGAGGCCATTTCTGATGAAATGTTTATTTGTAATATTTGTACTTTTAAAAATTAATTTGTCGCATGACAAGTGAACTGCAAAAAAAGCCAAATGGTGATTTAAAATTATGGAGGGGAAAAAAACCCTAAAAGAAACCTTACAGCAGTATCAGCTGCATTAGTTAAAACATGCTTTCCTTTATACATATTCAATTGAAATATGTTATTGTAAAGAGTGTGTGTGTGTGTGCGTGCATGTGTGTGTGTGTGTGTGTGTGTGTGTGTGTGTGTGTGTGTGTGTGTGTGTGTGTGTGTGTGTGTGTGTGTGCGTGCATGCGCGGTGCATGTGTGTCATATTTTGTCAGACAGTAAACTGGCAGGAAACTCACCCTCGATCCTCACGATCTCGTCAGAGTCCAGCTGTCTCAGCAGATGTGATCCAGTGTCACCTGATGAGGCTGGGCGTCCTCCACTTGCTGGTTTTCGGCAGTGGGGGGGACTTCAGGACTACTGGAAGGAGGTTCCTGATGATCATTATCCTCTACAGTAAAGATGATGTCCTGTAAAGAAGTCTGATCTAAAGAGAGGAATATCAACCACAAGCTTGTTTTAAATCATATCATCCGCCACATCTTCAAACTATATTTCATCTATATTCAAACATTCATCACATCGTGGAATAAAGTCATTTATCTGCCTTTTTATAATGTGTGATGTGGGTTTTTTATATTGTGTGTAAATGATTAAGAGAGTTTGTGTTGTTCAGAGCTCATCATTTACCATCAGTACACCTCCTGGATGGGGCTTCATCAGTGTCCTGGTCCACCTCACACTGCTCCACCTGCTCATCCTGAGCTTTAGTGGATTTGGGGCGAGCCGAACGAAAGAAAAAAGAGGCATAGCTCCGAAATATCCTATTTTTCTGCCTCTTATTCTTTGTTTTCTCTGTCCCTCTCTCCTTTCTCTCCTGCTCGCCTCCCTCACCGATGCCCACAGGCGTCTCGTCAGGACTAGGATGGAGCTCCGCCTTGTGGTCGGTGGGTGTCAGTGTTGTTCGGGGATTTATCCCGTGCACACACTCACCTCCTCCCGCAACTCCCACTCTACGAAATTGTCGCTGTCCCATATCAACACGATAAACCGCTACCAACAACTGCAAAAACACTGTTGATATCTGTACTCCTTCCTCGCTACAAAGTGAACAAGGAGTCTCACGCTTTATATTGTCCCGCCGTCAGCGTTCTATTTCCTCTATGACGTTATAAGGGCTCATACAGGCTGAGAGCAGCAGAATCTCGCGAACATTAAAGTAATGTCTGATGCCATTTGTGTATGGGTTAGTAAAGTATTTAGGTATTAGGCATACAACAGTGGTCAATAGTGATAGGGTCATTAAAAACAAATATCCCCTCTGCTCTGGACATCACTTTATCTTGTTTGCAGATGCTACTTGTTTAGATAATTTATCCAGTGAAATGACATACATTTTAAGTGTGGGTGAATTTGAATAAGTCACCTCTTGTGTGAATGTAGCCTATTCCAGAATTTATTTATCAAACAGCTAGGACTATTACAAAAATATGATATTTGGGATTTTAGTTTAAAGGGCAGAATTCATACAAATTGTGACAACTGCACAAATATGAACACATATGTGAAGTGGCTGTTGTGAAGTAGTTGTGTTTTTTCTCACACCCACATAAGGGTGGCAGACATCACTTTCATCATGAAAATCAGTGTGCATCCTATACTACCAGCCTATGTTTCAGAAACCATATAGGCTACTTTACAGTATAGGTTTGTTCTTTGGGAAACTGTGGGCAAACGGACAGCCCATGGCGCCAATTTAAGGTTTGCCATTCTTCGCACTATCAACATCTGAAAAGGTTGTAAAATGTATTCTGTTTAAAATTAATATTGATAGGCCTACAAAGATTATTAAGTGTAAATAATTTTTCCATCAGTGGCATAATTTGTCACTAAACAACTATTTTGAAGGTATATTTGGTGCAATACAACTGAACGCCTGTGACAGTGAAATGTGTAGTTGTAGAGAATAGCCACACATGTGTATCAGTAAATTTGAAGTCACAGAGAGAATTGTTTTAAGAGTTGCAAACTTGCAGACTTTTTTTCTCTTCCACAAACACAACACAACAGTTACATCTTCTCAAATTCTTCATTGCAGGTGCACAAATCCTACTCTACAAATCACAAATTAAGAAACTCGTACGCTTGCATTTTTGCTGGAATTGTGCAGTGAATATGGTGCAAGACGCATTTACACACATGCATCAAAAAATGTGAAGTCATGGAGAAATTTTGCTCATCTGCAAATCAGTGTGAATGAATCCAATGAGAGTTGCACACTTGTAGAATATTTTCTCACAAATGTCTTGTATATTTTCTAGCACAAACACAAGTACATAACTACAGCTGCTTGAATCTGCTGCGACGAATCTCAAACACTGTTTTTCGCTTTCAAGTGACAAGTTTCGTGCGCTCTCCCTTTTGCACCAAGTGCACCGTGAAATGTGAAACAGCTGTTTTTGGCCAGGTAAAATTAGTGTTTTCTTCCAATACTAGTGAGAATTTTTAATAAAAGTATATTACAGAATTTTCATTTAGACCCTAAAGATTCATATTAACTTGTACAAAAACGGCATTATATGACCCCTTTAAGGTAGTATTTTAGTCTTTATGTAGCGTAGGCAGGAAGTTAGAGGGTGCCATGTTTGTTATTTTGTATACCCCTCCCTGAAGTCATTTATTATAGACTCATATTAATCAGGAATTTGTTCAAATCAAGATATGTGAAAGTAAGGGAACCATGAGGGTCAGAAGCAGGTCATTGCCTGTGTTACTAAGTAATGCAACCGGATTTAAGGGGACGATAAGAACGATGTTCGAATTTATTTATTTTGCATGATAAATATAATTTATTGCCTGAGTGTATTTTGATTAGAAGCTAGATCAATTTTTAAGTTTAATATGATGGCCAGAGACTGAGAAGGAAAGAATCAACGAACACCTCTAGCAGACTCTACTGGTAGTTAAACCCGCTGTCTGCTCCAACGAGGGAGCTCCACCAGATAGCACCTCATACTACTCTGAAGTAGATGAGGTACCTCTGGTAATGCAGGAGCACCCCAGATAGTGCTCCAGGCTACTGGAAATCTCTGGAGTTCCTGTGGCACAGTGGCAGAACCAGTGCATCAAAAATTGATGAAGCATCTTATATTAACTGGAATAGGTCTAAATCACTGATGTATTCTAAATAACCATGACAACCATGGGCAAGGCAAAGACATTTCATGCACATGCCTTAACACAAATTTTTTATTTGTTTTTGATTTCATTGACCCCCTAGAATTAATAAATTCCCAAAGAGGGGAACGATTAATATTTTGTTCATCCTATAGGAAACAATTGTAGCAGTATTATGATGCTGTGATAAATAATTATTACAAAGGTCAGATAAGTCTGAGAAAAGAGAAAACTGCCACTGAGCAGTTTTTGTAAAGTCATATTATATAGATATTAAACCATTATTAAGTGGTGTGAAATAAATGTTACATCTTGCCTTTGAGAAAGGGTTGACCATCAATTGGCAGTATTCCACTATTAGAGAGAAAGGTGAGAGAAGTCAAAAGTAATTGTGGGAAACAGGAGGGGTGAATCTTACAAGAAAACTAAATTGCTTGGTCATTGCAAAACATCATGATCACAACATGATCAGTCCAGGGAGCGTGAGCAGGGAAAAGATGCAGCCAGAGGCTTGGAAGTCCGTTGCGAAGACAGAGTGACACCCGACCAAGACGGATCCAGAGGGAGGGAGCCCGGCAGAGCCTGAGGTATGACGAACCACCATCGGGGCCAAGGGAGACGGGAATGGGTCAACAGGCCAATGTGGCATCATGGGCTCTAAGGCCCTAGGTGGAGCCAAGGAATCTGAGCACCTCGGACGAGCTGAAGACCGGGAAGCCCAAGGTGAAGCCAGAGAATCCTGGACGGAACCAGCAGAAGGGAATGAGCCAAGGAGCTAGACAGAACCTGGTAGTGTTTTGGTGACCTATAGGGTCGTGACGAAGAAACCTGGGCCAGCCTATGTGGCTGGGATTAAGGAGCTTGAAGGCTGGACAGAAACACAGGAAGAGGAATAATTTCGGACAAGACTGGAACATAAATCCAGCCTGATGGGGCTGGTGGAGGATAAAGAAGTTTGAGAGTGGAAACTATGGTGGGAACTGGCTCCAGTGTTGCCAACTTAGCGCTTTTGTCCCTATATTTAACGACTTTTCAGACCCCTTTAGCGTCATTTTTTCAAAAAAGCGACTAGCGACAAATCTAGTGACTTTTTCAGACAAACCTCAGTAACGTCCAAATGCCAGTCACGCGAGCTCTTGCTTTCTCCCTGCCGTCACTCTCTCTAGCTGCGTCTCCCCTCTGTTCAGTGAATGGCTGAGAGGAGCAGCGGCTCATTCTTCTGTTGAGCACACGGCATTTTTTTTTCGACAGACTTATTACTTATCTGCTTCTCTGTTGTTTTATATTTAAAAATGTAGCTTGACCATTTTCATTTCCTTTTTTTTCCCTTGTGCTTTCATCCAGTTCCCGAAGTCTCTCAATTCAGATATTTTTAACATACAAAATGTTGTCATTCGCTATATCATAGTTAGGCTACTTGTTCTATTGTCTGACAAAAAAATAATATAGGAAATGAAAACAGCTTTATTGGACATTCGGCTATATTATATGATGTGATATTAAAATACAGTATGTGAGCATGAATTTAGAGAGAAAACAAAGGCAGGCAGAACACAAGAACGACGCGATGACGTCATGAGTATGCTAATTGACGTATGACGTAATCTAGCGACTTTTAGGGAAGGCGTTAGCTACTTTCCGTTGAAAATAGTTGGCAACACTGTGTTGGCTCAGAATGAAAATCTATTAACAGCTCCTCACTTGCCCGTTTCAAAGTTGACAAGGCTATAGGCTCCAGCTCCGGACATGTTGGAAGACTCGGTCTCTGAGACAGACTTCGCAACAGACTCTGTCTCCGTATTGAGCATGGGCTCTGGTTCTTGGTCCAATGGCAGGCATGTTGAGGAGAGGGGACAGACTAGGGAAAGGTTCAGGGCAGACGACAAGAGAAGGATAGGGATGGGCTGGCCGACGACAAGAGAAGGATAGGGATGGGCTGGGGGAGCTGTGACCGAATGGCACCGTCGTCTTCATCCACCTCACTGACGGTGTAGGGAGAGCCACACAGCCACAGCGCATAATCTACACAATGAGCCAGATTCAGCTGATCTTCCCAACCCTATCCGTACAGCCGAATCCCTGACAATTTCAAGAAGCAACTGAAAACTCATTGCATCTGTGAGCACTTAACTGCAAAAAAAAAAAAAATTATAACAAAAAAAAAAAAATATATATATATATATACAGGTCCTTCTCAAAAAATTAGCATATTGTGATAAAGTTCATTATTTTCCATAATGTAATGATAAAATTAAACTTTCATATTTTTTAGATTCATTGCACACCAACTGAAATATTTCAGGTCTTTTATTGTTTTAATACTGATGATTTTGGCATACAGCTCATGAAAACCCAAAATTCCTATGTCAAAAAATTTGCATATTTCATCCGACCAATAAAAGAAGTGTTTTTAATACAAAAAAGTCAACCTTCAAATAATTATGTTCAGTTATGCACTGAATACTTGGTCGGGAATCCTTTTGCAGAAATGACTGCTTCAATGCGGGGTGGCATGGAGGCAATCAGCCTGTGGCACTGCTGAGGTGTTCTGGAGGCCCAGGATGCTTCGAGAGCGGCCTTAAGCTCATCCAGAGTGTTGGGTCTTGCGTCTCTCAACTTTCTCTTCACAATATCCCACAGATTCTCTATGGGATTCAGGTCAGGAGAGTTGGCAGGCCAATTGAGCACAGTAATACCATGGTCAGTAAACCATTTACCAGTGGTTTTGGCACTGTGAGCAGGTGCCAGGTCGTGCTAAAAAATGAAATCGTCATCTCCATAAAGCTTTTCAGCAGATGGAAGCATGAAGTGCTCCAAAATCTCCTGATAGCTAGCTGCATTGACCCTCCCCTTGATAAAACACAGTGGACCAACACCAGCAGCTTACATGGCACCCCAGACCATCACTGACAGTGGGTACTTGACACTGGACTTCAGGCATTTTGGCATTTCCTTCTCCCCAGTCTTCCTCCAGACTCTGGCACCTTGATTTCCGAATGACATGCAACCACTGAGCAACAGTCCAGTGCTGCTTCTCTGTAGCCCAGGTCAGGCGCTTCTGCCGCTGTTTCTGGTTCAAAAGTGGCTTGACCTGGGGAATGCGGCACCTGTAGCCCATTTCCTGCACACGCCTGTGCACGGTGGCTCTGGATGTTTCTACTCCAGACTCAGTTCACTGCTTCCGCAGGTCCCCCAAGGTCTGGAATCGGTCCTTCTCCACAATCTTCCTCAAGGTTCGGTCACCTCTTCTCGTTGTGCAGAATTTTCTACCACACTTTTTCCTTCCCACAGACTTCCCACTGAGGTGCCTTGATACAGCACTCTGGGAACAGCCTATTTGTTCAGAAATTTCTTTCTGTGTCTTACCCTCTTGCTTGAGGGTGTCAATGATGGCCTTCTGGACAGCAGTCAGGTCGGCAGTCTTATCCATGATTACGGTTTTGAGTAATGAAACAGGCTGGGAGTTTTTTTTAAAAGCCTCAGGAATCTTTTGCAGGTGTTTAGAGTTAATTAGTTGATTCAGATGATTAGGTTAATAGCTCGTTTAGAGAACCTTTTCATGATATGCAAATTTTTAGAGACAGGAATTTTGGGTTTTCATGAGCTGTATGCCAAAATCATCAGTATGAAAACAATAAAACACCTGAAATATTTCAGTTGGTGTGCAATGAATCTAAAACATATGAAAGTTTAATTTTTATCATTACATTATGGAAAATAATTAACTTTATCACAATGTGCTAATTTTTTTAGATGGACTTGTATATATATTGTGACTGATCGGCTGCCTCTCCCTTGTAATCAGCGCCACCCCGTCCCTTAATGGGCAACTAAACCCTTGGTCAGAGCCTGACTCCACCCACTGGCAATATTTGAAAAATGCTGGAAAAGTGGGCAGAGCCCAGCAGAGATAGAGGGGACGGACCGAGGGCGGGGCTGAGCGGGGTGTACCTGAGACCCGCAGTGACGGATTGATTGACAGCTGCTGTCAGACTCTAACACACATACTCCGTGTGCAGTGCGTATGCGGGCAGGAGCAGCAAGTGCTATTGTGCTTTCACATATGTTCCGTTTGCAGTGCGCCACTGATCCACGGCTGTACCACAACATTTATTCACAATTTTTGTTATTTGAATCACTATATCTATCAGAATCTTTTATAAAATAATATTAAAAATTGTTTCAGCATTTCAATTCTATTTGTACACAGTTAGTTATGTCTACACTCTTTCACGGACATGTTCAAGTTTAAACTAAATAGATTTAAAACACGTAGGCTATCCCTAGTATTCAGTACATTAATTTTAGGCAGGATATATTACGTTGCTCAAGCAAGTGATAAAACATTTAAACATGTAGGCTACTTATGTTAACATCGCAAACATTTTAAATTAAAACTTAACATTGACAAAAACATACATTTTCTTTTACATAATTTAAATATTTATACAATAAATCTTGCATGTCACAATGAACTTGTTTTTCCACCTCCTCGAATGAGTCGAATGTCGTTCATTATGTCCTTGTTGAAGTAGGTTTCCTTACTTTACCCCGGTGAAAATATTTTTTTTTTTTTTTAAATTAAATGACTTAATTAAATGCATTTATGGTGAGAATACTACCGTCTATTTAATTAATTGCATTTATGATGAAATTACTACATTGACATTGTCAATCTGTGTTCGTTTTGACCACGAACCATGCGCTGTCACTTTAACTCAGCGCGTTCAGTACAGCAAAAATAGACTCGGTGCGTAAACGATCGCTGCACTGCTGCATACGCAACGCAACTGGAACGGATCGACGGACCGCATCCGTGTGCAGTGTGAAAGCTCTAACCTGTTAACATGGGTACGGAAAAAAATACTCACCGCATACGCACTGCACACGGAGTATGTGTGAAACGGGCGTTAACATGGGTACGGAAAAAAATACGCACCGCATACGCACTGCACACGGAGTATGTGTGAAACGGGCGTCAAATGGAGAGTGACTGGAGTGACGCAAGTAGCTTTGCAACAGAGCGGACATTTAAAGTCAAGAACTTTTTCCCCCCAGCTTCACCTGAAGTGGAGGAAGGTGAATTGTCTGTGGACACAGGACCATATCAATTCGAGCCGCTGGCTCAAACTGCGGTCTTAACTTCCGCATCACGATCGGCATCTGATGAGTTTTGTCGAGTTGGTATAAATAGCGCGCGCTCTCTGTAGGCACATTCACATTCATATTCTGCCGCTATGTGAAAAAAATCCAGCAAAATGCGCCGGCGCGTTTGTCGACCCCAGAGGATTAACTTGAGCCTAACCATAAAATGTGATTAAAATATACATGATCACTCACATCAAGACGCCACTGCGGTGGTGGAGTCCATGCAGGAGGAGCAGCGTTTGGCACTGCGTCGCTTTTCAGCGCCAGCTGTGTGGAGAGCCCATTTCCACCTCTATTGCATTACCATCCTGACCACTGTACTAAATACAGATACATCTACGCTAACTTGAAGCTATCCTAACTGATGCAATACTATACTACTAACTATGCTTCTAACAATACTACACTAACAACTATGCTTATTAACTACTTAGGCTACACGAAATAATCAAAATAACTATATAAATGCTATGCTAAATAAATGCTAAAATAGTACTCGCAGACAGTAGTAAAATAGTAAAATAGTCCTGTGGGCGAAAATGCCTTGTTGATGCTAGAGGTCAGAGGAGAATGGGCCGACTGATTCAAGCTGATAGAAGAGCAACTTTGACTGAAATAACCACTCGTTACAACTGAGGTATGCAGCAAAGCATTTGTGAAGCCACAACAAGCACAACCTTGAGGCGGATGGGCTAAAACAGCAGAAGACCCCACTAGGTACCACTCATCTCCACTACAAATAGGAAAAAGAGGCTACAATTTGCAAGAGCTCACCAAAATTGGACAGTTGAAGACTGGAAAAATGTTGCCTGGTCTGATGAGTCTCGATTTCTGTTGAGACATTCAGATGGTAGAGTCAGAATTTGGCGTAAACAGAATGAGAACATGGATCCATCATGCCTTGTTACCACTGTGAAGGCTGCTGGTGGTGGTGTAATGGTGTGGGGGATGTTTTCTTGACACACTTTAGGCCTTTTAGTGCCAATTGGGCATCGTTTAAATGCCACGGCCTACCTGGGCATCGTTTCTGACCATGTCCATCCCTTTATGGCCACCATGTACCCATCCTCTGATGGCTACTTCCAGCAGGATAATGCACCATGTCACAAAGCTCGAATCATTTCAAATTGGTTTCTTGAACATGACAATTAGTTCACTGTACTAAAATGGCCCCCACAGTCACCAGATCTCAACCCAATAGAGCATCTTTGGGATGTGGTGGAACGGGAGCTTCGTGCCCTGGATGTGCATCCCACAAATCTCCATCAACTGCAAGATGCTATCCAATCAATATGGGCCAACATTTCTAAAGAATGCTTTCAGCACCTTGTTGAATCAATGCCACGTAGAATTAAGGCAGTTCTGAAGGCGAAAGGGGGTCAAACAGTATTAGTATGGTGTTCCTAATAATCCTTTAGGTGAGTGCATATATATTTCACTGTCTACTTCACTATATCACTTTGTCTATGCTCTGACTATTTCTTAATCCTTAGCTTGTTATATCCTGAATGATGACAAAAATTTTGTATTTTTTTACAGTGTTTTACAGTTATCTAGGTCTTGATCAGGAATTCCCAATGGCCCGTTTGGTAAGGAAGAGGTGGTTATAAGGTATCTTTCTTAATTGTATTCCATAGAACAGATAACAACTTTTAAATTATTAAAAGATTATGCGTTTTTATTTGTGGCAATATGTTTCCAATGTCTTACACTTTTTTTTTCAAAAGTTAAAACCTTAAATCAGTTTGTATAATAAAATTTATCTCATTTTCATGACTGAAAAAAATCAAGATTTATCAGATGAATTTGATCATCTGAGATACAATTGTCTTTTTATTGTTTAAATCAAGAGCTAAAAACTTGGAGAGATTTACAGGGGAAAAACATATTTTGAAAAAAAGAGGAAAAGCAAACTATAAAACTTCAAATACAACTTACAAAAGACAAGATGAAACACCACACTGAACCAACTTACCACCATTAATCAAATCTTCCACCACTAATTTGTACTTTTTATAATTTATGAATTTGACTATTATATTCATAAATTAATTTCTTATATAACTAATTAAAATCACATGTAAGGTTTTCCATGGTCCCATATTAAAATAAGTACTAAATACATTTGACTATTATTTGAGAATCATGACAAAAACACATGAGCCTTCACTTGTACTTTATATGCTCACTTGACTGAGCGTTATTTGATAAGCATCATATTTGCAGCGTTATAATTTAAGCACGAAAATCAAAAGACCACTCCAGGCTAAAGCATTTTATTACAATTAAACATCATGAAACCCCATTTTTTAATAGCATATTCATCTGCTCTAAGTGAAGCCAATATGAGGTGTTTCTAAGTAGATATTTAAAAGAAAATGAAAAACTGAAATATTCAACTTGCATAAGTATTTAAACCCTTATTAACCCATATTAATATTCGATCTAGCCCGCTTCTGTTGTAACAACAACTTCAAGTTGTTTTGGTTACGTATCTATCAGTATTGCTCACTGACTAATATTTCCCCATTCCTCACAGCAGATTGGCTAATGGAAGTTCAGGTTGGTTGTAGACTACAATTTTAAAATAGCACCACAGATTGTCAATAGTGACCCTGATCAGGACATTGACAGGGCTACTGGGTAGTATATAACTGGTTGGGATATCCACCTTTTGATTGAGCCATCCTAAAGTTGGTTTTGACTTTTGCTTCTGATCATTGTACTGCTGAAAGGAGAATTTTCTCCCAAACTTCAGATTTTTTAGCAGAGTAAGGTTCTCCTGTATTTTGCTCTATCACTTTTCCAAATCACATTTATGTCACCAGGGCTTGAATTTGAAATAGCCACTAAAGAAAGTATTGTAATTTGGTTTTATATTGTATTTCAGCTGTGTAAACATGGAGCTCCAGAGCAGAGGGATTACATTTTTTAAATTGTATAAAAATTCATTCAATGCCTTTGGCCTTTATCTCATCTTTCACTCTCTTTAGGTAGCCAGGATCTGGATAGCCATACCTGTGGACAGAAACAAATATTTGACATTATCAAATATGACCCAATTTGACCCAAATTAAATATGAAATAGTGGTTTTGCTAGACATGATCGACAATTGAAAGCACACTTTAAATGAACTCATACTGTACCTTTCAGGCCCACCGGATGTGTTGGTCTTATGATGAATATCATTCCATGTGACCACATTATCTGCACCCGTAGTTGTAGATCTCCCGACAGTAAAGATCAGTTTCTGCTGAAAAGCCCTCTGTAGCAGAGAGAGCACTTCTTTTCCTTCACGATTGTCTGGCAAGTACGCATGACGAATTGCCCCATAGAAAGGTTTTCCCGGGTTTGAATGCTTCTCCTAAAAATGATTTTTAAAAAGATGTATTACTGTACCATAACATTAAACAAAACTATGTACAAATAGAAAAGGATCTACAAGAAGGTAATAGATATCAGAGAGGATTTTGGTTTATAAATAAGCGCTAATTGTTAGAAGTGTACAATCTATCTTTACTTTCTATTGGGTGTTTGTTTCTTCATTGTTTTTCTGCAGTTCATGAGATCTCAACAGCAATCCTTCTGCTAGAGGGCCACTGTCCTCCAGTTTAGCTCCAACACACTTGCCTGGATGTTTCTAGTAATCCTGAAGACCTTGATTATCTGGTTTAGGTGTTTAATTAGCATTGGAGTTAAACTCTGCAAGACAGTGGCCCTTCAGGAACAGAACAGCTGGCGTTATAAAGGCAAGGGGCCTCATGTATAAAACTTTCCGTAGATTTCATCCTAAAAGATTGTGCGTACATGCATCTCCACCCCATCTCCCTCCCATATATGCTCCATATATGGAGTTTACAATGCCTAGTTTTACTATGCATAAAGTCATCTGCATATAATTTCCATAAGCATATTCCCATCCACGTGATACCATGTTTAATGGTAGGCTACAAGACAGGAAAATATGAAATACAGGTTATAAATGCAATTAGTGCCAAAATTAAAATTTGCTGTTTGTTTTTACTTTTTGTTTATAAATCCCGATATGTGAGTAAATTTGCCAGGTCTTTCAGCCTAGAGGAATGGTTTATTGGGAGGACAGTCTATAGACCTTCTGCAGAGAGCTTTGAATTTAGATCAAGTCATTCGTAATTCCGTTTTACATATTCTTACCGTTTGAACACCATCAGGTATGTCATAGATGATTTCAATAGTGCCACAATCTGGATATCCAGAAAGACTCGTTCGGGTCTTGTTTACTTTCATTTTTCCGTTTGGTTGGTTTCCCTCCAATTTCCCATACACGTCCTTACACACAGGGCAAATGGGTCCCAGACTCTTCTCTGCCTCACTTATACAAACCCGACAGAATTCATGCCCACATTTCAGTTTTCTCTTGTCTTTGATGCTGTCCATACAAATGACACATTGCTCCTCATCGGTATGAGTGTCTTTACTGTTATGTCTAGAACTGTCTTTTAATTCTTCATTGAATCCAGTGTCTGCTTCACTTTGTCTTCTAAGATTCAATCCCTCCTCCCGAACTGATCCTCCCACTGCTCCTGGTCCATAACCAGGCGTCTGATTCCATTTGATTCCTCTTGTATGAGGAACGTCCCTCGAGTAAGCAATCGATTTCTTCATCTCGTCATCAAACACTCTCTTCTGAAGCCTCTTCTCAATTTCAGCAATAGCAAGACCGAGATGTTCTGGCAGTCCAACGAGCCTCCAGCGCCTCAATGCATCTTCTACAACAACACAATGTTGCTCCTGCTGAAGTTTCTCTACTGCTGATACCACAAGAGCTGCGTCTGTAGGGTTTTTGAGTTCACAGGTGACAGCGGCTGATGCCAGTTTCTGGTAGAGTTGTGTTAAAGCTCTGATGGCATGACTTTCAAGATTAATATGTTGAACTCCTTTGGATTGAGCTTGAACCTTAATAGTTAAATTTTTCTTCTGTTTTTCTTCATTAAATGATACTCCGTACTTTGTTTCAAGCTGTGATAATTGTTTCTTATAGGAAAGTTTCATCAGATCCCAATGAACTTTGTCCATCTCTAGATGAGGTGGAAGGTCCTTTGTGTCCATGATAAATGAAGACCTGCTTTGTGGAGAAAAGTTGTTGTCTTTATTCATTTGACTTGATTTGTCATTGAATTGGCTTCCCATTCTTGTTCCTTCCACCTCTCTTTTAATCATGTCTGTATATTTCTTCGGTCCAAAGAACAGGCAGTCACTGGCAGACTTGGTGAACATCATCTTTGTCTCCTCTGACTGGATGGCATGAAGGGCCTCCTTCACAATATCTGAATCCATGTGATTATGATTAATGGCAGCATTACTAAAACTACCCACACATCCCTGAACAAGTTTCTCAAAGTCATCAGTGGCTTTAGACACAGAATCAGGGCTTGGGCTCTTGCTATGTTTGATTGAGACTGACACATCTGCACAAATAGAGACTCCATGCTGTTTCTCAATTTGCTCCAACTCTTTTCTGTAAGCGTGATGCATGTACCAGAACAGATAGAGGGGGACAGAGAGTCCACTGTTAGTTGCAGAAACTTCCTTGACGCTGTTTTTGTCTCCTGATGGTACAGCGCTGTTCACCTAAAAACATGTAATGGGATTTTATTTAATCTATCCACAGTGACATTTAAAATAACTCAATTAAAATGCCAAAAGTTCTCTCCAGGAGAGGATCTACTGGGGTGACAGAAAGAGCATTACCACCCCAGCATTTGATATCCAAATGTATAATATATAAAAGGTAAGGCTTTAGCCTGACGTCGTCATTCTCAGATTCTAGTCAGAATTTGAGTCTGATACTGCTCCGTTGGGCTGTGATTATGGGACGTGTTTTAACCGAACCAGGAAAAAAAAATGCCTCTGCACTCAATTGGATAGACCGAATCCCGTAGGAAGGACTGCAAAAACATTCCGATCAACAAATGCCTTGATTGCGGTTCTCTGGTCCTCTTTTAAAATGAATGCGTTGTCTACATCTTCTATAACAGACGCGATGGCTGAATCTACACATCTAAATTCTCCAGCGGCAGCCATTCTTTGTTATAAACAAACTCAACCCAAGCGCTCTTTGGTGACGTGGATGATTACGTTACTGTCGGTCATCTGTCCATCATCATATAAAGCCCGCCCTGACAATTTGATTGGTCCGAACAGCTTTGGTTCGGGCATAGTTGCTAGAAGATTTGTCCGGACCGCAAGACAACAACTGTCGATTGTAGTAACATTTTCACAGTGAGACAAGATCTCACAGAGACTCGCAAAATCAGACGTGACTTGAGAAGAAAAACAAATAGAAGACAATTGAAGCCGTCAACTGGTTCTTCTGGTTTATTTATGCTGTGAGTATTGTTAAAATTATTACGTTGTTCAGCTCAGAAAATGCTTTCGAGCTTGTGTGTGTACATGCAAAATACTTTTAACAAATATTTTCCTTATGTGTTGGTAGGTAGCCAAATGCACACAAGGGAACGAAAAAAAAACACTCTTATGTCCATATCTCTGAAAGACAACAGCGCTGAGTTGAACAGATGACAGAGATGAATGCGTTTCCCAAAAGCATCGTGCCTACGTAGATTGCCATAACCATTGCCATCAATAGTCTCTACGGTCAACTTAGATCACAATGCTTTTGGGAAACGCAGCCCAGACCTGAATCAGCCTTTCGTGACATTGGAATTCTCAGGTGTAATGCGATCTCATGTTCTGAGCAGTGATTGGAGTAAACGGGTTTCTTCTCGTTAATAATGTGCACCAAACCACTTATCATGAACCAAGCCGCTCTGAGACGCTGAAAATAGCATAAACAGAATATGACAATGAGATGATTGTGTCCTTTGCCATAACTCTAGATTAAGTAAGCATGATACCTGTGGTGATGAAAATCTGTTCTTGTCCAGGATGAAGGGGTTTTGTTGTCCAGTCACAGAATGTATATTATCTTCAAAAATCCATGTAGTTACTTTCTTATGTTCATTTTTAAAGGTCAAATGTATAGACTTGAACTTTTTTATAGCTTCCAGAGCTAGAAAAAAAATACATTTAATGAACACTCTTAAAAACAATAAGTAATAATACAAATTTGGCAAAAGAATCATGGACTACTGCATGGACTACTTATTAGAGTTGTTCCGATTCCGATACTAGTATCGGAAATGCGGCCGATACCAATAAAAATGTTGGCATCGGTATCGGCGAGTACTTCTACCCATGCACCGATCCGATACCATTTTCTTAAACAATATCTAGTTATGCACGCTAGCTTTGCATAACGCTGCAAATCAGAGATCAATTCTTCTTCGCTGCTCTAAACAGTGGTTGCATGTGGCGACACAGGAAGTTGTGCTGTTGCCACAAGCAACCACTGTTTAGAGCAGCGAAGAAGAAAACGCGTGCGCGCTATCAGTGTGTTCGCTGTTTAGCAGTATTTCAGACTGGACCAACCAGACAGTAAAACGGCGACATGTCCCGTATGCCACACTGCAATTTTGAGGGGTGGAACAAGATTAGCAACTTCAACACGAGTAACTTAAAGCATTTGAAGACGCGTTACCCCGCAGAACACGATGGTTACACAAAGGCAGAGAAGAATGACCCGTGCCAGAATCAACAACCTCTAAAAGCTTCATTCAAACAAAGAGAAAAGTTTTCAAAAGACAGCCAACGAGCGATAAATACAACCGACAACATGTATTGAGTTTATTTTTCTGGATGACCAGCCGCGGTCAAAACTGAAATGCCGTTTATTTAACAAAATTGTTTATGGACTTTATAAAGAGATTATGTTCTTATATTATTCATATATCATTTTTTAGATTCCTAGATTTATTTGTTGCACTTTTTTATGCAGTTATATTGTAAAACTAAAATACCTTTTTCAGTTTACAGTATTAGATTTGTGGTTGCATTTTAAGTTCTTTTTCACTTAAGAAAGATAAATAATATATTGCTGTGAAATGTATGTCAGATAATAAAAATACTCTAGTTCACTGTATGTATTTGTTCATGTTTAATTAAGGGATAAGTCTGAAACACACCATAAAATAATTATATCAATTCATACAGTGCTAGTATGAATTGCAGCTGTATAGATACTGTACACATCCAAGTATCGGATCAGTACTCGGTATCGGCCGATACCCTGAGTCCAGGTATCGGTATTGGGAAGGGAAAAAGGGTATCGGAACATCTCTACTACTTATACTATGACTTATGAACTAAAAAAAGAACACGTCTTAACAAAACGAGTGTAGCAGGACACGATAACAAAGATCACTCAACTTAAATTTGCACAACAAATTATTTGTGATTATTTTTGTGATTATTTATTTGTGAGTTTTTAGCTTACACTATTTTACATACTGTAAATGTGTGAATTTTGATGTGTGCAATTATGAATTGCAACATTTGATACTGTTAACTCTATTAAATGCAAAAAACTGACTGGACAGCCTGGTCTCATTGTTAATACCCATGTATAAATATGTAACATTTACAGGTACAAAACGTACATTCGAATCCTTTTCCCGGCACGCAAAGGGTTGTGGGCGATATTAGCCGTTGAGTTTGCACGGATCCACACTTCGGATTCTAACTGGAAAAAGTAGACCATCCAGGTATCTTTGAAGACTCATTTCAACATGCTACGATTTGGGACACACTAATTCTTATTTTGAATACTATTTAGGACGGATAGTATGCGAATGGGGACACAACAAAGGTCTTATTATTGGGAGTTACGGAGGTCTGTGGCCATTGGAGGAAGAGTAACTGCTCATGTGTGACTTGATAACCAATCACATCACAGCCTTTACGTCATTGAATTGTTGCGCGATCACTTGTCAATCACTTGTTTGCAGATACCAGAAATTAATGAGAAATGCCATAAACTGCATCATTCCTGTTGTGCAATAGTCCGTGACTTCTCTTATAAAATGACTTTTTTTTCTCAGTGTAAACTCCAAATATAGATTTTTAAGATCAGTCGATGGGCTGTTTATTCATTAAATGATGTTTCCTCACAAAAGCAGTTTATTCAGCGTAGTTAAGCCTCTCCTTCATTGACATCCATTAAAAAAACAAAGTTGTTAGTTGCAGTGTTGGCAGACGTTACACTTATTTCGGCTAAGGTTGCAGGCTTTCCTTCAAGTGGCTTTCGCAATTTTTTTTTTATTTATAACGTGTGTGGGATTTGACGGTCGCTGCTGAGAATAGAGGTGAAAATTGCCAAATAAAGTCTTGCATTTGGGTCTGTTCCTCACAATCGTAACTATGAAAAGTAAGTAAATGATATGTACGTGTGGTGTAACTAGTGTAAGACTGGAAAAACTGGTTGAAGAACGACCACTGCTCAATAAGACAAAAGACCTTGCTGGAAATGAACATTTGACCTCCCCTCATGCAGTCTGACCTAATCTACATTTCATTCTCTCTGTCATGCAAATCTAAAACTCACACAAGAATATATACGGTTTAATGTGAATGATTATCATTGAATATAATACATGTTTAGTATCATTTAAAATGTCTCAGGGTGACTGGTACAAATGTCTCATTCCCAAAGAGTAAAACACAAGGTAATGAGGTTTTTAGAAGTTTAGAGAAACTGGCATCCAAAGGAAGGACCTCCTTAAGTGTAAATAATTTTTCCATCAGTGGCATAATTTGTCACTAAACAACTATTTTGAAGGTATATTTGGTGCAATACAACTGAACGCCTGTGACAGTGAAATGTGTAGTTGTAGAGAATAGCCACACATGTGTATCAGTAAATTTGAAGTCACAGAGAGAATTGTTTTAAGAGTTGCAAACTTGCAGACTTTTTTTCTCTTCCACAAACACAACACAACAGTTACATCTTCTCAAATTCTTCATTGCAGGTGCACAAATCCTACTCTACAAATCACAAATTAAGAAACTCGTACGCTTGCATTTTTGCTGGAATTGTGCAGTGAATATGGTGCAAGACGCATTTACACACATGCATCAAAAAATGTGAAGTCATGGAGAAATTTTGCTCATCTGCAAATCAGTGTGAATGAATCCAATGAGAGTTGCACACTTGTAGAATATTTTCTCACAAATGTCTTGTATATTTTCTAGCACAAACACAAGTACATAACTACAGCTGCTTGAATCTGCTGCGACGAATCTCAAACACTGTTTTTCGCTTTCAAGTGACAAGTTTCGTGCGCTCTCCCTTTTGCACCAAGTGCACCGTGAAATGTGAAACAGCTGTTTTTGGCCAGGTAAAATTAGTGTTTTCTTCCAATACTAGTGAGAATTTTTAATAAAAGTATATTACAGAATTTTCATTTAGACCCTAAAGATTCATATTAACTTGTACAAAAACGGCATTATATGACCCCTTTAAGGTAGTATTTTAGTCTTTATGTAGCGTAGGCAGGAAGTTAGAGGGTGCCATGTTTGTTATTTTGTATACCCCTCCCTGAAGTCATTTATTATAGACTCATATTAATCAGGAATTTGTTCAAATCAAGATATGTGAAAGTAAGGGAACCATGAGGGTCAGAAGCAGGTCATTGCCTGTGTTACTAAGTAATGCAACCGGATTTAAGGGGACGATAAGAACGATGTTCGAATTTATTTATTTTGCATGATAAATATAATTTATTGCCTGAGTGTATTTTGATTAGAAGCTAGATCAATTTTTAAGTTTAATATGATGGCCAGAGACTGAGAAGGAAAGAATCAACGAACACCTCTAGCAGACTCTACTGGTAGTTAAACCCGCTGTCTGCTCCAACGAGGGAGCTCCACCAGATAGCACCTCATACTACTCTGAAGTAGATGAGGTACCTCTGGTAATGCAGGAGCACCCCAGATAGTGCTCCAGGCTACTGGAAATCTCTGGAGTTCCTGTGGCACAGTGGCAGAACCAGTGCATCAAAAATTGATGAAGCATCTTATATTAACTGGAATAGGTCTAAATCACTGATGTATTCTAAATAACCATGACAACCATGGGCAAGGCAAAGACATTTCATGCACATGCCTTAACACAAATTTTTTATTTGTTTTTGATTTCATTGACCCCCTAGAATTAATAAATTCCCAAAGAGGGGAACGATTAATATTTTGTTCATCCTATAGGAAACAATTGTAGCAGTATTATGATGCTGTGATAAATAATTATTACAAAGGTCAGATAAGTCTGAGAAAAGAGAAAACTGCCACTGAGCAGTTTTTGTAAAGTCATATTATATAGATATTAAACCATTATTAAGTGGTGTGAAATAAATGTTACATCTTGCCTTTGAGAAAGGGTTGACCATCAATTGGCAGTATTCCACTATTAGAGAGAAAGGTGAGAGAAGTCAAAAGTAATTGTGGGAAACAGGAGGGGTGAATCTTACAAGAAAACTAAATTGCTTGGTCATTGCAAAACATCATGATCACAACATGATCAGTCCAGGGAGCGTGAGCAGGGAAAAGATGCAGCCAGAGGCTTGGAAGTCCGTTGCGAAGACAGAGTGACACCCGACCAAGACGGATCCAGAGGGAGGGAGCCCGGCAGAGCCTGAGGTATGACGAACCACCATCGGGGCCAAGGGAGACGGGAATGGGTCAACAGGCCAATGTGGCATCATGGGCTCTAAGGCCCTAGGTGGAGCCAAGGAATCTGAGCACCTCGGACGAGCTGAAGACCGGGAAGCCCAAGGTGAAGCCAGAGAATCCTGGACGGAACCAGCAGAAGGGAATGAGCCAAGGAGCTAGACAGAACCTGGTAGTGTTTTGGTGACCTATAGGGTCGTGACGAAGAAACCTGGGCCAGCCTATGTGGCTGGGATTAAGGAGCTTGAAGGCTGGACAGAAACACAGGAAGAGGAATAATTTCGGACAAGACTGGAACATAAATCCAGCCTGATGGGGCTGGTGGAGGATAAAGAAGTTTGAGAGTGGAAACTATGGTGGGAACTGGCTCCAGTGTTGCCAACTTAGCGCTTTTGTCCCTATATTTAACGACTTTTCAGACCCCTTTAGCGTCATTTTTTCAAAAAAGCGACTAGCGACAAATCTAGTGACTTTTTCAGACAAACCTCAGTAACGTCCAAATGCCAGTCACGCGAGCTCTTGCTTTCTCCCTGCCGTCACTCTCTCTAGCTGCGTCTCCCCTCTGTTCAGTGAATGGCTGAGAGGAGCAGCGGCTCATTCTTCTGTTGAGCACACGGCATTTTTTTTTCGACAGACTTATTACTTATCTGCTTCTCTGTTGTTTTATATTTAAAAATGTAGCTTGACCATTTTCATTTCCTTTTTTTTCCCTTGTGCTTTCATCCAGTTCCCGAAGTCTCTCAATTCAGATATTTTTAACATACAAAATGTTGTCATTCGCTATATCATAGTTAGGCTACTTGTTCTATTGTCTGACAAAAAAATAATATAGGAAATGAAAACAGCTTTATTGGACATTCGGCTATATTATATGATGTGATATTAAAATACAGTATGTGAGCATGAATTTAGAGAGAAAACAAAGGCAGGCAGAACACAAGAACGACGCGATGACGTCATGAGTATGCTAATTGACGTATGACGTAATCTAGCGACTTTTAGGGAAGGCGTTAGCTACTTTCCGTTGAAAATAGTTGGCAACACTGTGTTGGCTCAGAATGAAAATCTATTAACAGCTCCTCACTTGCCCGTTTCAAAGTTGACAAGGCTATAGGCTCCAGCTCCGGACATGTTGGAAGACTCGGTCTCTGAGACAGACTTCGCAACAGACTCTGTCTCCGTATTGAGCATGGGCTCTGGTTCTTGGTCCAATGGCAGGCATGTTGAGGAGAGGGGACAGACTAGGGAAAGGTTCAGGGCAGACGACAAGAGAAGGATAGGGATGGGCTGGCCGACGACAAGAGAAGGATAGGGATGGGCTGGGGGAGCTGTGACCGAATGGCACCGTCGTCTTCATCCACCTCACTGACGGTGTAGGGAGAGCCACACAGCCACAGCGCATAATCTACACAATGAGCCAGATTCAGCTGATCTTCCCAACCCTATCCGTACAGCCGAATCCCTGACAATTTCAAGAAGCAACTGAAAACTCATTGCATCTGTGAGCACTTAACTGCAAAAAAAAAAAAAAATTATAACAAAAAAAAATATATATATATATATATATACAGGTCCTTCTCAAAAAATTAGCATATTGTGATAAAGTTCATTATTTTCCATAATGTAATGATAAAATTAAACTTTCATATTTTTTAGATTCATTGCACACCAACTGAAATATTTCAGGTCTTTTATTGTTTTAATACTGATGATTTTGGCATACAGCTCATGAAAACCCAAAATTCCTATGTCAAAAAATTTGCATATTTCATCCGACCAATAAAAGAAGTGTTTTTAATACAAAAAAGTCAACCTTCAAATAATTATGTTCAGTTATGCACTGAATACTTGGTCGGGAATCCTTTTGCAGAAATGACTGCTTCAATGCGGGGTGGCATGGAGGCAATCAGCCTGTGGCACTGCTGAGGTGTTCTGGAGGCCCAGGATGCTTCGAGAGCGGCCTTAAGCTCATCCAGAGTGTTGGGTCTTGCGTCTCTCAACTTTCTCTTCACAATATCCCACAGATTCTCTATGGGATTCAGGTCAGGAGAGTTGGCAGGCCAATTGAGCACAGTAATACCATGGTCAGTAAACCATTTACCAGTGGTTTTGGCACTGTGAGCAGGTGCCAGGTCGTGCTAAAAAATGAAATCGTCATCTCCATAAAGCTTTTCAGCAGATGGAAGCATGAAGTGCTCCAAAATCTCCTGATAGCTAGCTGCATTGACCCTCCCCTTGATAAAACACAGTGGACCAACACCAGCAGCTTACATGGCACCCCAGACCATCACTGACAGTGGGTACTTGACACTGGACTTCAGGCATTTTGGCATTTCCTTCTCCCCAGTCTTCCTCCAGACTCTGGCACCTTGATTTCCGAATGACATGCAACCACTGAGCAACAGTCCAGTGCTGCTTCTCTGTAGCCCAGGTCAGGCGCTTCTGCCGCTGTTTCTGGTTCAAAAGTGGCTTGACCTGGGGAATGCGGCACCTGTAGCCCATTTCCTGCACACGCCTGTGCACGGTGGCTCTGGATGTTTCTACTCCAGACTCAGTTCACTGCTTCCGCAGGTCCCCCAAGGTCTGGAATCGGTCCTTCTCCACAATCTTCCTCAAGGTTCGGTCACCTCTTCTCGTTGTGCAGAATTTTCTACCACACTTTTTCCTTCCCACAGACTTCCCACTGAGGTGCCTTGATACAGCACTCTGGGAACAGCCTATTTGTTCAGAAATTTCTTTCTGTGTCTTACCCTCTTGCTTGAGGGTGTCAATGATGGCCTTCTGGACAGCAGTCAGGTCGGCAGTCTTATCCATGATTACGGTTTTGAGTAATGAAACAGGCTGGGAGTTTTTTTTAAAAGCCTCAGGAATCTTTTGCAGGTGTTTAGAGTTAATTAGTTGATTCAGATGATTAGGTTAATAGCTCGTTTAGAGAACCTTTTCATGATATGCAAATTTTTAGAGACAGGAATTTTGGGTTTTCATGAGCTGTATGCCAAAATCATCAGTATGAAAACAATAAAACACCTGAAATATTTCAGTTGGTGTGCAATGAATCTAAAACATATGAAAGTTTAATTTTTATCATTACATTATGGAAAATAATTAACTTTATCACAATGTGCTAATTTTTTTAGATGGACTTGTATATATATTGTGACTGATCGGCTGCCTCTCCCTTGTAATCAGCGCCACCCCGTCCCTTAATGGGCAACTAAACCCTTGGTCAGAGCCTGACTCCACCCACTGGCAATATTTGAAAAATGCTGGAAAAGTGGGCAGAGCCCAGCAGAGATAGAGGGGACGGACCGAGGGCGGGGCTGAGCGGGGTGTACCTGAGACCCGCAGTGACGGATTGATTGACAGCTGCTGTCAGACTCTAACACACATACTCCGTGTGCAGTGCGTATGCGGGCAGGAGCAGCAAGTGCTATTGTGCTTTCACATATGTTCCGTTTGCAGTGCGCCACTGATCCACGGCTGTACCACAACATTTATTCACAATTTTTGTTATTTGAATCACTATATCTATCAGAATCTTTTATAAAATAATATTAAAAATTGTTTCAGCATTTCAATTCTATTTGTACACAGTTAGTTATGTCTACACTCTTTCACGGACATGTTCAAGTTTAAACTAAATAGATTTAAAACACGTAGGCTATCCCTAGTATTCAGTACATTAATTTTAGGCAGGATATATTACGTTGCTCAAGCAAGTGATAAAACATTTAAACATGTAGGCTACTTATGTTAACATCGCAAACATTTTAAATTAAAACTTAACATTGACAAAAACATACATTTTCTTTTACATAATTTAAATATTTATACAATAAATCTTGCATGTCACAATGAACTTGTTTTTCCACCTCCTCGAATGAGTCGAATGTCGTTCATTATGTCCTTGTTGAAGTAGGTTTCCTTACTTTACCCCGGTGAAAATATTTTTTTTTTTTTTTAAATTAAATGACTTAATTAAATGCATTTATGGTGAGAATACTACCGTCTATTTAATTAATTGCATTTATGATGAAATTACTACATTGACATTGTCAATCTGTGTTCGTTTTGACCACGAACCATGCGCTGTCACTTTAACTCAGCGCGTTCAGTACAGCAAAAATAGACTCGGTGCGTAAACGATCGCTGCACTGCTGCATACGCAACGCAACTGGAACGGATCGACGGACCGCATCCGTGTGCAGTGTGAAAGCTCTAACCTGTTAACATGGGTACGGAAAAAAATACTCACCGCATACGCACTGCACACGGAGTATGTGTGAAACGGGCGTTAACATGGGTACGGAAAAAAATACGCACCGCATACGCACTGCACACGGAGTATGTGTGAAACGGGCGTCAAATGGAGAGTGACTGGAGTGACGCAAGTAGCTTTGCAACAGAGCGGACATTTAAAGTCAAGAACTTTTTCCCCCCAGCTTCACCTGAAGTGGAGGAAGGTGAATTGTCTGTGGACACAGGACCATATCAATTCGAGCCGCTGGCTCAAACTGCGGTCTTAACTTCCGCATCACGATCGGCATCTGATGAGTTTTGTCGAGTTGGTATAAATAGCGCGCGCTCTCTGTAGGCACATTCACATTCATATTCTGCCGCTATGTGAAAAAATCCAGCAAAATGCGCCGGCGCGTTTGTCGACCCCAGAGGATTAACTTGAGCCTAACCATAAAATGTGATTAAAATATACATGATCACTCACATCAAGACGCCACTGCGGTGGTGGAGTCCATGCAGGAGGAGCAGCGTTTGGCACTGCGTCGCTTTTCAGCGCCAGCTGTGTGGAGAGCCCATTTCCACCTCTATTGCATTACCATCCTGACCACTGTACTAAATACAGATACATCTACGCTAACTTGAAGCTATCCTAACTGATGCAATACTATACTACTAACTATGCTTCTAACAATACTACACTAACAACTATGCTTATTAACTACTTAGGCTACACGAAATAATCAAAATAACTATATAAATGCTATGCTAAATAAATGCTAAAATAGTACTCGCAGACAGTAGTAAAATAGTAAAATAGTCCTGTGGGCGAAAATGCCTTGTTGATGCTAGAGGTCAGAGGAGAATGGGCCGACTGATTCAAGCTGATAGAAGAGCAACTTTGACTGAAATAACCACTCGTTACAACTGAGGTATGCAGCAAAGCATTTGTGAAGCCACAACAAGCACAACCTTGAGGCGGATGGGCTAAAACAGCAGAAGACCCCACTAGGTACCACTCATCTCCACTACAAATAGGAAAAAGAGGCTACAATTTGCAAGAGCTCACCAAAATTGGACAGTTGAAGACTGGAAAAATGTTGCCTGGTCTGATGAGTCTCGATTTCTGTTGAGACATTCAGATGGTAGAGTCAGAATTTGGCGTAAACAGAATGAGAACATGGATCCATCATGCCTTGTTACCACTGTGAAGGCTGCTGGTGGTGGTGTAATGGTGTGGGGGATGTTTTCTTGACACACTTTAGGCCTTTTAGTGCCAATTGGGCATCGTTTAAATGCCACGGCCTACCTGGGCATCGTTTCTGACCATGTCCATCCCTTTATGGCCACCATGTACCCATCCTCTGATGGCTACTTCCAGCAGGATAATGCACCATGTCACAAAGCTCGAATCATTTCAAATTGGTTTCTTGAACATGACAATTAGTTCACTGTACTAAAATGGCCCCCACAGTCACCAGATCTCAACCCAATAGAGCATCTTTGGGATGTGGTGGAACGGGAGCTTCGTGCCCTGGATGTGCATCCCACAAATCTCCATCAACTGCAAGATGCTATCCAATCAATATGGGCCAACATTTCTAAAGAATGCTTTCAGCACCTTGTTGAATCAATGCCACGTAGAATTAAGGCAGTTCTGAAGGCGAAAGGGGGTCAAACAGTATTAGTATGGTGTTCCTAATAATCCTTTAGGTGAGTGCATATATATTTCACTGTCTACTTCACTATATCACTTTGTCTATGCTCTGACTATTTCTTAATCCTTAGCTTGTTATATCCTGAATGATGACAAAAATTTTGTATTTTTTTACAGTGTTTTACAGTTATCTAGGTCTTGATCAGGAATTCCCAATGGCCCGTTTGGTAAGGAAGAGGTGGTTATAAGGTATCTTTCTTAATTGTATTCCATAGAACAGATAACAACTTTTAAATTATTAAAAGATTATGCGTTTTTATTTGTGGCAATATGTTTCCAATGTCTTACACTTTTTTTTTCAAAAGTTAAAACCTTAAATGAGTTTGTATAATAAAATTTATCTCATTTTCATGACTGAAAAAAATCAAGATTTATCAGATGAATTTGATCATCTGAGATACAATTGTCTTTTTATTGTTTAAATCAAGAGCTAAAAACTTGGAGAGATTTACAGGGGAAAAACATATTTTGAAAAAAAGAGGAAAAGCAAACTATAAAACTTCAAATACAACTTACAAAAGACAAGATGAAACACCACACTGAACCAACTTACCACCATTAATCAAATCTTCCACCACTAATTTGTACTTTTTATAATTTATGAATTTGACTATTATATTCATAAATTAATTTCTTATATAACTAATTAAAATCACATGTAAGGTTTTCCATGGTCCCATATTAAAATAAGTACTAAATACATTTGACTATTATTTGAGAATCATGACAAAAACACATGAGCCTTCACTTGTACTTTATATGCTCACTTGACTGAGCGTTATTTGATAAGCATCATATTTGCAGCGTTATAATTTAAGCACGAAAATCAAAAGACCACTCCAGGCTAAAGCATTTTATTACAATTAAACATCATGAAACCCCATTTTTTAATAGCATATTCATCTGCTCTAAGTGAAGCCAATATGAGGTGTTTCTAAGTAGATATTTAAAAGAAAATGAAAAACTGAAATATTCAACTTGCATAAGTATTTAAACCCTTATTAACCCATATTAATATTCGATCTAGCCCGCTTCTGTTGTAACAACAACTTCAAGTTGTTTTGGTTACGTATCTATCAGTATTGCTCACTGACTAATATTTCCCCATTCCTCACAGCAGATTGGCTAATGGAAGTTCAGGTTGGTTGTAGACTACAATTTTAAAATAGCACCACAGATTGTCAATAGTGACCCTGATCAGGACATTGACAGGGCTACTGGGTAGTATATAACTGGTTGGGATATCCACCTTTTGATTGAGCCATCCTA
This sequence comes from Meda fulgida, assembly GCA_030578275.1. NCBI lineage: Eukaryota > Metazoa > Chordata > Actinopteri > Cypriniformes > Leuciscidae > Meda > Meda fulgida. Next base: position 2,948,815 of record JAROOJ010000031.1, read on the forward strand.
AAGTTGGTTTTGACTTTTGCTTCTGATCATTGTACTGCTGAAAGGAGAATTTTCTCCCAAACTTCAGATTTTTTAGCAGAGTAAGGTTCTCCTGTATTTTGCTCTATCACTTTTCCAAATCACATTTATGTCACCAGGGCTTGAATTTGAAATAGCCACTAAAGAAAGTATTGTAATTTGGTTTTATATTGTATTTCAGCTGTGTAAACATGGAGCTCCAGAGCAGAGGGATTACATTTTTTAAATTGTATAAAAATTCATTCAATGCCTTTGGCCTTTATCTCATCTTTCACTCTCTTTAGGTAGCCAGGATCTGGATAGCCATACCTGTGGACAGAAACAAATATTTGACATTATCAAATATGACCCAATTTGACCCAAATTAAATATGAAATAGTGGTTTTGCTAGACATGATCGACAATTGAAAGCACACTTTAAATGAACTCATACTGTACCTTTCAGGCCCACCGGATGTGTTGGTCTTATGATGAATATCATTCCATGTGACCACATTATCTGCACCCGTAGTTGTAGATCTCCCGACAGTAAAGATCAGTTTCTGCTGAAAAGCCCTCTGTAGCAGAGAGAGCACTTCTTTTCCTTCACGATTGTCTGGCAAGTACGCATGACGAATTGCCCCATAGAAAGGTTTTCCCGGGTTTGAATGCTTCTCCTAAAAATGATTTTTAAAAAGATGTATTACTGTACCATAACATTAAACAAAACTATGTACAAATAGAAAAGGATCTACAAGAAGGTAATAGATATCAGAGAGGATTTTGGTTTATAAATAAGCGCTAATTGTTAGAAGTGTACAATCTATCTTTACTTTCTATTGGGTGTTTGTTTCTTCATTGTTTTTCTGCAGTTCATGAGATCTCAACAGCAATCCTTCTGCTAGAGGGCCACTGTCCTCCAGTTTAGCTCCAACACACTTGCCTGGATGTTTCTAGTAATCCTGAAGACCTTGATTATCTGGTTTAGGTGTTTAATTAGCATTGGAGTTAAACTCTGCAAGACAGTGGCCCTTCAGGAACAGAACAGCTGGCGTTATAAAGGCAAGGGGCCTCATGTATAAAACTTTCCGTAGATTTCATCCTAAAAGATTGTGCGTACATGCATCTCCACCCCATCTCCCTCCCATATATGCTCCATATATGGAGTTTACAATGCCTAGTTTTACTATGCATAAAGTCATCTGCATATAATTTCCATAAGCATATTCCCATCCACGTGATACCATGTTTAATGGTAGGCTACAAGACAGGAAAATATGAAATACAGGTTATAAATGCAATTAGTGCCAAAATTAAAATTTGCTGTTTGTTTTTACTTTTTGTTTATAAATCCCGATATGTGAGTAAATTTGCCAGGTCTTTCAGCCTAGAGGAATGGTTTATTGGGAGGACAGTCTATAGACCTTCTGCAGAGAGCTTTGAATTTAGATCAAGTCATTCGTAATTCCGTTTTACATATTCTTACCGTTTGAACACCATCAGGTATGTCATAGATGATTTCAATAGTGCCACAATCTGGATATCCAGAAAGACTCGTTCGGGTCTTGTTTACTTTCATTTTTCCGTTTGGTTGGTTTCCCTCCAATTTCCCATACACGTCCTTACACACAGGGCAAATGGGTCCCAGACTCTTCTCTGCCTCACTTATACAAACCCGACAGAATTCATGCCCACATTTCAGTTTTCTCTTGTCTTTGATGCTGTCCATACAAATGACACATTGCTCCTCATCGGTATGAGTGTCTTTACTGTTATGTCTAGAACTGTCTTTTAATTCTTCATTGAATCCAGTGTCTGCTTCACTTTGTCTTCTAAGATTCAATCCCTCCTCCCGAACTGATCCTCCCACTGCTCCTGGTCCATAACCAGGCGTCTGATTCCATTTGATTCCTCTTGTATGAGGAACGTCCCTCGAGTAAGCAATCGATTTCTTCATCTCGTCATCAAACACTCTCTTCTGAAGCCTCTTCTCAATTTCAGCAATAGCAAGACCGAGATGTTCTGGCAGTCCAACGAGCCTCCAGCGCCTCAATGCATCTTCTACAACAACACAATGTTGCTCCTGCTGAAGTTTCTCTACTGCTGATACCACAAGAGCTGCGTCTGTAGGGTTTTTGAGTTCACAGGTGACAGCGGCTGATGCCAGTTTCTGGTAGAGTTGTGTTAAAGCTCTGATGGCATGACTTTCAAGATTAATATGTTGAACTCCTTTGGATTGAGCTTGAACCTTAATAGTTAAATTTTTCTTCTGTTTTTCTTCATTAAATGATACTCCGTACTTTGTTTCAAGCTGTGATAATTGTTTCTTATAGGAAAGTTTCATCAGATCCCAATGAACTTTGTCCATCTCTAGATGAGGTGGAAGGTCCTTTGTGTCCATGATAAATGAAGACCTGCTTTGTGGAGAAAAGTTGTTGTCTTTATTCATTTGACTTGATTTGTCATTGAATTGGCTTCCCATTCTTGTTCCTTCCACCTCTCTTTTAATCATGTCTGTATATTTCTTCGGTCCAAAGAACAGGCAGTCACTGGCAGACTTGGTGAACATCATCTTTGTCTCCTCTGACTGGATGGCATGAAGGGCCTCCTTCACAATATCTGAATCCATGTGATTATGATTAATGGCAGCATTACTAAAACTACCCACACATCCCTGAACAAGTTTCTCAAAGTCATCAGTGGCTTTAGACACAGAATCAGGGCTTGGGCTCTTGCTATGTTTGATTGAGACTGACACATCTGCACAAATAGAGACTCCATGCTGTTTCTCAATTTGCTCCAACTCTTTTCTGTAAGCGTGATGCATGTACCAGAACAGATAGAGGGGGACAGAGAGTCCACTGTTAGTTGCAGAAACTTCCTTGACGCTGTTTTTGTCTCCTGATGGTACAGCGCTGTTCACCTAAAAACATGTAATGGGATTTTATTTAATCTATCCACAGTGACATTTAAAATAACTCAATTAAAATGCCAAAAGTTCTCTCCAGGAGAGGATCTACTGGGGTGACAGAAAGAGCATTACCACCCCAGCATTTGATATCCAAATGTATAATATATAAAAGGTAAGGCTTTAGCCTGACGTCGTCATTCTCAGATTCTAGTCAGAATTTGAGTCTGATACTGCTCCGTTGGGCTGTGATTATGGGACGTGTTTTAACCGAACCAGGAAAAAAAAATGCCTCTGCACTCAATTGGATAGACCGAATCCCGTAGGAAGGACTGCAAAAACATTCCGATCAACAAATGCCTTGATTGCGGTTCTCTGGTCCTCTTTTAAAATGAATGCGTTGTCTACATCTTCTATAACAGACGCGATGGCTGAATCTACACATCTAAATTCTCCAGCGGCAGCCATTCTTTGTTATAAACAAACTCAACCCAAGCGCTCTTTGGTGACGTGGATGATTACGTTACTGTCGGTCATCTGTCCATCATCATATAAAGCCCGCCCTGACAATTTGATTGGTCCGAACAGCTTTGGTTCGGGCATAGTTGCTAGAAGATTTGTCCGGACCGCAAGACAACAACTGTCGATTGTAGTAACATTTTCACAGTGAGACAAGATCTCACAGAGACTCGCAAAATCAGACGTGACTTGAGAAGAAAAACAAATAGAAGACAATTGAAGCCGTCAACTGGTTCTTCTGGTTTATTTATGCTGTGAGTATTGTTAAAATTATTACGTTGTTCAGCTCAGAAAATGCTTTCGAGCTTGTGTGTGTACATGCAAAATACTTTTAACAAATATTTTCCTTATGTGTTGGTAGGTAGCCAAATGCACACAAGGGAACGAAAAAAAAACACTCTTATGTCCATATCTCTGAAAGACAACAGCGCTGAGTTGAACAGATGACAGAGATGAATGCGTTTCCCAAAAGCATCGTGCCTACGTAGATTGCCATAACCATTGCCATCAATAGTCTCTACGGTCAACTTAGATCACAATGCTTTTGGGAAACGCAGCCCAGACCTGAATCAGCCTTTCGTGACATTGGAATTCTCAGGTGTAATGCGATCTCATGTTCTGAGCAGTGATTGGAGTAAACGGGTTTCTTCTCGTTAATAATGTGCACCAAACCACTTATCATGAACCAAGCCGCTCTGAGACGCTGAAAATAGCATAAACAGAATATGACAATGAGATGATTGTGTCCTTTGCCATAATTCTAGATTAAGTAAGCATGATACCTGTGGTGATGAAAATCTGTTCTTGTCCAGGATGAAGGGGTTTTGTTGTCCAGTCACAGAATGTATATTATCTTCAAAAATCCATGTAGTTACTTTCTTATGTTCATTTTTAAAGGTCAAATGTATAGACTTGAACTTTTTTATAGCTTCCAGAGCTAGAAAAAAAAATACATTTAATGAACACTCTTAAAAACAATAAGTAATAATACAAATTTGGCAAAAGAATCATGGACTACTGCATGGACTACTTATTAGAGTTGTTCCGATTCCGATACTAGTATCGGAAATGCGGCCGATACCAATAAAAATGTTGGCATTGGTATCGGCGAGTACTTCTACCCATGCACCGATCCGATACCATTTTCTTAAACAATATCTAGTTATGCACGCTAGCTTTGCGTAACGCTGCAAATCAGAGATCAATTCTTCTTCGCTGCTCTAAACAGTGGTTGCATGTGGCGACACAGGAAGTTGTGCTGTTGCCACAAGCAACCACTGTTTAGAGCAGCGAAGAAGAAAACGCGTGCGCGCTATCGGTATGTCCGCTGTTTAGCAGTATTTCAGACTGGACCAACCAGACAGTAAAACGGCGACATGTCCCGTATGCCACACTGCAATTTTGAGGGGTGGAACAAGATTAGCAACTTCAACACGAGTAACTTAAAGCATTTGAAGACGCGTTACCCCGCAGAACACGATGGTTACACAAAGGCAGAGAAGAATGACCCGTGCCAGAATCAACAACCTCTAAAAGCTTCATTCAAACAAAGAGAAAAGTTTTCAAAAGACAGCCAACGAGCGATAAATACAACCGACAACATGTATTGAGTTTATTTTTCTGGATGACCAGCCACGGTCAAAACTGAAATGCCGTTTATTTAACAAAATTGTTTATGGACTTTAAATTCTAAAGAGATTATTTTCTTATATTATTCATATATCATTTTTTAGATTCCTAGATTTATTTGTAGCACTTTTTTATGCAGTTATATTGTAAAACTAAAATACCTTTTTCAGTTTACAGTATTAGATTTGGGGTTGCATTTTAAGTTCTTTTTCACTTAAGAAAGATAAATAATATATTGCTGTGAAATGTCAGATAATAAAAATACTCTAGTTCACTGTATGTATTTGTTCATGTTTAATTAAGGGATAAGTCTGAAACACACCATAAAATAATTATATCAATTCATTCAGTGCTAGTATGAATTGCAGCTGTATAGATACTGTACACATCCAAGTATCGGATCAGTACTCGGTATCGGCCGATACCCTGAGTCCAGGTATCGGTATTGGGAAGGGAAAAAGGGTATCGGAACATCTCTACTACTTATACTATGACTTATGAACTAAAAAAAGAACACGTCTTAACAAAACGAGTGTAGCAGGACACGATAACAAAGATCACTCAACTTAAATTTGCACAACAAATTATTTGTGATTATTTTAGAAATGTAATACTTGAGTTTTTAGCTTACACTATTTTACCTACTGTAAATGTGTGAATTTTGATGTGTGCAATTATGAATTGCAGTGTATTTTTTTGAGAACATTTGATACCGTTAACTCTATTAAATGCAAAAAACTGACTGGACAGCCTGGTCTCATTGTTAATACCCATGTATAAATATGTAACATTTACAGGTACAGAACGTACATTCGAATCCTTTTCCCGGCACGCAAAGGGTTGTGGGCGATATTAGCCGTTGAATTTGCACGGATCCACACTTCGGATTCTAACTGGAAAAAGTAGACCATCCAGGTATCCTTGGAAGACTCATTTCAACATACTACGATTTGGGACACACTAATTCTCATTTTGAATACTATTTAGGACGGATAGTATGCGAATGGGGACACAACAAAGGTCTTATTATTGGGAGTTACGGAGGTCTGTGGCCATTGGAGGAAGAGTAACTGCTCATGTGTGACTTGATAACCAATCACATCACAGCCTTTACGTCATTGAATTGTTGCGCGATCACTTGTCAATCACTTGTTTGCAGATACCAGAAATTAATGAGAAATGCCATAAACTGCATCATTCCTGTTGTGCAATAGTCTGTGACTTCTCTTATAAAATGACTTTGTTTTCACAGTGTAAACTCCAAATATAGATTTTTAAGATCAGTCGATGGGCTGTTTATTCATTAAATGATGTTTCCTCACAAAAGCAGTTTATTCAGCGTAGTTAAGCCTCTCCTTCATTGACATCCATTAAAAAAACAACGTTGTTAGTTGCAGTGTTGGCAGACGTTACACTTATTTCGGCTAAGGTTGCAGGCTTTCCTTCAAGTGGCTTTCGCAATTTTTTTTTTATTTATAACGTGTGTGGGATTTGACGGTCGCTGCTGAGAATAGAGGTGAAAATTGCCAAATAAAGTCTTGCATTTGGGTCTGTTCCTCACAATCGTAACTATGAAAAGTAAGTAAATGATATGTACGTGTGGTATAACTAGTGTAAGACTGGAAAAACTGGTTGAAGAACGACCACTGCTCAATAAGACAAAGGACCTTGCTGGAAATGAACATTTGACCTCCCCTCATGCAGTCTGACCTAATCTACATTTCATTCTCTCTGTCATGCAAATCTAAAACTCACACAAGAATATATACGGTTTAATGTGAATGATTATCATTGAATATAATACATGTTTAGTATCATTTAAAATGTCTCAGGGTGACTGGTACAAATGTCTCATTCCCAAAGAGTAAAACACAAGGTAATGAGGTTTTTAGAAGTTTAGAGAAACTGGCATCCAAAGGAAGGTCCTCCTACCCCCCCACCCCCACCCCAAGTGCTATGTTTTGTTGAATGATTCATTATTTTGAACAAATCATTTTAATGAATGACTCGATTTATTTATCAAGACGGTCACTTGCTGCCACCTATAGAGGGTATGCACGTGACGTCACCGTTGGCCGGAGTGACTGCGGTTACGCCCACTAAGTGGCAAAAAGACTGTGAGCGGCAGCATTGGTTTTCAGCGAGAATGCTGCGGAAAAACACACAAAACGCGTCTAAAACGGGAAAGAGCTTTGAGACTGTCTGTACAACTAGATTTGACAAGAAATATGAGGTATATTTTTACAGACTAACTAAAGCTACAGAACAGAGAAGCAAATAGATCGCTGCAATTCATAGAAACAACTGGACTCCAGGCAGCGAAAGGTGTATTTGCAGTTATCATTTTTGTGTCAATATGCTGAATTTAGAGGTAAAATCATTCTCTATATATTGTATTGTTATATATTGCAGTGACAACTCAATCAAATATTTACCACTGTATATTCTGTATAATTTGACATTTTTAAATAAACACTGACAAAAAACTATACAAGTTTTAAGTCTAGACGATATGATGATATATATAACATTGATATGAGTGATCACCTGGATTTAGACCCGCCTATGTTGTATTTATATAAAGCGTTCACAGGCAAATTTGCTGTATGTATTTCCCTGGTGTCAAAATCAGGCACATATAAATGTCAGGAAACACGATTCCTGGCTGCATGTCAATATCCATGGATCACTGGATCTTTAGTAAGTTGTAAGGAACACTATATTGAGTCCAATCTTTAGTTTAAACTGATAATCGTTTGTTTTAACGATCGTTTGTTTTCCCCTATTAAATCCAGTCACGCAGCGGCTCTTCTGCCACTCAGTCCGGCTGAGGGGGCGTGTTCCGGCGGGAATGTGACGTTAATGCATTCCCTCTATTGATTTATTGTTTAAAGGTATCATTGATTTTATTTTTATTTTATTATTTGTTTAAACTTTAATCTCATTAAATTATTTATTACAGTTGTAATTTTGCAGTGTAAATGAATGAATTTGATTGATAGCAGCCCTTTATATTAAAACTGAATTTGATCAAATGAAAGAATTTGACATGAAAGATAACATATTTAGTAAGGTTTAAAAAATTGTCCTTCATAAAGGTAACCATTACCCCCCCCCCCCCCCCCCACACACACACACACACACAACAAATTACTTGACATGCCTTTTTTGCAGGTCTGTTTAGTTAAAAAAGTACAATAAATGTTTAAATTACGATTTTTTAAGAACTGTTGAAAGGTGTCTTTTAATAAATGCAACACTTTCCCAGTCATGTGAAATAATCGTGTTACATAATCGTGATTTCGATACTGACCAAAATAATCGTGATTATGATTTTTTCCATAATCGAGCAGCCCTACTTTCAGAGCTCATTTTTCCAGCTAATAAATAAAAAAAAAAAAAAAAAAAAAAGACAACAAATAAAAGTCTATCTGACTTTAAAGCAGTTATGTTCACAGGATTAACTGAGGCGCATGCTTAGAATAAACATAACATTCTCATCCTTTGGTGTGGATGCTAATATACTTATTATAGTCATTGTTACAGTCATCGCTTTTGGTATGAAACGGCCTTAAACAGTTGTTGTCATTGATAACTTTGAAAAGTAGCATTTTACCCAATAAATTACTCGTTATTTCTAAGAATGTAATCTGTAATTGCTAATATTTCAGATGCTAGGATCCATGAGATTTAAACTGAAAAGGTATTAAAGTGAGTTATCATAAATCATCATATCACCTGCTGATGGTGTTACCTGCACCTCTGCATAGGACGGATCATCCATGAGTTTAATGAAGTGGACAGATGCAGTTCCTTCCAGGTCCTTTGACAACCAGCTCTGAATGGCTTTCTGTAATGTTGCTTTCCATCTGTCTGTAAATGGTCCACTCAGGTCCACTTTGATCATAAATTTAGCAATATCCTGTGGTGCTGAAGACTGTGATTCATCCCCGACTTTACAATTGCCCTGTTATAGGGAAAATAGTTATGAATGCAGTCATATTTCTATGTAAAAAGAAACTCAAGCAGTGTTTATAAACTACCGTTATGTTAAAGAATAGTTCATGCTGACTAGTACTGCACGATTAATCATATCGCAAACGCGAGGTCAAGCTTATCCGATTATATGATGCAAAATGCCGCGATTTTATATAACATAAACAAATTAGGGTCGGTAGCGCAATTAACGCAGCATGTGTTATTTTTTGTCATCTTTTGGCTAGTGTTACATGATCCCGCTCTTATGTCTACGAATGCTTGAACCATTCATGCGAGACAAGTCGCGAGACAAGTGACAAGAGAGCGCGCCAGTATGATGATGCGCATCAACAGACCGCGCGCCAGAATACAGTTCTTTCGCGCTTGAACGAACAATAACACACAATTATGCCAAAATGTCGTTTGTCGATTATCTTCATAACATAAGAGCAGTCTTATGATGGACATAAAGAGTTGTGATAGAATGAGGCGCGTGTGAGATGCGTGTCTCTGTCAGGGCTGCTCTTAAAGGGCCAGCAGCCAATAAAGCTTTCTGCCAGTAAAGTTAATCAAAGAAAAAGGGAACAGAGAAAATTGCTCACTGCTCTTGACTCAAGAACTTGTTTAGCTTTAATAAGGATTAGTCTATATATAATTTATACTTTATGCAGCGCAGACTGTTTGATAACTTTATTCAATTTATGTATGCCCTACCTGTTAGACAGGAAGGCCACAGGTAAATATGACATTTATTATGGGTTTATGTGAGGATTATTTGAAGTTCACTTAAATTAAAACCGGTTATATTTTTTGAAGCCTCATTTTTTTTTTAAGTTTTAAAAAAAAAATGGATAGCTTTCAATTGTAATGATGGAATCACAGTAATGTTGGATGGCTATAATAAATGTTTAAAATGGGGGGTTAATTTTTATCCAGACATCAATGGCTTATTGATCACTATAGGTGTTATCAATCATTTAGTTGTTGTTGCTAGTTTGAGTTGAGAACTACACATTTCAGAATTATCACTAATCTGGGCGAGCAAATTGACTCATGAAACCATTTGTTTATTATATCGCAATATTGACCTCAATAATCGCAATATGACATTTCCCCCAAATCGTGCAGCCCTAATGCTGACCATAAACTACACCATAGCATTAGTACTTAATGTTTTCATATTTTATATTGCTTCTATCGTAAGCACATTTCATTTTGTAAATTAGTTTTTAATTGGACAGCTGGCTGCAATAATAAAGAAATAAAGTACATTTAAATCAGACAGAGTATTCTATGATCATTGAATAATTAATGACTATTAACTCTCCTCTTCAGTCAGTACCTCTTCTGGACTGTGTGTTCGATCCACTGAGCCGATCGTTCTGGAGTCTAGACCTTCAGCTCCTGCTGTGTGTGAGCTCTAAAATTAAGAGAAAATCTACATTAAAATAATATAAAATAATATAAACGCTAACAACAGTTTCAATAGTTAACAATAACATTAGTTAACTACCTTAGTTAACATGAACTGTGAATGAACAATACTTTTACAGCATTTATTAATCTTAGTTTGTTCATTTCAACATTAACCAATACATTATTTAAATCAAATGTTGTATTTGTTAACATTTGTTAGTCCACTGTGAACTATCATGAACAGCTGTATTTTTATGAATTAATATTAATAACGATTAATAAATACTGCAGCAAATGTATTGCTCATATTAGTTAATTCTTTATGTAAACCTTATTGTAAAGTGTTACCATTTAAATACTATTTTATTTTAAAATATAAAACAAATGTATGGAGTAAAATATATCAAATCAATATGTGTGGAAAATAGTTTTTTGCTTTGGCATCAACAAAAAGTTTTAGTTGTAACTGATTCTTCTTTTTTCAGAGTTTTTATTTGTTAGCTTATTACATTTAGCAGATTTTTCCAACGTGTCTTACATTGTATTCCAGATAGATTTTACATTTTACAAACATTTGATCTGATTTTCTGTGAATCAAACCAATGACCAAACCATGTGCCATATAACATGTGATAGTCATATCTGTGACTGAGCTGTTGCTCCAGACTTGGTGATGAGAGAAGCATCATCTTTCAAGAGGAAGATCCTGACTTAAAGGATTAGAATTAAAATTTCCTCATCATTTACTCTCCACACGTCATCCAAGATGTTCATGTCTTTCTTTCTTTAGTCGAAAAGAAATTATGTTTTTTGAGGAAAACATTCCAAGATTTTTGTCCATATAGTGACTTCAATGGGGTCCAACTGGTTGAAGGTCCAAATGTGAGTTTCAGTGCAGCTTCAAAGTCTCGACACGATCCCAGCCGAGGATTAAGAGTCTTATCTGCACTGAAACTCACATTTGGACCTTCAACCCGTTGGACCCCATTGAAGTCATTATGGAGAAACATCCTGGAATGTTTTCCTCAAAAAACGTAATTTCTTTTCGACTGAAGAAAGAAAGACATGAACATCTTGGATGATGAGGGGGAGAGTGAATTATAAGGAAATTGTATTTCTGAAGTGAACTACTCCTTTAATACTTACTGTCCCATCAAATAACCTGTGGAACCACCTATGGCCAGTAGCGTTGAGGTTCTGCCTAGTTTGGCATGAAGTGGATGCACAATACATACAGTGCTAAAGCAGCCTATCGCAACTCTCTTTTCTATCGACTGACAGGTTGACTCAAGTCATGTGACACAACTGAAGTAGTCAGCAGTGTGTTTAGTGTGACGGAAGACAAATAACTCTTCCAACAATTACCCATTTATTCCTATGGGGGCAAAATTATTTGGGTGTGTTTTAGAAGAAACACGAGTCTAAAAATCTTATAAATATAAAATATTTCTATTCCACCAACCAAGCAAAAAGCATGTGAAATTACACTATAAACTCTACATTTAACTAAAACATGGGTTAGAGATAAACAATATTTCAGTTGAGAAAGTTTCCGTTACTCACCTTATCATTAGAAAACTGACATGATGAAGGTGGGGTCTGCAGAATTGAAAAGAATGCTCCATGTTTTAATATAAATACAATCAATAATAATAGTTTGTCCTCACTGACTGTTACAAACTACCAAACATTCTCAATATGTCATGAATGTATTTTGCTATTTAATGGGTACTGCTATTTAGTCAGCACCTCATTTCGCTGTGAGTCTGAACTGTGTTTTCGATCCCATGTGTTCAAGTTTCCAGGCTTCATGTCATTCGAAGTTGTTCTCGAGTCTTGATCTCCGGCGCTTGAAATATCCTAACATTCAGGGGGGAAAAAAACACCATTCCATTTTTTTTTTACAATAATAGATTTTAAAATTAAAATGCAATTTATACATTTTAAATCAGTAGGTCTGGATAAGATATTGTTTTGTAAAATTCACATTGCTCAATTGATACTTTGTAATCAAATGCAAAGTTTTGTTTGTTTACAAGTGTTCTGTTGAGCTTTAGATTTATGCATTTGACAGACACTCTCATCCAGAGCAACTTCTGCATTGAAGACACGACATGTACGATTTTTGGGATTAAAAGATCCTAAAACCACTAGAACAGTAACTTAATGGGCGCTTTCGAAATAACGTTAATGCTTCATGTAGTTTCGAAACCTTTATGAATCTTTTGATTCGAATCAGTGGTTCGGAGGTTATATCAAACTGCCAAAGTCACGTGATTTCAGTACACACAAACAATGCTTCGTTACATCATTACTGTTTCGAAAAATCAATGTTTCACTGCAGGGCGTCGATCATCTCTGTGTCCGCAAACTTAGACAGCACATGTGTTGCCTCGCTGTGACTTTATAGGCAGTGTTTGAGCACGAAGACACCTCACGAAACTGATTTCAGACAGACTTTTGAGGTAGCGTAACAGTTTAATGACCTAGCGCTACAGCGAAATAGAGCGAGCTTTGGTGATAAGATAACTACGCGAATATTTAATTACAACAATAGTAATTTCTCGCTAAAATCACATCAGAAGTGGAAACGTTGGTCAAACACGTACATTTACACACACACACTAACCAGCAACCGCAGCTTTCAGACACCATCTTTATTTTTAGCTCACCTGTCTACTGTCACAGAATAGAAAGCATCTATGCTGCCTTCAAACGAGACCGGAAGTGAAACTACCATTGGATTTGGACGTTTATTAACGCTTTCCTACCTTGAAACGCGTCCTCCGAAGGCAGCATCAGTTTTCAGACGCAGCGCATGAATCATGCGGATTCACTGAGATCGCCCCCCAGCGGCCAACCACTGAACGAACCTACCTGATCAGTTTTATACATTTGTTGACGTTTTACAATTTTTTTTCAACTGCTTACACACAAAATCCACAATTTCTGAAACCTGAAACTCAAACACCAGAACCACACACCATATCTGCAAAACCATAAACTAATTCAGTAATTTCTTGGGTGCAATTCTTGGATTTGTGTGTAAAGTTTTTTTTTGTTCTTTTTAAAGAGGTACAATTTTGAAAATGTGCGTAAGCATTTGAAAAAAAAAATTATTGAAACATTTGCATAATATGTGGCCGGTTTCACAGACAATGCTTAAGCCTAGTTCTACTAAAATGCAAGTTTGAGCTGTTTTAAAGGAAAGCAACTTGCTCTGATGTACTATCTTAAAAGTAAATCAGTAATGTTTTTTCTAAGGCACATTTAAAAAAAAGCTACTTAAATGTCCTAATTTAACTATCTTATCAGGTTTTGTTTTCCCTGGGAATCAAATCCAGTTACTGTGTGAACTACAGGTGCTAGTGTTGTCATGATACTGGAATGTCTAACTTCGAAACTTTACCTTGAAAAATATCAATATTTGAATATTATGTGGAAAAACTGCCATATGGATATTTTTAATATTATCTCATGATTTTTTTTGTCCATCCATTTAATTTTGTTGTGTAGTAGCTTACACACAGCACAAGAAAGCTTGATTTCAAACTTTGAATTTAATCTACACAAAAAGACAAGTAACAGTCAGTAATTAAAAAAAAAATAGAATAAAGATACAAATGAAATAAACACTGCTTTCGTTTTTTCAGGCGGGTCTAACAGTAGTATTCAGGAACAGAAATACTACAGAAATTAGTAATCAAATGTAAAATATGGTGGACACTGGATACTGGATAGTCTTCGTTGTAAAAATTAAATACAGAATAATCCTTACAACTGAAGTTACAAAAGTTATTCAATCAAGAGCAGTGAGTGATTTTATCTTGCTTTTGATTAACATTAAAGACACAGACAGCAGCGGGAATTTTAGGCTGCTGTCACTTTAAGAGCGAATGCACGGATCCAATATACTGATACACACAGGTGCGGAGTGAGTGTTTTCAATTCATTCCTATAGAAGTTGAGCTTCATGCTCGAGCGGAGAATTGTGGGATTGACAGTGGACCGGAGAAAGCATTGACGAGAGCATCAAAACCTTGGGCAGTTCTCAACTTTATGCAAATATCAAGCGGAAAACGCGTACGGCAGCCAATGTGAGGTTCAGCTAGTGGCGTCTGTAATGAGCATTTATGTTGCATTGAGAGAGAGTTTATGCAAGATTTAGTGAGTACATACTGTTTATACATTGGATGCTTTGCAGTTGTTATATATGTTAAATATTGCTTTTTTTGGATGCTTTCATTGTGATTATACTTTCTGGGTTTACAAAAGAGAGAACGAGAACACTCAGCTGGTATCGGTGTATCAAATACTGTGGAAAATTATTAGTATTGGAACCGTTTCAGATATTTCACTATCAATACTTATTATTAATAATATATTTATTGTGTGTGGAGACTGGAGAGAGACAGGAATGAGATAAAGACTTCAAACATGTCAAGAGCTTGTGAAATGCCTATGCAACAATGTCGGTTCTTTACAGGCCCGGATTGGCACCGGGAGAACTCTGTTTTATTGGCCAGGAGGGCCGGTGTCGTAATGGCACTTTGTTGAATGCTCTCCCTATATAGGCTCCAGTCAAAGCTCAGCCACACTATTTTTTATTATTATTATTATTATTTTTTCGCAGCCACACAAAAAAGAGTCAGTTGTTAGAGATGTGCGAAAAAAATGTGTATAAATTTGTATACCTCGAATGTGTTTGAATATTTCCCCAGTATCAGTGGGACTTTTCACTTTTTGTATTACGGCATATGCCCCCGAACCCCCTAGCAAGATCACTTTTGGGACCTCTTTATTTATAAAACCCTGTGTACGGCTATTGCACTGAATAGAAAATGATATATTTTTTTAAAATACAATGAATAACGAGGCTGTACAGAACCCTGCACTATTGCAGACTTATATACTGAGGTTTTAATAACTTTATTTTAGTCAGTTGGGAACTAAAGTGGGCCGGTATAAGGCATGAAACTCCAGGGCTGAAAATGAGTCCCACTCCGGCCCTGGTTCTTTATAAAGTACAGATATGATTTTTTCCCCCACATGATTAAATTTAGACCTGTATTCAATGTACACAATACTAACAAAAAACAATATGAACAGCAACTTTTAGACATGTTTCTAGAATACCCAAATCTACTGAAATTGGTTGGTAATATTAATTAACCAACCAATTTCAGTAGATTTGGGTATTCTAGAAACATGTCTAAAAGTTGCTGTGTTTTGCACTTCAAAGCAAATTATGCATATTTTTTCCACAAACCAATATTACAAAAAAACCCCTAAAAGAAGCATTTGGAATTACAATAAACTATAAACTCTACATTGTATTGAAGTATAATAGGTTAGAGGTGATAAACCGTATATTTCAGTTGAGAAAGTTTCTGTTACTCACCAGGGGCCGTATTAACAAATAATTTTATCTTACCACTAGGAGTACTCCTAAATCGCACTAAAATATTTTAGCTAGGAGTTTTCTCTTAAAAGTTATTCACAACGCCTTTCAGACCTACTCTTAGTAAGGAAAAATGACAACTCCTAAACTGAGAGTGAGTCTTCGTTGCTATGGATGACGTCAATTCTCATGCACGAGCTTCCTCGCAATGATCACGTGATTGGTTGTTAGATGACAGGGCCATCATGCGGAACATAACACAGACACACCAAATCATGGAATTACGACATCTAAATATGTCAGTGTCCTACACAAAATAATAATAGCAATGTCATCGAAATGCATGTATAATGACATGTTTTTGTAGGCCCTAGTGTAATTCTAAAAAGGCAGAGAGAGAAAAAAAGTCGTGAATTAAATTAAATTAAATCAAGGTAGCCTAATACCCTAATGAAAACCGCCACTTGCCTAATAATGAAAAACGACACTTGCATTAACACTTGCTTGGTTAATTGACATCCTATTAGCATAAATAGACTACTTAAAGCAAGGAAATGTTGCTCCTATTGAAGTAAAGTAATAGTTGAATGACGGTGGATTATGAACTAGCCAAAACGGAAAAGAAAGCCCAACTGGATGCAGGATCAGTTACTGCTGCTGGCCCAGTTGGTGCTGGAAAAAAAAACATAATAAAAGAGGACGACTGCGAGATGCGGTGGTAGGCTGTGGACAAATAGGTCTTACTCTTAGTGAGTTAGGAGTCCTCTCGACTTCATTTAAGCTGCCCCAGACTTAGGTGCTACTTTTAGAGCTAAAATGCTTTGTGAATTACTCTTAGTGAAAGAAATTAGGCGTCCTAAAGTTAGGAGTGACACGGCCATTATTTTTAAGAGTTGCTCCAAAATTCGCCAGTTAGGAGCTACTTTTAGCCTTAAAATTCTTTGTGAATACGGCCCCTGAACATTAGGAGACTGAGCATCTCTGCTTGACGAAGGTGGGGTCTGCTGAATTAACTTTTTGTGAAATGACAGGTAAGATAAATATGTCAGTAAATTAAGTCTGATGGTATAGTTTCGGTCACAGCAGCTTTCAGTGGCAAACAAACAAGGAAAGACACTCTGTCCATAGAGACGTCCTACATATATGTCAGGGTTCTCCTCTGTTGTCTTTGTTTCATGTCTCTATGTTTGAGTTGTGTTTGAGCTCACGGCTCTGTCTATGTTTGAGTTGTGCTTGAGCTCATGGCTCTGTCTATGTTTGAGTTGTGTTTGAGCTCATGGCTCTGTCTATGTTTGAGTTGTGCTTGAGCTCATGACTCTGTCTATGTTTGAGTTGTGTTTGAGCTCATGGCTCTGTCTATGTTTGAGTTGTGTTTGAGCTCATGGCTCTGTCTATGTTTGAGTTGTGTTTAAGCTCATGGCTCTGTCTATGTTTGAGTTGTGCTTGAGCTCATGGCTCTGTCTATGTTTGAGTTGTGTCTGAGCTCATGACTCTGTCTTTGTGTTGTGTTTGAGGACATGGCTCTGTCTATGTTTGAGTTGTGCTTGAGCTCATGGCTCTGTCTATGTTTGAGTTGTGTTTGAGCTCATGACTCTGTCTTTGTGTTGTGTTTGAGGACATGGCTCTGTCTATGTTTGAGTTGTGTTTGAGCTCATGGCTCTGTCTATGTTTGAGTTGTGTTTGAGCACATAGCTCTGTCTATGTTTGAGTTGTGTTTGAGCTCATAGCTCTGTCTATGTTTGAGTTGTGTTTGAGCTTATGGCTCTGTCTATGTTTGAGTTGTGTTTGAGCACATAGCTCTGTCTATGTTTGAGTTGTGTTTGAGCTTATGGCTCTGTCTATGTTTGAGTTGTGTTTGAGCTCATAGCTCTCTGTCTATGTTTGAGTTGTGTTTGAGCTCATGGCTCTGTCTATGTTTGAGTTGTGTTTGAGCACATAGCTCTGTCTATGTTTGAGTTGTGTTTAAGCTCATGGCTCTGTCTATGTTTGAGTTGTGTTTGAGCACATAGCTCTCTGTCTATGTTTGAGTTGTGTTTGAGCTCATGGCTCTGTCTATGTTTGAGTTGTGTTTGAGCACATAGCTCTGTCTATGTTTGAGTTGTGTTTAAGCTCATGGCTCTGTCTATGTTTGAGTTGTGTTTGAGCTCATGGCTCTGTCTATGTTTGAGTTGTGCTTGAGCTCATGACTCTGTCTATGTTTGAGTTGTGTTTGAGCTCATGGCTCTGTCTATGTTTGAGTTGTGTTTGAGCTCATGGCTCTGTCTATGTTTGAGTTGTGTTTAAGCTCATGGCTCTGTCTATGTTTGAGTTGTGCTTGAGCTCATGGCTCTGTCTATGTTTGAGTTGTGTCTGAGCTCATGACTCTGTCTTTGTGTTGTGTTTGAGGACATGGCTCTGTCTATGTTTGAGTTGTGTTTGAGCTCATGACTCTGTCTTTGTGTTGTGTTTGAGGACATGGCTCTGTCTATGTTTGAGTTGTGTTTGAGCTCATGGCTCTGTCTATGTTTGAGTTGTGTTTGAGCACATAGCTCTGTCTATGTTTGAGTTGTGTTTGAGCTCATAGCTCTGTCTATGTTTGAGTTGTGTTTGAGCTTATGGCTCTGTCTATGTTTGAGTTGTGTTTGAGCACATAGCTCTGTCTATGTTTGAGTTGTGTTTGAGCTTATGGCTCTGTCTATGTTTGAGTTGTGTTTGAGCTCATAGCTCTGTCTATGTTTGAGTTGTGTTTGAGCACATAGCTCTCTGTCTATGTTTGAGTTGTGTTTGAGCTCATGGCTCTGTCTATGTTTGAGTTGTGTTTGAGCACATAGCTCTGTCTATGTTTGAGTTGTGTTTGAGCTTATGGCTCTGTCTATGTTTGAGTTGTGTTTGAGCACATAGCTCTGTCTATGTTTGAGTTGTGTTTGAGCTCATGACTCTGTCTTTGTATTGTGTTTGAGGACATGGCTCTGTCTATGTTTGAGTTGCGTTTGAGCTTATGGCTCTGTCTATGTTTGAGTTGCGTTTGAGCTCATGGCTCTGTCTATGTTTGAGTTGTGTTTGAGCACATAGCTCTGTCTATGTTTGAGTTGTGTTTGAGCTCATGGCTCTGTCTATGTTTGAGTTGTGTTTGAGCTCATGGCTCTGTCTATGTTTGAGTTGTGTTTGAGCTCATGGCTCTGTCTATGTTTGAGTTGTGTTTGAGCTCATGGCTCTGTCTATGTTTGAGTTGTGTTTGAGCACATAGCTCTCTGTCTATGTTTGAGTTGTGTTTGAGCTCATGGCTCTGTCTATGTTTGAGTTGTGTTTGAGCACATGGCTCTGTCTATGTTTGAGTTGTGTTTGAGCTCATAGCTCTGTCTATGTTTGAGCTCATGGCTCTGTCTATGTTTGAGTTGTGTTTGAGCTCATGGCTCTGTCTATGTTTGAGTTGTGTTTGAGCTCATGGCTCTGTCTATGTTTGAGTTGTGTTTAAGCTCATGGCTCTGTCTATGTTTGAGTTGTGTTTGAGCTCATAGCTCTGTCTATGTTTGAGCTCATGGCTCTGTCTATGTTTGAGTTGTGTTTGAGCTCATGGCTCTGTCTATGTTTGAGTTGTGTTTAAGCTCATGGCTCTGTCTATGTTTGAGTTGTGTTTGAGCACATAGCTCTGTCTATGTTTGAGTTGTGTTTAAGCTCATGGCTCTGTCTATGTTTGAGTTGTGTTTGAGCTCATAGCTCTGTCTATGTTTGAGTTGTGTTTGAGCTCATAGCTCTGTCTATGTTTGAGCTCATGGCTCTGTCTATGTTTGAGTTGTGTTTAAGCTCATGGCTCTGTCTATGTTTGAGTTGTGTTTAAGCTCATGGCTCTGTCTATGTTTGAGTTGTGTTTGAGCACATAGCTCTGTCTATGTTTGAGTTGTGTTTAAGCTCATGGCTCTGTCTATGTTTGAGTTGTGTTTAAGCTCATGGCTCTGTCTATGTTTGAGTTGTGTTTGAGCTCATAGCTCTGTCTATGTTTGAGTTGTGTTTGAGCACATGGCTCTGTCTTTGTTTGTGTTGGCCATGTGCTCCTCGTGTCCCGCCTCCTTGTTTCTGTTAACACGCACCCTTGTTTAGTCCAAGTTCAGTCCTTGTTCCACTAAATGTGCTCACCTGATCCTCATGTGCTCTGGACCCTTTATATTGTGCCCATTTCCCTCATGTATTTGCTGGTTTGTAGTGTATGTACTTTGTGGTGTTTTCCGGTTTGTGCTCTTGAAATTATCTTAGTGCTAACTCAGTTTTTTTTTAATCTTATTCCCAGTATCAAAGTATCCTTGTTGCCATTTTGTTTTTCTCTGCTTCTTTTTTGCTTAGCTTTAGCTCTTGTGCTTTATAATCCAGTTTGAGTTCTCTTTTGTTTTAGAATTATATATGTATATTTTTACCTGATGATCAGGTCTCGTCTTGGGAAGGTGTTGTTCACTGGAGGCGGCGGGTTGTTTAGTGATAGGGCCACTAATATCCTGAGAGAGTGAGAATATTACTCAGTTTGTGGGATTACAACTAAGTGAACTATAAGTGAATCTTTTAAAGAACGACTTCATACATATTTAATTTAATACAATTTCTTTCTCATACATTTGACTAAAATAGAGGTTGTGTTAGAGGTGATAAACTGTTTATTTCAGTTGGTACTCACCTGACCATTAAGAAAATGATTGTTTTGCATCTGTTGAACCTGCTGAATCAAGAACAAATGTTCCCTGTTTCCATATCAATGTAATCAATAATAGCCACTTTATTTTGTTCTTATTAACAGCTATAAACTAACAACCATTCTCAATATGTCATGAATGTATTTTGCTATTTAATGGGACTAATTATCTCGGGCCAATTTCTGTTCTTTAGTCAGTACCTCATTTTGTTGTGAGTCTGAACTGTGTGTTGGATCCGAGGTTGAGTCATGATCTGTATATATATACTAACATTCAGGGGGAAAAAAACATTAAAAAAATATTTTAAATAATACATTTTAAAATTAAAATGCAATTTATTTATTTAAAACCCTATTTTTAGTCAAATTCACATTGCTCAAGTGATACTTTGGAATCAACAAGTTTTAGCGATTATTTTGTTTGTTTCAAAGTTTTATTAATGATCTTTAGATTTATACATTTTACAGACACTCTCATCCAGGGGTGTGTTTCCTGTACAAAGACGTAGCTCGGTGCTTAACTACTATAGTACGATGCATCGTTGAAGAAATCACCTAGCTAGTCACGACTATTTTCTGAAACCATTGTCGCGAATTGGTAGTTCAACCGTGTTGGTTTATGATGTCACGCACGTGGTGGAGTAATCGACTTCTTTTAATGAAAATGTTTGAGATCAAATTAATGCTAGATGTTTTGATATAAATTACAGACATGGCATCTGAGTACTATTTCTCTTTTTTCTCAGTTATTTTGCTTAATTTCCAGATTTAATCATAGTCTCGTTCTATGGTTCTTACATAGTCGAGCACGTTCGCACATGCGCAGTCTAATAACGACACTTTAAATCTCTTGACAAACCAAAAGACGTAATGACATTTGTATGTATTCTAAATAAAATATATAGATTGTACTGAATGTCAGCTTGCTTGATTTTGCTCAAGATCAGGATTTTTTAAGTCCACATGTCATGCAAACAAGAAACTCTGCTTCTGACCACAGCTCGAGATCTGTCGCTCAAACACACAACTCTGCGATGCTGTTTGCGTATGTTCGTTAGAACGATGGTTTCGGGAAACACTGACTCGTTGAACTGCTGATAACGACGGAACTTGCGACCATAGTTAGCTAAAGATGCTTTCGGGAAACACACCCCCGATTAACTTCTGCTTTAAAACACATTTGATCAGTTCTTGCATTCCCTGGGAAAGTGGGAATCAAACCCATGACTGTGATCATGTCCCATTTCAGAAAGGACTGTCTTGTCCACTGATGCTGGTGTTGTTCAATGACTACAGGGCCACTGATACCTCTTTTTGTGAAATTACAATAAACTTTAAATATATTGTGTTTGTTTGTTTGTTTTAAAATAAATTATATTTTCTAACTATTTTCAACATTTTATTTATCTATATACATTGCTACTGTGCTGCAGTGACTGGTACTCACCTGATCATTAATATCCTGACTAAAATCCACCACTGGACTATCAACACTGCTTACAGGAATTAAGGTCTGCTGAATCCCCTAATATTAATATAACAAAATCAATATTTAATTTTACTTGCCACAATCCAACAATATCTCTGATTTCTCTGTGCACATATTTATTGTTTATTAAATGTATGTGCCTTGTAATCTTCCCCTCCCTCTTGCAGTGACATCTCTTCTCTTCTCTGATCACATCCGGAAAGGCTATTAGACTGCCTTTATTAATGCTAATTAATAGCATTAGACTGCTATTAATTCTGTCATTATTTACTCATCCTTAAATTGTTCTAAACCTGTATGAGTTTATGGGCAAAATACTATAGAAGTCAATGGAGTCCATATACTCTATATTTCCAAAATTCTTTAAAACATCTTTTTTTGTGTCCAGCAGAAGAAAGAAATTCATGCTGGTTTGGAACAACTTGAGGGTGAGAAAACGATAACAGAATTAAAAATTGTAGGTGAACGATCCCTTAGTAGTTTTTACTGATTATTTATATCTCTCTTTTTTTTACTTCAATTACATCCTGTGCTTATTTTCTCATTCATGCATATTTCTTTATCACAGTTTGTCAAAAACTTTAAGCGGTCCTGTGCTGCACGGATATATTTATATACAACCAGGGTTTGAAATTAACACCCGCCAAAAGCGGGTAAAATCAACTGTGGCGGCCCTGGCGGTAACGCTGTCAAATCACTAGCCAATTTGGCGAGTTACTTTTTGGGCCCTATCATACACCCTGCGCAATACAGCACCAAGCGCGACACAAGTGTTTTTTGCTAGTTTCAGCCCGACGCAGTTTTCATTTTCACGTCCTGCGTTGTTTAAATAGCAAATGCATTTGTGCCCATCTGTGCACCCATGGGCGGCTGGTCTGAGAACCAGTTGGGTGTTCAGGTGCATTGTTGGAGCGTTGCTATTTTGAGGAACTGAAATAGACTGAGCCATTGACCAAATGAAACCTGGTCTAAAGTCAATGGTGCAATATTTGTTTTGTTATTTAAAGAGCGCTGTAGTAATGTTAGCCAATTGGCGAGTCCACAATGCGTGTTACACTCTGCTTATTACACACACGGGGACGCGCAGCTGCACACAAATAAACATGACAAATATTTAAAATAAAAGGATTACAATGTTAATGTTAATATTGTGTAAAAGATATGTTGGAATCCGGCTTGTCCCGTAGATGCTGTACTTGCACTTTTCAAACACACACACACACACACACACACACACACACACACACACACACACACACACACAGCTTTAACCTCGCACACGAGCAGATCCCTTTCCTCGCTAGAGAAGCGTTCAGTTTTTCCGCTTGCTGATTCCTCCATGTAAATAGTGAATCCGCCATGGCGCGAGCGCAACTGGCTTTAACAGGGAATGGGAAAAGAGACTCTGATTGGTTTATTTCACGTTACGTCCAAAACACACCCATCACTCATTAAGAGAATATAGACAAAACACACCCATCACTCATTAAGAGAACAGAGACAAAACACACCCATCACTCATTAAGAGAACAGAGACAAAACACACCCATCACTCATTAAGAGAATAGAGACAAAACACACCCGTCACTCATTAAGAGAATAGAGACAAAACACACCCATCACTCATTAAGAGAATAGAGACAAAACACACCCATCACTCATTAAGAGAATAGACAAAACACACCCATCACTCATTAAGAGAATAGACAAAACACACCCATAACTCATTAAGAGAATAGAGACAAAACACACCCATCACTCATTAAGAGAATAGACACCCATCACTCATTAAGAGAATAGAGACACCCATCACTCATTAAGAGAATAGAGACAAAACACACCCATTACTCATTAAGAGAATAGAGACAAAACACACCCATCACTCATTAAGAGAATAGAGAAAACACACCCATCACTCATTAAGAGAATAAAGACAAAACACACTCATCACTCATTAAGAAAATAGAGACAAAACACACCCATCACTCATTAAGAGAATAAAGACAAAACACACCCATCACTCATTAAGAGAACAGAGACAAAACACACCCATCACTCATTAAGAGAATAGAGACAAAACACACCCATCAGAATACAGACGACCCTTTTAGACCAGCGCCGGGAGCGTCGACCATTTGTCCAGTCTTTAAACAAGCAAAAGTGGATTCTGACAGATGGACACACACTCAGTGAACTTGCACACTGCGCTTTAGACCATGCACTTAGATCCTTAAAATAGGGCCAATTATGTTTACTCACTTTGCTGCAGTCTTAGCACAAATACTCAACTCGTGAGTCATCATGCTATAAAATAATATTGTATGCCCTTTTTAATATTATTAAAAACAGCGTTTTGCGCAGAATCTGTGTATATCTTACTTACTTGAACACACACGTCACTACGCAACAAAGGCCCCATCCCAAATGGCAGCCTACGAGTCCGCACTTTCGTGACTTAACGCCATTTTGACTGTTGGGAAGAAGTCTGCTGCGGAGCTCGCATCGCATCAGTGCGCATCGAGGTCTCATATCAACCGCCCACGAGCACCCTTCTGAAACCTAAAATGACAAATGACACCCTACGGTCTCATGGACTTAACGGACACGCGGTATGCGGCAGGCATTGTAAGTCCACAAGAACGAAAGTGCATATGAAGTGTGCCGTTTGGGACATGGCCAAATAAAGGCGCACCTGTTCATTTGCAATAAAGCATTAGCGAAGATTAAAAGCATTTGATTAACAGAAAATACATTTTTATTTTCCAACATCCTAAATATTTTAGATGTTCTTTGTACTGTATTGATCTGTCCACCTAAAATATATTTTTGATGAAAAAGATGAGGATGAAAGAGGAAGGGATGAGATTGCTGGATGACAGGATTTTGTTTGAATAAGAAATTAATGTATGAAATCCAAATTTTATAATATATATTATATTATATTATATATATTATAATATATATAACTTCTCCTAGCCAAACAAAAGGAAGAAATGAACCAGATTAGATATTATGTTTATTACACTATATATAATGTAATTAGACAACACAATTTAATACACTATATAAAAAATTTAAAAATCCTCCTCAACTGTAAAGTGCCAGTTGTTTGTAGGGTGGTAAGCTGGTAATTGTTCTGCATTGACAACCCTTGGCTGCCTGTATTTTCAGGCTATTGACAATACAGAAAAAAGTTACATTAGAGAATGAAAGAGAAATATATAAATAAAGATTTAGAATGTTAATAGATACCATATTAATTGTAAATAATGTTAAATGCTATATCCATGATACTATGGGTGATATTGTTTCAGCGCTCAGCCTTTTGAATTAGGCTATTTGTAAAATTGCAGACATGATATTTCAAGTTATAAGTCAGTCATTTTCAAAATACAACATCAACATAACCACCCTCTTAATTCTAATTTGAAGGGATTTGATAACATATCTGTAGAAATAAAAATTGTAACAAGAGTTACAGAGTTTTTACAATATTGTTACAGAGTTTCAAAACTAAAATAATATATATATACACTCACCTAAAGGATTATTAGGAATGTATTGTTCCTCTATACTCCATATTCAAGGACACAACTCTCAGGATGTAAACAGATAACTTTTTATTCTTCCTCTTTGACCTGTCATCCACACCCTTCAACCTCTCCAGTGCCCACTGTGGCCATAACATGCCATTACATCTCCCCTTTTTAGATGAAAGTTTAACTGTTTTAACAGAGCCTTTAAATAACACAATACATTCAACAGTATGGCTACTTAGTTATTTTACTCACTTAACTTATGATTTTACGAGTTTCTTAAAATCCTTTTTCAAACTTAAAAAGCGTTCAAAGAGAAATAAACAGAAGATATTTTACTTCACCGTAACCCTTTTTGTAAACCTTATCCTAAATTAACTGGAAAATTCAATAAATTAGAACATAACCTTTCTAATGAACATTTCACTTTTCAAACAGAAAATTATTACTTTTTTCCTTATCCTCCGTGGTGTGTATGCATATGTTTCATGCTCAAAGGTCCAGTCTCTCAGGAGCCTTAGACAGTCTCTCTGACCTAGTCACCGTCATATCACCTGATACTGGAGGCACTGGAACTGTGAACGGTTGCGTCGCAGCCGTCCTCTCTCTGGGGTCTCCACCTTGTATGAGCGTGGTGCCTGACTAACAACAGTCCCTTTTGTGTGTGTGGGTTTGATCCCAGAGATCAAGAGGTGGTAAGATTTGAGTATGGTGTCTCCGATTGAACGTTTGTTGCTGTTGCAATTTCAACACCGTGTCCTTTTCTCTGAACCTCTCAAGATCGGGCCACTGTGGTTGTAACTGCTCTGATGATATGGGGACTGGTGTTCTAATTCTCCTCCCCATCAGCAGTCGTGCTGGGGAGCTCCCGTGTGCCAATGGAGTGGCCAGAAGGGCCAGAAGAGATTTATGAAAATCTCCCTCTTTCACTAAAAGAGACTTCACAGTTCTAACGGCCCGTTCAGCCTCCCCATTGCTGCGGGGGTAACGGGGGCTGCTTGACACATGGGCAAAGTCATATTCCTGTGCAAACTGAGCGAAATCGTGAGACTTGCGGACCATTGTCTGTGACAAGCACTTCTGGGCATCCATATCTGGCAAACACAGATTTAAGTCTGGCAATAGTCTGTTTTGCTGATGTGCTGACAGGTAGGGAACAAACTTCGATATAGCGAGAGAAGTAGTCTATTATAACTAAATAGTTCCCATTCTGCCATTGGAAGAGATCAGCAGCAACCCTCTGCCACGGTCTGTTTGGTAGTTCTGTTGTGAGCAGAGGCTCGACTGTTGTTTGAGCTTCACGTGCGCAAATCTCACATCTCTCGACCATTTGCTTTACAGCAGACGTGATACCTGGCCACCAGACTGATCCTCTGGCCCTTGCTAGGCATTTGTTGATACCTTGATGTCCCTGATACAGTCTCTGCAGGATGTCAGGTCTCATGCACTCAGGGATTATAAGTCTCTCTCCTTTCATGAGCAGTCCTCTCCCTTCATGCAAAATAACCTATTGGGCCAGTAGGGTAGCAGCTGCTCAGGCACATCTCGTCTGTGTCCCGGCCATCCATTTGCAATGTATTGGCTGAGACATTTGCAGGTGTTATCTGACGTTTGTGCACTCTCAATCTGTTCCAGCTTTGTTGGAGTGACTGGCAGGCTTTCAACTACACTGTCCAGGTAAGCTTTGCATTCTCTTTCCAGGTCTTGCTCCGCCTCTGTGGCTGCAGTTGGAAGAGGTGCTCTGGACAGGGCGTCAGCTGTTATCAAATTTTTACCTGGAACATGGATAATGTTATAGTTGAATCTGAGCAGCCTGAGTCTGAATCTGATAATCCTCGGTGGGAGGTTTCCACTCTCCGTATGTCTGTTTTTGTGTCAGGACACCTCCAGTCCATATGACGAAGCACCCGCCGATACCATGGTTTCGTGATTTGGGCTGTACTGAGCTAACACTGTCTCTGATCCCAATTCTTTTTTTGTCTCCAGGAATGCTTTCTGTTGGGGTGCTCCCCATGTCCAGCTGTTCTCTGTCTTCAACAGGACACAAATAGGCTTTGTCAGATCTGGCAGGCGTGACAAAAATTTGCCTACAAAGTTCACCATGCCCATGAAACGGCGAACATCCGCCACATCCTTTGGCTCTGGCATCTCCAGGATTGCCTTTATTTTTCCTGGATCAGCTCTGATGCCCTGAGAATTTATGACATGACCCAGGAAACGGATCTCTGTCAGGGCAAATTGGCATTTCTCATTTAGAGTGAGCCCAGCCTGTCTGAATTTCTGTAGCACCCTGTGCAGCCTGTCGTCGTGCTCTGCCCGGTCTCTTCCTATGACCAGGACATCATCAGCGTGACATAGGACTCCATCAACACCATCAATCAGTTGAGAAATCCTCTTTTGAAAGTGTTCGGGTGCCGAAGATATACCAAAAGGTAACCTTTTGAAGTAATAGCGCCCCTCTGGAGTGATGAACGTAGTCAACTGCATGGAGTCTTTGTGAAGTGGGACCTGCCAGAAGCCTGATGTCGCGTCAAGCTTTGTTAAGACTCTGGCTCCTTCCAGCTTGGCCAGTGTCTCATCCACTGCCGGTAAGATGTGTCTCTCTCTGATGACGCTCTCGTTCAGATGGGTTAAATCCACGCAAATACGAATTTTCCCAGACGTTTTCACTATAGGGACCATGCCCGCACACCATTCAGTCGGTTCTTCCACACGAGCTATGACCCGCATCTTCTCCATCCGGTCTAGTTCCTCTTTGACTTTGGCCCGGAGAGGAATGGCCACTCGTCGCGGGGCCGAGAGGGCATAGGGTGCCGCGTTTTCTCTCAACTTAATTTTATACTCCCCCTTAAGGTTACCCAGCCCTTTAAATACCTTGGGGTAAGTGGAGCGAAAGTATTTTTCTGCGTCGTCAATGCTATTGAGCTGAGGGATCATCTGTAGTCTGCGGATAGCTGGGAGGCCCAATAAGGGTATAGTCATGTCCTTCACGATGAGAACCTCCTCCTCAATCTTTCTGTCACCTCTCTGAATGACCGTATACACTTACCCTTTTACGTCCAGAGGTTGGTTGGCAGGGCCCAGCAGGGGTCTGCACGGCGTTGAATGTCTGCCATATCTATACTGTTTTAATTTTGTCTCTGGGATAGCAGTCACAGACGCACCTGTGTCTACTTTGAAGAGCAACGGGCCACCATTCATGGTGAGTATTTCAGTCCATGTAGATGACTGTGGATAGTCAACCGCACCCAGATAAGCCGCCTCATCCACTTCAATTGAATCCATCTTTCAGCTGATCTGCACACTGCCGTCTTTTGCTGGGCATTCAGTCCATGAATGTTTCGGGGTTTTACCACACTTCCCACACTGTTTTGGCTTTGATGAGGTAGGCTGAGGCTGAGAATAGCTTCCGCGTTGAAAAGATTTTTTGCTACCAGCCCGTCTTTTACTGTTATGAGACAGTGCATCTATTTGTCGAGGTGAATCAGCTGACCGCAGAACAGCTTGTTGCTTTTTCACTTCCTCGTGCTGCCTCACTTGAACTATAGCTGTAGCTAAATCCAACTTTGGGTTGAGCTGAAGTTTTTCAGACAATTTAGCATCACGTATGCCGACAACAATTCTATCTCGAATCATTTCCTCATGTAGGACGCCATGTTTACAATGTTCAGCTAACTTGTGCACTGCGGTGATAAAGTTTTCTGCAGATTCGCCGACGTCTTGACATCGTTTATTGAACTTGGCTTGTTCATAAATTACATTATGTACTCCTACAAAATGTTAATCAAAGGCTTTTTTTACCTCGTCAAAGTCCTTTTCTTTCTCATCTGTCAACTGCAGTGAGCTCAGAATATCATCAGCCTTATCGCCCATTGTATAGATGAGAGAATTCACCTGGTATGCGCCATCTTTTTCTTTCAGTCCCGACGCCATTCTGAAGTGTTCAAACCTTTTGATTCACGCGGGCCACGAGCTTGGCTCAAAGTCGAATGGTCCCGGTGATGTGATAGTGAATATGTGGTCCATCCTGTGTGCTTTTAGCTTGCCGCTAGCTGTTATTGCTCTCGCCGACTCGCTCTTTCTCTTGCTCTACAGGTCCCGCGTTTTCACTCTACACACCATTAAAGCTACTTCGACAACTTGGCTGTAGCACTAGACTCTTTCTGTCGTGGGTTATTTGTCTCTGACACCATGTATTGTTCCTCTATACTCCGTATTCAAGGAAACAACTCTCAGGATGTAAACAAATAACTTTTTATTCTTCCTCTTTGACCTGTCATCCACACCCTTTAACCTCTCCAGTGCCCACTGTGGCCATAACATGCCATTACAAGGAACACCTGTTCAATTTCTCTTTAATGCGATTATCTAATCAACCAATCACATGGCAGTTGCTTCAATGCATTTAGGGGTGTGGTCCTGGTCAAGACAAACTCCTGAACTCCAAACTGAATCTCAGAATGGGAAAGAAAGGTGATTTAAGCAATTTTGAGCGTGGCATGGTTGTTGTTGCCTGACGGGCCGGTCTGAGTATTTCACAATCTGCTCAGTTACTGAGATTTTCACGCACAACCATTTCTAGGGTTTACAAAGAATGGTGTGAAAAGGGAAAAACATCCAGTATGCGGCAGTCCTGTGGGAAAAAATGCCTTGTTGATGCTAGAGGTCAGAGGAGAATGGGCCGACTGATTCAAGCTGATAGAAGAGCAACTTTGACTGAAATAACCACTCGTTACAACCGAGGTATGCAGCAAAGCATTTGTGAAGCCACAACAAGCACAACCTTGAGGCGGATGGGCTACAACAGATGAAGACCCCACCGGGTACCACTCATCTCCACTACAAATAGGAAAAAGAGGCTACAATTTGCAAGAGCTCACCAAAATTGGACAGTTGAAGACTGGAAAAATGTTGCCTGGTCTGATGAGTCTCGATTTCTGTTGAGACATTCAGATGGTAGAGTCAGAATTTGGCGTAAACAGAATGAGAACATGGATCCATCATGCCTTGTTACCACTGTGCAGGCTGGTGGTGGTGGTGTAATGGTGTGGGGGATGTTTTCTTGGCACTCTTTAGGCCCCTTAGTGCCAATTGGGCATCGTTTAAATGCCACGGCTTACCTGAGTATTGTTTCTGACCATGTCCATCCCTTTATGGCCACCATGTACCCATTTTCTGATGGCTACTTCCAGCAGGATAATGCACCATGTCACAAAGCTCGAATCATTTCAAATTGGTTTCTTGAACATGACAATGAGTTCACTGTATTAAAATGGCCCCCACAGTCACCAGATCTCAACCCAATAGAGCATCTTTGGGATGTGGTGGAACAGGAGCTTCGTGCCCTGGATGTGCATCCCACAAATCTCCATCAACTGCAAGATGCTATCCTATCAATATGGGCCAACATTTCTAAAGAATGCTTTCAGCACCTTGTTGAATCAATGCCACGTAGAATTAATGCAGTTCTGAAGGCGAAAGGGGGTCAAACACAGTATTAGTATGGTGTTCCTAATAATGCTTTAGGTGAGTATATATATATATATATATTAAAGAATTCAAAATGTCTGTGTGAATTTTAAATCTGGATTTACACATATACATTGCCCCATGAAAACCTTTATGTGAAAACACTTTCCCAAGGCAAAAGTGTGGGGGCATTTTACATGTATGTCGTCACAATTTACCCCCCCCCCCCCCCCCAAAAAAAATGATGGTGCGTCTCAATCAGTTCCCTAGATCAGTCGTCATTTTAAGAGCAGTCTGAAACCTTTTATAATGTTTTTACTATCCTTCAGTCTTAAAAATAAAGGTCCAAAAGTTTTTTTCACAGTGATGCCACAAAATAACAATTTTTTGTTCCCCAAAGAACCTGTCTGTGAACAGTAAAGAGAACTAGGTTTTTCTTAATGCTAAAAAACATTTTAATAATGGACTCTTTTCCACTATAAAGATAATTGTGTACAATCAATGGAACCATCAATGTCTTTTATTTTTAAAAGTACAAAACTAAACTGAGAATTATCTAAATGATAAATCACATTGGCTGTAGGCTACGTGACATTTTTATATTGATGGTTATATCAGACCTGATTCATAAATGAATAATAAAGTTAGGCCTCTGTTACTCACTGCTGGGAGAGTATCCATATCCTCTGTCTGATCCTGTGACATGACTGCGAGAATCTCCAAACAGCAACTGCAACCAAACTTTGGCTTTGATTAATTACTCAAATAAGTGACAAATTAGTGTTTTTTAGTTCACAGACAAATTGTAAATGCTCCACATTTTTACAAAATGTCATTGTTCAAAATGTATAAGATAGATAATAAGTTTAAAATCTTGGTTAACGCCAACATAGAGAGAGGAAAAAATATGGCAGACATCAGAAATCATGTTAAATGAACACTAAAAGTGTCGATGTTAAAATATATCCAGCATTGTTGTCAAATTCAGAATTTGTCAGTGGGCTATCGTTGTCGTTTGTGTTGTCGTTTAAAGAGAAACGAGTTTAGTTTCATTTTCATTTCGCATAGCCTACACACATTTTTAGACATTTCCTTACAATTCGATAGGTCGTAAATATAAATGCCCATTTTCACACATATTTGCTCGCATTAAGCTTTTTATTATTTTGACTACAGACTCAGTGGCTGTCGATGTTCGAAATGACGGTAAATATGGTTATTAAATTTACAGCGCAACAGTTCCAGGATTTTACTCGGTAACTCGACAGTAAAATCGACACATCGAGCAAATAAGGATAGATCTGTTGTTTAATCTCGTACTTACCGAAGACCGTGAGCTGTAAGTGTGTATGAGCTGTGAAGTGTGTGTGTGTGTGAGCTGTGAACTGAACTGCGCGAGTCAACAGATCCACTGGTTCTGGACTTCAGAGTATCGAAAGCGAAAGTTATTGAGGACGTGATGCAGCATATGATAATACAACAATACAATGTTTGTTTCAAAGACCACACTGGGAAATTTACATCTGTGTAATATATCATATATCTCAAATATATTAAACATCCACATGCTGTCTTTTAACAGAAGAACATATAAAACACAAGAACATGAACACAAGTTAACCTTAGGCTATTGGCCTATATACCGGGTTATTATCATTTTTTATGTGTCCTTGCTGATATTTCGAAAACACTCAGTCCAAAGGAAAGTAACAATAGTGTTTAATTTTTTTCTATTTGTTAAGACTTGGCCAATGGAGAATAACTGGCTATTTTTAGTCTTTTGAGTTTCAATAACTCTCTTCCTCATTCTCTTCAGCTGAGAAAAATCCAGAAGGTAGAATTAAATTGTCTGGGTTTCATATAGCAGAGCATGTTAATTTTATAGGCCTAGGCTTTGGATTAATGCATTCTCGCAATAATTCGGTTTACAAAAAAACAAACAAACAAACAAAAAACATACTGTGCAAGTTTAATGTTTATTTATAGTCCTCCTGTAGTCAATAATTTTATCCCTTAAAACTCATCTTTGATCACCAAAATGACACAAATTATTCCTGCCTTATTTGAATGTAACTGGACACCCTTGCCTCATTTATTATATGCGGTTCTATGAATATGCAAATGAGCCCCGCCTCCACTCACTCACTCGCTCAGAGATCCACTCGTTGACGATCACACGTTGATCTGATTCGTTACAAGGTAGTTTGTGACGTCAGAAACACCAGCGATTTCAAACCGCGTTTTTGAGACTGTCTAGTTCACTGCAGTTTTAAGAAAATACTCAGCAATGGTGTTGGCTGAATTTACACATGGTTTGTCTTAAAGCATATTAAAAACACCACTTAGACATATAAACAAGCTAGATTTTCACCACAGGGGGACTTAAGTGTAATTTGACCTTTCAATTTCATTTTATTGTGGCATTTCATTGTTATAAAGGTAATATATAAAGTATTTGTATTATTTAGAGATACAATTAAGTCTTTAGAGATACAATTAAATAAAAACGGATCTTAAACATCTTTAGTTCTATTGTTATAATTTTTTAAAAATCTATAGGTCTGAATACACAGAATTAACTGTAAAATCACCAACACAATCAAAACCTTTATCACAGTGGCATAACAATCACTTATCTGAAACCTGCTCAACAATCATATATCAAAGGCAATATGAGTGGAATCAGAGATTACATGAAATGAATCCTGCTTTTGAGAACAAAGTACATTTTCTTTTAATAAGCTTTGGGACTGAGTTATTTACACACAATGTAGGATAAGACACTCAAGACTTAAGGTTAAGATATACTTTATTTTATTTTTTAATACAGCCACTGCCTCACATAAAACATATAGTAAAATAACAAAATAACAGATCACAATAAAACATAAATTAGAGAGAGAGAAAGAACAAAAGGAGCGAAATATGTCCCATCACAAATGCATATGCCAACATTCACAACTATAAAGCTAAGTACATAAACTAATTTACTTAGCGTTCTTAATCTCCTACCCGTTGGCAAAATGTTACATTTTCACACAAATATCTAAAATCAGGAAAATCCTCCAATCTGCATCATATCAGAGCTCATTGTTTGTCACACATATTTTGTTTGACTATAATATACTCCTTTGAGAAAATAGACTGATCCTCTTTTTTTAGAGCTAAAAATGGATCTTAAACATCTTTAGTTCTATTATTATCATTTTTTTTTAAAAACTAGTTAGGGTCTGAATACACAGAATTAACAGTAAAATCACCTACACAATCAAAACCTTTCTCACAGTGGCAAAAAAGTCACTTCATAATTCTGTTGCGTGAAAATGAGGCTGAAATGTGAAGGTAGTTGGAGGTGGTGGACCTTTCTTTGGTTTTACCCTGAAGACAGACCTCATATTGCTCACCACACTCCTGACTGCAGAACTGAACAGATCTGCGGAGGACATTGATCTTCAGATGGTTAAACTGCTGTTATCATAAAGACATGATGTAATGCCAATGACATACGGAAATAACTTGGTATCGCAAGTTTAGATTTCGCAGCAGAGCCAGAGATGATAGCAGAAATTATTAGCTTTATTTAAGCTTTAATCCAGAGATGTAAAAATGTATTTGCGCTTTTCTTGAGGCCTGTTTAAATTGAATAGTTGTATTTTTCCTCAATTAAATTTCAAATGAGAACATTTTACTTTTTACTCCATGACAATTTGAATTAGACTTATTGGGGTGGACAGAGATTAAGCCTTGTCCTGACTAAATTGACCCTTTAAACAGAAATCGTCTTTCTCTGTCATGGTTTTAAATAGTTCTAGACCCGGTCTAGTCCAGGGTTTGATCAAATGATTTCCTGAAGGAAGACTAGAGCTAATCCAGGACTAAATTGAGTCTTAAATTAAACCTATGAAATATTTTTTTCTCCCATCAAATTTTTTTCTTTAAAAAATCCCTATAGGGGATATATTTTACATATAAAATATGTAAATCAACGATCAGAAGTCATAGATCATACAAATACAAATAATACAAATATTTTCAAAGACCACATTGCTACAACGGCACAATCATGCAGATTTGCACTGTACAACATCAGGAAGATCCAGCCCTTCCTAACTGAACATGCAATACTTCTTCTTGTCCAGGCCCTTGTCATTTCTAGAGTGGACTATTGCATTGCCCCTCTGGCTGGACTTCCAACATGTGCAATCAAAATTATTCAGAACGTAGCTCTACTTGTCCTTAACGAACCCAAAAGAGCCCATGTCTGTTTATCTCTCTGCACTGGCTTCCGGTTGCAGCTCGCATCAAGTTTAAGACATTAGTGCTTGCCTACAGGTTGGCCACAGGCTCTGCACCGTCCTACCTTCACTCTCTCTTATGATTATACATACCCTCCAGGAGTCTGAGGTTGGTAAGTGAGCGACGCCTTGTGGTAGAGAGGCATAAAATCGCTCCCAAGAACGTTTTCGCTCACTGTTCCTTGCTGGAATGATCTTCCCAACCCAATCCAGAAATTCATTTCATCTGTGAGCACTTAAAGGTGCAGTGTGTAACATTTTTGAGTATTTATTAACAGAAATGCAATATGACATCCATAACTATGTGTTCAGTGGTGTATAAAGAACGTAATAAACCGTAATGTTTTTATTACCTTAGAATGAGGCATTTATATCTACATAGGCACGGGAATCCCCTTCTATGAAGGTCGCCATATTGTGACTTCATGTTTCTACCGTAGCCGACAGCGATCAAACAGCGTTACAGAGCGCGTTTCGTCACTACCTTGAAAGAGAAGCCGCAGAAAGCTAGAAGAAGCTAGTCATAAACACCGTGAGTAGTGACTTTTCCCTTGTCAGTGGTGTAAATTTGTAGTTGGATTGTTTCATGTAACTTAATTCTTCTCCCTCGCTGTGTTATGGCTTTG
This sequence comes from Meda fulgida, assembly GCA_030578275.1. Classification (NCBI taxonomy): domain Eukaryota; kingdom Metazoa; phylum Chordata; class Actinopteri; order Cypriniformes; family Leuciscidae; genus Meda; species Meda fulgida. Next base: position 2,984,735 of record JAROOJ010000031.1, read on the forward strand.
CTATGTGGGGATAAATGTGCTGGTTGCGCTCGTGAGACAGCTGATTAGTAGGCTACTCGTCATTGACCGGAAAACAGTTACAGGAATCACCAACCCGTCGATCTTGGAAGCATTTAAGTCGATCGAGTTTCCAAAATCAGAGAAAAAAGCCTATTGTGTGTAGTAAGTGGTGTCTATGGGATGCGGAGGCGCGCGCGCTGTTACAATCACGTCATTTTTGCCGCGCGCACCTTTGGGCTCATGCGGACGCGTCGAGTATAAACAAGGCTTAACGCTTTAACCAGCTCAGCCACAGTAACAGCTCATATTAGCCAGCTAAACTTTTACTACCCTGTTAGAAAAAATATATAACGTTAGTTGCATAGTTTCATGTGGTTCTTCTCCCTCGCTGTATTATTATGGGTTTGCTATGTGGGGAGAAATGTGCTGGTTACGTTCGTGAGACAATCAGCTGATTACTATTATTATATTATGTATTAAGACCCTTGATCCTTACCTGACTATGGCTTTGTAAACTTTATCCATGATGTGGTTTATAATGGACTGTGGTACAAAAGCTTGTTTTACTCTGGCTATTCTCTGCTGTCTCAGACGACGATGTTTGTCCCGTTTTAGCCACCGTAGCTTTTCGAAAGGGAGGGGTGAGCAGTGGGCTGAGCCCTTAGTGTAAACTCGCAAACGAACCGCTAGATGTCGCCAAAAGCTACACACTGCACCTTTAACATTGTTTTAATACTGATGATTTTGGCATACAGCTCATGAAAACCCAAAATTCCTATCTAAAAAAATTAGCATATCATGAAAAGGTTCTCTAAACGAGCTATTAACCTATCATCTGAAATCAACTAATTAACTCTAAACACCTGCAAAAGATTCCTGAGGCTTTTAAAAACTCCCAGCCTGTATAATTACTCAAAACCGCAATCATGGGTAAGACTGCCGACCTGACTGCTGTCCAGAAGGCCATCATTGACACCCTCAAGCAAGAGGGTAAGACACAGAAAGAAATTTCTGAACAAATAGGCTGTTCCCAGAGTGCTGTATCAAGGCACCTCAGTGGGAAGTCTGTGGGAAGGAAAAAGTGTGGCAAAAAACACTGCACAACGAGAAGAGGTGACCGAACGCTGAGGAAGATTGTGGAGAAGGACCGATTCCAGACCTTGGGGGACCTGCGGAAGCAGTGAACTGAGTCTGGAGTAGAAACATCCAGAGCCACCGTGCACAGGCGTGTGCAGGAAATGGGCTACAGGTGCCGCATTCCCCAGGTCAAGCCACTTTTGAACCAGAAACAGCGGCAGAAGCGCCTGACCTGGGCTCCAGAGAAGCAGCACTGGACTGTTGCTCAGTGGTTGCATGTCATTCGGAAATCAAGGTGCCAGAGTCTGGAGGAAGACTGGGGAGAAGGAAATGCCAAAATGCCTGAAGTCCAGTGTCAAGTACCCACAGTCAGTGATGGTCTGGGGTGCCATGTAAGCTGCTGGTGTTGGTCCACTGTGTTTTATCAAGGGCAGGGTCAATGCAGCTAGCTATCAGGAGATTTTGGAGCACTTAATGCTTCCACCTGCAGAAAAGCTTTATGGAGATGAAGATTTCATTCTTCAGCACGACCTGGCACCTGCTCACAGTGCCAAAACCACTGGTAAATGGTTTACTGACCATGGTATTACTGTGCTCAATTGGCCTGCCAACTCTCCTGACCTGAATCCCATAGAGAATCTGTGGGATATTGTGAAGAGAAAGTTGAGAGACGCAAGACCCAACACTCTGGATGAGCTTAATGCCGCTATCGAAGCATCCTGGGCCTCCATAACACCTCAGCAGTGCCACAGGCTGATTGCCTCCATGCCACGTCACATTGAAGCAGTCATTTCTGAAAAAGGATTCCCGACCAAGTATTGAGTGCATAACTGAACACAATTATTTGAAGGTTGACTCTTTTTTTTAATTTATTACAAACACTTATTTTATTGGTCGGATGAAATATGCTAATTTTTTGAGACAGGAATTTTGAGTTTTCATGAGCTGTATCAGTATTAAATCATCAGTATTAAAACAATAAAAGACCTGAAATATTTCAGTTGGTGTGCAATGAATCTAAAATATATGAAAGTTTAATTTTTATCATTGCATTATGAAAATAATGAACTTTATCACAATATGCAAATTTTTTGAGAAGGACCTGTACATATATCTTTCACTATCTACTTCATGTCACTTTGTCAATGCTCTGACTATTTCTTAATCCTTAGCTTGGATAACCCTAACTCGAAATCAGTTTGTACTATAAAAGCTGTGTCATTTTCATCATGACTGAACAAAAATCATTGTCCTGCAGAGTAAACTTTAGCAGAGTAAGGTTCTCCTGCAGTATTGCTGTGTATTTTGCTCTATTCTTTTTCAAAATCAAAATTATGTCACCAGGGCCACTAAATATATATATTTTTTTAATTTGGTCGTATTCTGTATTTCAGCTGTTTAAACTCAGAGCTCCAGAGCAGAGAGATTACATTTTTGAAAACTATATAAAATCCTTATTTAATCCCTTTGGCCTTTAACTCATCTTTCACTCTCTTTAGGTAGCCAGGATCTGGATAGCCATACCTGTGGACAGAAAAAAAACAATTTTACATGAAACCCGAAATACTATGAAATGTTTGATTAGCAGTTTTGCTAGACATGATAGACAATTGAAAGGACACTTTAAATTAACTCATACTGTACCTTTCAGGCCCACCGGATGTGTTGGTCTTATGATGAATATCATTCCATGTGACCACATTATCTGCACCCGTAGTTGTAGATCTCCCGACAGTAAAGATCAGTTTCTGCTGAAAAGCCCTCATTAGCAGAGAGAGCACTTCTTTTCCTTCACGATTGTTTGGCAAGTACGCATGACGAATTGCCCCATAAAAACGCTTTCCTGGGTTTGGATGCTTCTCCTAAAAATTATTTTAAAAAACTGTATTACTGTACCATAACATTAAACAAATCAATGTAAAAATAGAAAAGGATCTACAAGGAGGTCACATATATCAGAGAGGTTTCTGGTTTATAAATAACAGCTAATTGTGAGAAGTGTAGAATCTATCTTTACTTTTTATTGTGTCTGTTTTTCTGCAGTTTGTGTGCTTCTTCAACAGCAGGGGCGTCTAATCCTGCTCCTGGCGGGCCGCTGTCCTGCAGAGTGTAACTCCAACCTGCTCTAACACACTTGCCTGTGCAGGATTACAAATTTATTAAAATGTTTAATTTAGTATCTAATAGTATCTAAACTGAGAAAGTTTAGAAGACTGAATTTAGCATTTGAATTATAAATGCTCTCTATTGTAAGTTAAATGAGTCAGATTACTGAGACTCTCACTCTGTCTTTAATGGCTCTCGGAGCCCCTCTCCCAGTAAGTCAAGCAATTCAGGTGCCTGACCTTAGCCTTTGTCTCTATGATAATGGTAATGTTTTAGCAATCTAGTCAGGTTTATGGGATTAGCCTCAATGCTCTTCTAACGGCTATGCTGATGAGATTAGGGCTGGGGAATTTCCGGTAACGAGCCGATTCCTGTACTTCATTTAGATGCTTTGTTTAGATTGTCTCCACCTCTATGTAACTCCTCCTCCTTTAAAGGTATAAAATACAGACTGTATTTTGCCTTAGTTAGACTAGTTTGGGACTACAGCTGCCAACAGCTCGTTTCTCAATAAAGAATCTTGCTGAAAGATATCCCAACGTCTCCTGGTCTGCGTTCTGAGTTTTCCGACACTTAAGAAAAAAGGTTTTCAACACCTGGTACTTTCCAGTAATCCTGAAGACCTTGATTAACTGGCCTATAGTGTTTAATTATAGGGTTGGAGTTCAACTCTGCAGGACAGTGGTCATTCAGGAACAGAAGAGCCGATAAGCCCAAGTGCCCAGGAGTGGTTTATTAGGAGGGCACAGTCTGTAGACCTTTAGCCAAGTGTTTTGATTTTGATTTTTGATCACAGTTCAGTTTTACATATTCTTACCGTTTGAACACCATCAGGTATGTCATAGATGATTTCAATAGTGCCACAATCTGGATATCCAGAAAGACTCGTTCGGGTCTTGTTTACTTTCATTTTCCCATTTGGTTGGTTTCCCTCCAATTTCCCATACACTTCCTTACACACAGGGCAGATGGGTCCCAGACTCTTCTCTGACTCAATTATACAATCCAGACAGAATTCATGCCCACATTTCAGTTTTCTCTTGTCTTTGAAGCTGTCCATACAAATGACACATTGCTCCTCATCGGTATGAGTGTCTTTACTGTTATGTCTAGAACTGTCTTTTAATTCTTCATTGAATCCAGTGTCTGCTTCACTTTGTCTTCTAAGATTCAATCCCTCCTCCCGAACTGATCCTCCCACTGCTCCTGGTCCATAACCAGGCGTCTGATTCCATTTGATTCCTCTTGTATGAGGAACGTCCCTCGAGTAAGCAATCGATTTCTTCATCTCGTCATCAAACACTCTCTTCTGAAGCCTCTTCTCAATTTCAGCAATAGCAGGACCGAGATGTTCTGGCAGTCCAACGAGCCTCCAGCGCCTCAATGCATCTTCTGCAACAACACAATGTTGCTCCTGCTGAAGTTTCTCTACTGCTGATGCCACAAGAGCTGCGTCTGTAGGGTTTTTGAGTTCACAGGTGACAGCGGCTGATGCCAGTTTCTGGTAGAGTTGTGTTAAAGCTCTGATGGCATGACTTTCAAGATTAATATGTTGAACTCCTTTGGATTGAGCTTGAACCTTAATAGTTACATTTTTCTTCTCTTTTTGTTCATTAAATGATACTCCGTACTTTGTTTCAAGCTGTGATAATTGCTTCTTATAGGAAAGTTTCATCAGATCCCAATGAACTTTGTCCATCTCTAGATGAGGTGGAAGGTCCTTTGTGTCCATGTTAAATGAAGACCTGCTTTGTGGAGAAAAGTTGTTGTCTTTATTCATTTGACTTGATTTGTCATTGAATTGGCTTCCCATTCTTGTTCCTTCCACCTCTCTTTTAATCATGTCTGTATATTTCTTCGGTCCAAAGAACAGGCAGTCACTGGCAGACTTGGTGAACATCATCTTTGTCTCCTCTGACTGGATGGCATGAAGGGCCACCTTCACAATATCTGAATCCATGTGATTATGATTAATGGCAGCATTACTAAAACTACCCACACATCCCTGAACAAGTTTCTGAAAGTCCTCAGTCGTTTTAGACACAGAATCAGGGCTTGGGCTCTTGCTATGTTTGATTGAGACTGACACTTCAGAACAAATAGAGACTCCATGCTGTTTCTCAAATTGTTCTAACTCCTTTCTGTAAGCGTGATGCATGTACCAGAACTCATAAAGGGGGACAGTCAGTACAGCTGGTGTTTCAGGGGTCATTATCGCAGTTTTACTGGACTCAGCTTTATTTGAAGCTCTATTAGATGCAGACACGTCCTCAACATTATTTGTGTCTTCTGATGCTGCAGTCACAGGCATAGAACCGATCACCTAAAAAAATATGATGGGATTTGATCAAAGCACTAATGGATATATTTTAATTATTATAGCACCAAATTATTGCTACAAATTATAGTGTAATTTAATTATAATTATAATCATAGATTAGTATTAGCATTATTCATACTACTACTCTACTGAGAGATCTGAACAGAAATAGTATAGTTGCTAGTTAGTAACTATTTAGTGTCTATTACTTTTTTTTTGGCTATGCATATGGCTTTTTTCACTCAGCAATGAAAACTTGGGGGGAAAAAAAAACATGAAAAATGATGAAATGATTGTACAAAAAGTAAACATGATACCTTTGTTGAAGGTGCTCCGTTGTCCTTTTGTGGAACAGTCACAGAATGTGCTTCATCCAGACTAATCCATGCAGACACTTCCTTAAATGTACCATCCTTATAATCTTTAAACCTCAAAGATATATGTGTGAGCCTTTTCAACACTTCTAGAGCTGCACAAAATAAGAGTACATTTTATTTAGAGTCTTAGAAATAACACTAATAATTTGACAAAGTAATTTAAATGAATAAAATGCTGCAATGCGGTTTAAACCCATGTGGAATTCATTTAAAATGTAAAAGTCCACTAAATTAAATCAATCAGTTGATGATCAGTAGCAAGTGATTTCACTGGAATGGATACTGCAGAAAAGCAGAAAACAGATCTGTGTGTGAGAGAGGGAACAGTATTGCTGATGCTTTCAATCACTAATACAACAATCACTTAAAAATAATAAAAATAAGTATTCAAGTGGCAAATTGAGCCATAGGAGATGTGAGTTTTATACATATCGAGCATCTTATGAATGTGGTTGATTAAGACCATTGACAGATGATCCCCAATGGGAAAAATGCTGGGAGTTTACCGTCTTCTGGCATTGCCATCTTATTCAGCCTATCTCTGACACATAAGATGCCATTATGTAAGACTGGATCAAGACTCTGAACACAAATGAGCAAAGCAGTTTTGTCTGCTTCAGTCAATCCGTTCATTAGGGGCAAAACACAGAAGGTGTGTAGGAACCTATTGTATCCTTTAGTGTTCATCTTATTATTAATCCTTCTTCTGCTTCTTCCACTATTGAGTCTATGGCAGCCCATTGAACAGCTTGCGGGAAAGTTGTGAATTTTAGCACATAAATAAAGTACTGTCTGAACATCAACCACAGCAATTTTGGAGTCTCTAACGTAAACCTTCTAGCGCTACCAACTGTCCAAGGTTGCACTCATGTTTATGCTAATAACTTATGAACCATAAGAGCTAGAAACAAAATCATTTTTCAAGACGATTGAACCTCGTCCTAGAAGATTTGTCTGATTGTCAGACTCATATCTTCAGACCATGCTGGCAAAAAGTTATATGCTTTTTAATAAATGTTCTCTAATAACGCATCATTGCAACGGATGGCATCAGACATTATGAATTTTTATGCAAAATGCAGTATTTTACAAACTCATTAGCGCATCATTACAAAACTCGGAAAGGGTCATCAAAACCATGGCCTGAATGTATTTAAAAAGTTCTGGAACAGTGCCGACTTCTGGACAAAATTTATAATGAAATTTAAAAAAATGCTAATAGTGTTTGATAAGTTTCACCTATTTTAATGAAACTCGCTAGAGTCATACTGAGAGAAATGATTCCAATTATGCCATTAGTTTTCTTGAAAACCTATTTTCAAACTCCTCCAAGACTGTTGATTAAATTTTCACCCAAATCGGCTCCGATTATCTTCAGACCATGCTGGCAAGATGTTTTTAAAAGCTTTTTGATTGACCAAACCGTTCTCGAATAACGCATCAACAAATTTGATGGCATGATGCCAAGCTTATTCTGAGTCTGCAATGATTTGCCATATTGACACCAAACTTTGTGTGTCATTGTGTCCTCACACTGACCACACAACTTCCATTTTTAACACTAACACCATTAACGTTTCAGTGCTGCTTAATTGCCACTTAATTTTTAAGCAAATGTATTTGCTTTTAACACTATATTACATTTGTAAAGAAAGCTAATTTTAATGTCATTTAAACTAGCTCAATTTTCTTTGTTTGTAATTCATTTTAGCCTTGGCCTATAAATCAAACCAACATCTCTCGCATCATGACAGATGGAAATTTTGACTTTTTAAACACATCATCTGCTGTTCAGTCAATTGATACTCATTAAAGATAAATAAAACTGACTGCATCAGACTAACAATTGTTGTCAATTGTAACTTTAAACAGTAACACTTGACTTTATTAGTTACTCATTACTTCTAAAAATGTAATATGTAAGTGTAATGTGTGTTACCGGCAACCACCAACAATGATATACTGCAAAATACTGTTTGTATTTTAGTTAATTCAGAAATAGCATTCACAAGATTTAATTGGACATGTTATTCAAGTGAATCATCATATCACCTGCTGATGGTGTTATCTGCACCTCTGCAGAGGACTGATCATCCATGAGTTTAAGGCTGAGGACATCAGGTTTTCCTTCTGTTTTGAGAAAACAGCTCTGAAGGGCTTTCTGTAATGTTGCTCTCCATCTCTCTGGAAATGGTTCTCTCCAGTCCACTTTGATTATAAATTTAGCAACATCCAGTGGTGCAGAAGGTTGTGGCCTTTCATAACCAGCTGTATAAATGTCCTGTTGATGGGAAAATAGTTATGAATGCAGATTCTGAATTTCTATGTGAGAAAATACCCAACTTAGTCATGTTTACGTAAAGTTATTTTAGGTAGAAGTGTAGCAAGTGCAGACAACAAACTACACCTGAGCATTAGTACTGAATGTTTTCATATTTTACACTGTTTGTATTATATGAGCAGTTTATTTGTTAATTGTAATTTGTATTTGATTTGACAAATGGCTGCAAAAAGAAAAATCAGACATGATAAACCATCATCAGCTCTAAAAAACTGAAAGAATGACCTTCTGAGTTATAAGAACTCCAAACTGTTGTGAGGGGTGTAATTAGCAAAACTGTGAATAGTCTTCTTTGAAAAATAATATTTATCTGTAAAATAGTTGTTTGAAAAGTTTAATGATGTTTTATTAACAAAGTTCGGGAGAAGCACGTTCAGATAATTAACACGGGTGGAGAGCACTCAACATTGATGTTTATTAACAAGTTCGGGAGAAGCACGTTCAGATAATTAACACAGGTGGAGAGCACTCAACAATCATGATTAAAATGTGTATATATAGACTCAGCAGTCTCACCTCACTTCTCTGACAGTTTAGCAGCATCCCTCCACCACCCCTTCTCCACTCTTCTAGTCCTAAACCACCTTACATACAGGGGGGAGTACTCTGGGTTCGGGCCAAATTCCGAGCTCGGAGCCCTCCCCCCGGACAGCACGCCAAATACGCATTATACTTTATTTCCTTTAATTGTATTTAAGTGTGAACTCGTGAAATCATAAGCATTTGATATTATTTGATACATTATGCTTTGGCATTTAATCATACATAAATATATAGAGAGATTCTGGTTGGATAATGCCCCTCAGAAAATCGAAGGCTCATGTTTTACTCTTTAGTCAATACCTTTTCTAACAGGGAGTCTGAATTGTGTGTTCGATCCATTGTGAAGTTTAGATGCATCATGTCATTCAAAGTTGTCCCAGAGTCTTGACCTTCAGCTCCTGCCGTATATAAGTCCTAACATTCAGGAAAAAAAAAAAAAAAACACCTTTTATAAAATAATTTCAGTAACAAATTTAGAAACTAAACCCTATTTATATATTTGTCAAGGTTCTGCAGCATAAACACGAACAGAGAGAAAGATAAAGGTTTCAAGGAGTATTTAATAATATCCACAAATTAAGTCCACATGCAAAGCAAAGCAAACACAACCATTCATGAATGAGACCGGACAAAGGAGAACTGAAAACACAGGACCTAAATAAATAGACAATTGAGGTGATTAACGATAACAGTTATGATAAATCAAATTAGAAACCATGATGAAAAAACTAGTGGCGGAAAATGGTGCAACTGAGTCGAAACATGGTGGTATTGTGACATAACACTGAAAGGATATTGTGACAATACCCAGAGAGGCGCGACCTCACGTCGGCAGAATGGAGGAGGCTCTGGTGGAAGATGATAGTCCAGGAGAGGGATGAAACAGAGGGCAGTCCAGGGATGATAGTCCAGGACAGCTTTGCTGGAGGGATGAGCCATGGTGGTGAGGGGCTTCACCCCACCCTAGGGACGAGTGGAGGTAATGGAGCCGATGGAGTTGGAGCCCTAGGCGCAGACAGAGCCGAAGGAGCAGAGTGACACTGACAGTCCCTGAGTCTGCGATGGAGCCGCAACGACAACCCCCGGGGATGGAAACAGGGTACCGGAGGGCTGAGGTGGAGCTGGAACGACTGAGGGCTAAGGCATAGCTTGAGCAAAAGTAGAGCCAAATGGAGCCATAGTGGTGGAGGGCCGGAGAGCAGCGAACAGCCTGCAAGTCTGTGGTGAAATGATGGTGATGTCTGAGCCAGGTGGAGCCGATGGTCCGAGGGAGTTCCAGCTCCACCTCAAAAACTTTTGGGCAAAAGTCTGGAGAGGAGGTGGGAGATGGAGGAGTCCAAAATAAAACAGAGAGAATTGGGTGGGATTAAAGGGGGAAAGGGATCTTCCTCTCCAAAATCCAAATAATAGTTCCTAGTGGTTGCCAGAAAGTCACTCTCAGTGGAGGGAGTGTGGGTGGGGCTCCATTCTCCATCCCTGAACTCCTCAAGAACTCCCTTGATGTCGGATGATGATGGTCAGACTGGTGGCAGTGTTCGCTCAGTCATTGAGTTCCTTTCGTCACTGGCTCCTGCATCGCGGTAGAGGTTGTCTGCGGTGGGCTCATGCTGCCTTTCCTCACCATCCAGAGGTTCCTGGCTGGGCACTGGATTGGGAGTGGGGCTGTTGTCGTCGTTGGGATACTAAGGTGAAAGATGATCCTCATCCACAAAGGTGATGCCAGCACCACTCCACATATGTGGCAAAGCTCCCTCGAGATCCCTTTGTCCATGCGTTGAGTCCAACATAAAAGAATGAACTCAGGCAGTTGTCCTGGAAGTGTGAAAGATTGGCAAGGTCGATGAATGAATTGTGAAAATGTGCCTCGAGGGAGCGACTTCCCTGCTCAAGGCACAATAACAGGAACGAGGGAGAGTCCATGGTGACAAAAATAAAATAAACACAAAAAACACTGACACAAAACAAAAAAAAACACGCCGCAATCTATATCACTTTATGGTCCAGTCTTCTGTCATGGTTCTGCTGCATGAACACGCACGAAGATGAAGACAAAGGTTTCAAACAGTATTTAATATTTATATCCACAGGTTGAACGAGAAAATGATTGAGACCGGACAAAGGTGAACTGAAAACAAAGGGCTTAAATGCACAGACAAACAAGGTGATTAATGATAACACAGCTGAGAGTGATGACAAAATCAAATTAGAAACCACGATGACAAACTAGTGGCAGGAAATGGTGCAACTGAGACCAAACAGGGGAATATTGTGACATTATTTCAACTATGTATAATTCAATATGTCTGGATAAGACGTTTTTGTTAAATTCACAATGCTAAAATGATACCTCGGTGAACCAACAACAAATTTTTGTTTATCTGGTGTATTTGACCATCTATTAAGGAGTTTCTGCTACCTGAGAACTGTGAGGAACAACAATCATAAAGTTCATTACCAAGCACCTGCCAGGTGTATTTTAATATACTTTAAGAGCCATAGTAAATTGATTGATTTTAATGAGTCACTGACAAATTATTATGGTAGATGTACGCATATAATGGGAGTATTTACAGGGGATAAAGGGAAGGCGGGGGTTGCCAGAGGACTGAGGCGGAGACGGTGGGATTGAGGACCAGGGCAGAGCCGGTGGGATTGAGGACCAGGGCAGAGCCGGTGGGAAAGCGGAGCCTGATGGAGCCGAAGAGGTGGAGGGAGGAACCGCAGCTGAAGGCCCAGAGGTCCGTGCAGAGGATGACAGCCCCAGGTGGAGCCGAGGGAGGGAGGAGCCAAGTTGGTCAACGAGCCGAGGTGGAGTGATGGGCTTGGCAGCTGGAGCCAGGGGATCCCCTTGCAAAGGCGGAGCTGAAGACCAGAGACCAGAGGCCATGCAGTAGAGCGGAGTCAACAGAGGGGGAGCGGAGGGACTGAAGGGAACCAGGGGAGGTGGGGCTGAAGGACTGGCTGTTATTGGAAGAAGAGTTAGGAGAGGGAGGCTAGGTGGGATCATTGGAGATATAGGATACTTGGAGCTGAGCGGGACTAGCGGAGATGCAGGAAACCTGGAGCTGGGTGGGACCAGAGACGCAGAATACTTGGAGACTCAGAGGAATATGCTTTTCCATTTACTCATAACGTTTCCAAGAGTCCATATGCAGTTCACCCTCAGTGTGAGCGGGGCTCTATTCCATGCCCTCGTACGCCACGAAAATATGCACTGGGATGGACGATGTTGCCGGCTCTCGCACCTAGTCAGACTTTCTGTCTGGCTCCAGGGTGAGGATTGGCTCAGGCATTGTCTCTGGCAAGCTTGGCCCTCGTGTCTGAGGTGGATCCTGCTGTTTCGTCATTGAAGGGCGTGGGAGGTGGCTGGCTGGGCTCTGGGTCTAGAGTGGGGCTGGTGATGTCCTCCTTGGTGGGGCAGATGGTAAAAGCCTATCCGTTGTTCACCAGCACTCACTTACAAATGCAGAGATGTTTCCCAGAGGACCGTTCACGCGCAGGCATGCCTTGATATTGCTCCAGATTGTGGGTGAGGCATGCCAGATATAAAAATCTCAAATGCAGGCAAATCCATAGACAGAGTAATCAAGGGATTAATTATAAACTATGACAACAGATGAAGGAACTGGAACTAAGGTAAAATAGAGACAAAGTAAACAAGACATACACGTGGCAAATTGTTTGTGGTGGAATTTTTTTCCCATTACTATTTTATCTATATAAAAACTACATGATCTGATTGTAAAAGTTAAATTTTGATGTAATTACTTTATAAGGTTGCAAAACCCTTCTATTGTACACTTTCCATAGCTCCAGAAAGAAAAAAGAAAACCACAGTATTGTTTGTCAATTGATCCCACTGTCTGTATGATCATTGTAGCTTGTGGCTTTATCGAAATGACCTAGTTTATGACATTTATCTAGACTAGAGTCATGTGCTCATCAGTCAAAGGGCGTTTTACTCTTTACACAGAAGTGTTTGCCTTAAGTCTTAAAATCAGAGCAATAATATTTTATAAAAGAGAAAGTGGACTTAAAGGGTTAGTTCATTAACCAACCCTTTAAGAAATATTTACAGTAAACACTTTACTGTAGTAGAGATGTCAAGAGAAATTGTTAAGAAAATGCTTTGTGTATATCACTGTAACATAATTATATTTTAGTGTACATCAGTGGAAGCAAAAGCAATGCAATCTGACCTTTTGTATAATGCATTTATTTATCAGTTTTTCTTATTAATTTTATGTTATCACATATTTTCAATATATCTCCAACTTTTAGACCCCAATTTGTGTGTGTATTTGGGGTTTCAAATAAACATGTTTATTATTTCTCTTGTGATTCTCTTGATAAATTCCCGTTGGTTTAGGCCATAACATTGTGAATTGATAAAGGCTGTTTGTGTGTATTTTGAAAATTTTAAAATGTCAAGTCATGTCAACAAATGTTAACTCAACAGTTGGGTTTGTCCATGTTTGACCCAAATTTGGGTTTAAACAACCCAGCATTTTTTTTAAAGTGTAGGTTTAGGGGTAGAGAATATACAGTTTGTACAGTATAAAAATCATTATGTCTATGGAAAGTCCCCATTAAAATGTGTGTAATGTACAATGTGTGTAATTAATAAATTAATATTAAAATGACTCACATATTCGTAAATCTCCATTGTTCCAGGGATATATTAGTGCGAGAGAATCTCCAATCAGCAACTGAATGAAAAGCTTCAAAGACTATACCTGGCTGATATTTCTAAAATGTAAGACAATGTAGGAAATATTGAAACTTAGTTAACGCCAAACAGAAAGTTAGGCTACATTATAATGAACTTCAAACACATGCTCTATAATTAACACAAAAATGTCAACGTTAAATTGTAACTCGCATTTTTGTCAATATCAATAACAGCACATTTAGTTTCATTTTCGTGTAGTGTCTACAGAGCTGTGGAAACAACACGTTCAAACTTTTCATTTAAATTTGCGTCTTGATTCGTCTTCACACATGTAGTTTTATATTCACTGCAGACAGACGCAGTGGCTGTCGATGATCAAAGTGAAGGTCAATATTATTATTATTGTTATTATGAACAGCGCAGCTCGAGAATATTAGTTCTGGATTAGCCTATAGACGTAGGTCACTATCGGCAAAACTACTGAAACAATAATTAAACAATAAGAACAAAATGGTCATTTAATCTGTTACCTACCGTCTACCGAAAACCGTGAGCTGTGTGAAACGGCTGTAAATCTTCGATCTGCATCAACTGGTGTTTGAGCGAAAACGAAAGCAAATGACAAGTTTGGGAAAACTATCCAGTAGTAGGCCTAGGCTATTTGTATTACAAAAGGAGAGAGTGAATCTTTAATCTGTGGATATTATACATTTGTACAGGCACGGATTATAAGGTCGATGTGGTCAAATAATACAAAAGTAATATATCCTAATTAGGCATAGCCTACAGTAGATTCAGACATATCACGTGAGCTTTGCCATTAGACTGGTATCTGCACGCTTTCAAATACGATATTGATATTGAGTTCATTAAAAAAAATTTTTTAAATGAATGACTTACATTTTAGATACAATTATTCTTCAATATTTAGTTTTCTGTGAAATTCCCTTAAACCAAAACAAAATTACACAATGATATTCATTCACTCTGTCCGTCCTCATACAGCAGGATTGATAATTTTATTGAAATGTATCTTTTTTCCCCACAGCTAATAATTAATATCAGAATCATTCAATTAAGCCAGTTTTTAAAGGGATAGTTCACCCAAAAATGTTGACATTATTTACCCACTCTCATGTCCTTCCTTTAATCTTCGAAACAGAAACTACGATTTTTTTTTTTATATAATGAAAACCAGGAGCCAGGTTTCTGTCTGACCATTGACAATCCATAACCATAACTTTGAAGATCCAAACCAGGTCATAAAGGCATCGTAAAACTTTGTAAGACACCAGTGTTTGTCATGGAAATGTAAAAACATTGGGAGAGAACTCAAAGCATTGAAATATAAAGTATAATTTTTCTCCCATGTCATATTTGTTCTTCTTGGAAAAACTGGCACAAAAGATGGATTACCTGATCCTGGAGAGCAAAACATGAGATTTCCAAAATAATTCTGATCCAGATCATTTTTTTTAACAACTGGGCGCAGAAGACTTAAAATCCAATTAGTTATGAAAATATAATTTCTTTTGAAAAGGCATATTTTATTTAGGCATCTAAATTATTGCACCCATTATTTTTCTGTTGTGCTTCGTCTCTTCAGCACACATTTTGGGCTGGTCAGAAAATCCTGAGCAGATTTAGAAAAGTATTAAGTATCATGCTTGTAAGTCCCCCTGTGGTGAAAATACAGCTTTTAATGTTGTTTATGTGTCTATGTGCTGTTTTTTATGTCGACAGCATTGCTGAGTATTTTCTCCTTAAAACTGCAGTGAACCAAAGACAGTCTCAAAAACACGGTTTGAAATCGCAGGTGTTTCTGACGTCACAAACTACCTTGTAAACAATCAGATCAACGAGTGATCGTCAGCGAGAGGATCATTTGCATATTCATAGAACCATGTATACTAAATGAGGCAAGAGTGTAGAGTTACATTCAAGCTATTTTAAGGCATGAAGATTTTTTTAAAGGAAAAACATTTAAATGTAATTTTGGTGATAAAAGATGAGTTTTAAAGGATACAATTATTGACTATAGCGGGACTTTAATGTGAGATTTAATCAGGTAGCGTGAGTGTGAAACAGTCTGAAAGTGTTCGTTTGAACAGATTTACTGGCTTTCGTTTTAAGTCACCTGTGTTTGACACAGATGTATTTTTCTTTTAATTGTACAAATAATTATATTTAATATTTAAGTCTTTGACAGACAGGATTGATTCATGTGTATATCAGCTGCTTACATAAACTTTTTTTAAAATATTTTTTTAGGACACAATAGTGATCCAAAACCTCTCCAGCTCATGAGCGCCACCTACTGGTTAGAGCAGAACGCACAGAAGCATTGGAGACAGCAGGAACATTAAGCATGTGACGTACATCCGAGTGAGATGTAGGGATGGACGTCACGGTTGGTTGTGCTCATCACTCCTGGCGACAGAGAAATCAAACACAAGACTGATCTTCTGACAGTTACTTGCGGTTATCTTAAACACAGCAATAACAGACATGACAATAACAGCGATGTGAATGTAGATTTCAAAGCAGACCCGGAGATGAACCGGTTTGTTCAGCAGTCACTGTCATCTCGTCTGTGTAAATTATTCATTATCTGTATTTCAATGCAGGAATCCTTGTTGAAGCATGAAATACAGGTGGAATTTACATCATAAGCCTGAGAAAAGCTGCTCAGTCTTTCAGGATGGCATTGGCAAAATATATATAATTTTTTTTACATGCCCAATTATAGTCACAATAGAATCATAATTCATGTGTTTTTTAGAATATTGCCATGTTTATTATAAATGAGGAATAACTTCCTCTAGCAGCTCTCTTCTCTTCTCCAATGACGAGGCAACCTGTCACTCACATGAGATCAGCCAATAGCAAACCACAACCATCCAATCAATTCCCTACAGACAAACTCAAGCGCCCCCCCCACCCCCCACATTTTTTTGTTTGTTCCAGAAGCAGTTTCACTCAGATATACATTACAATAGGGGGAAAAAGGGCATGTTTCATGGTGACTAAATAAAACAGGGAGGTGTGCGGCTTGAAAATGAGCAGATTTGACCATTCAGTAACTACATTTATGGAGAAAAATGTATCCTCCCCAAACCCACTTAAACAATAAATACATATAATGGCCTATTTGTAAAAAACTACTGCAATATCGAACATACACAATTATATATATCTGAATTAACACTATAGTCTCTTTTCCTCAGCATTTTAATGTCCTGAATGTATTCTGTATCTTGCTTACAGCAGCAAATGCATTTAAAACATCAGGTTTATATAGTAGATGAAACTGCACATCATCTCTGAGTTTGTCTTCGAGGAATGCATGTGTGTGAGCGTGTTAAAATCAAAACACTGCGTGAAACATTTCCAATGTCTCTTGAAGAACTGGAGGTCTTCTAAGGAGAATGGCACAAAATCTAGACAATGTATACTATGCAACTTACTTTGTTCAACACTTGTTTAAATGTGCTATACAAATACATTTGACTTACAATACCCCTCTAAAAGCAAATTTCAATATGGGTAACAGAGCTTCTACTATTTTTCATATTAAAG
Source organism: Meda fulgida (assembly GCA_030578275.1). NCBI lineage: Eukaryota > Metazoa > Chordata > Actinopteri > Cypriniformes > Leuciscidae > Meda > Meda fulgida. The sequence continues at coordinate 3,001,750 of JAROOJ010000031.1, forward strand.
GACGAGTACATTAGTCATTTCAATTTTCCTGAAGTTTGGAGAAAGTTATGAATGTGATAATTCCACAAAAATATACAGTGTTATCAAAACAGTCAACAACTGTTTTATTTTTCATAGCATACAATATTTTACTTTTTTTTTTAAAGAAAAAAACATGTTTCTATACAGATTTAAGGCCTCACTTTGGCCTTGTCGCATTACTTCTGAACTCCTAAAAGTTATTTTACAAGATGTATAGTATTTTCCAAACAGCAGGAAAAAACTGTCAACCTATTTCTTTTAATACACACACTGTACATCACATGAGCTCTAGCAGATGTCTAGTTATCCTTTCAGAAATGCAGAAAATGTCAGCAGAATATAAAAAGATACTGAGATCCCTGAATATTTCCTCAGCTTGGCATGTTCGCCATTTAAAATATTGCAGGAAAATGCACTTGTTTGCTGCCACATCAATAACGAGTTGACAATACATAAATAAAACAAAATAGCAACACGCTTATTATACAGGGTTAAATGAAGTGAAATGGAATGTTGAATGTGCCAATAAGTCATAGAAAACAGGACAAGAGCATAATCAGCATTAAAGTGTCTATTCTGGAACAGTAATTGGTTTCATATTCATCAACACCAATTTTCCACATTATGTTTTGTAAGGAATATCAGAGAAGCTGCATTGGGACTCAGGAAAGTATGAGGGCTCGGTTTGGGGCGTGAGATTTTAAAGAGCGAAGGTACCGTCTTGCTTTCTCCGTCATGATCAACTGGTCTTTTGTCCGTCCACAGACAACAGTTTCCCAGGCTGGAGACATCTATCAGAAGAACAACAAATGATTAGCAGTAATAACATAACACTTAAAGCGGTGGTATAATGCCCCTTTTTACAAGATGTAAAATAAGTCTGTTGTCCCCAGAGTGTGTGTGTGAAGTTTTAGCTCAAAATACCCCACAGATATTTTTTACAGCATGTCAAAATTGTCCCTATTTGAGGGACAGTAAAAACGTGTCATTTTGTGTCTGTCCCTTTAAATGCAAATGAGCTGCTGCTCCGTACAGAGGGCGGAGCTACAAGAGCGTGTGTGTGTGGTGCTCCGATTATCACACACAAGCACTAAAATGTCAGAAACTGTTCTGCCTTTAATGTTCAAACTGGAGTCGGACAAAGATAGAGAGAGTCAAGAAGTGACAACATGTAGAATGCAAAAGGATATTTCTGAATGGTTAGTTGATGAATTTATGCAGCTGATGTGGAGTTAACTATCTTCACGTCTTTGATTAGCATATTCTGTCATGGTAATCTATAAATCGCTCGTGTGGGAACTGTTGTAAGATGCCTACAGGGTTATATGTGTTACATATTGCATGTGAAAAGACGGATGCGACCGCTTGAACTCTCAGATGTGCTCGACTACAACAACTCTTCCTCTTCTCAACATAGACTGCGAGTTCCCGGAGGCAGGGTTTATGTAAATTTTAGGGTTGGTGATGTCGTGTTGTCCCTACCAGCCATTTGTTGTAGTCCTTAAAAAGCGATTTCTTTAAAAGCAAATATCTCCCTTTGCTTTGAACTTTGTAATTTTGCAGATGTTGTTTACGCTCAAACAGCAACATTACACACTAACTAAAGTTAGAAAAGTGAAATCATAATTAACCAGTCCTTTAACTGATGGAAAACAGAACAAACTAAACATGCTAGCTGTGTTGTGATAGTCTTTTATGACTAGATACTATTGCATGAATTATAATAACTGTATTGTAAACATGCCTTGGCTTGGCCTGATCTAACGTCACTCACAGGCAGTGGAGGGGTCGTGTTCGGTGTTTGAGGCGCAGGTTTCGAGGGCGGCCCACTCTCATTCGGGTCGAGAATAAAGCCTTGATCCAACAGGTTGTCCTCCTTCACAGCACAAGAGTCGAGATGGAGCGACCGTGAGGCCTGGAAGTTCAACACAGATCCTGCTTTAGAATCTATTCAGGAACACTGAGCAAATGCACACGCATCCGTCCGGTTTCTGTACCTTCTGGTTAGTTTGGTCTGTGTGTTTGAACTGCTGCTTTCGTGCAGTTATGCTCTCACTGCAGTCCATCACATCTAGAGCCAGAGATTTACGCACTTTCTTCATGGGAGGCCGATACTGTAAAAGGAGACCAAATCAATTCAATATAATCGCAAAATGGCAAATAAACAAGGGATATTTGTTTTCTTTATTTGGTTGTTTATGTGATCCATCAGGCTGTTGAGGAAGGTTTATTTCTTCATCTCTCAATCATTGCATTGCATTATATGTTAGTTTTATGATCAAAACTATGATCATAGTTTTATGTAGTTCTGGGTTAGGGTTTGAGTTACACTAAGCATTTTAATGTCATCTCACTAAGATATTATTGGCGGATATAGAGTGATGACTGATATTTATATGCATTTTTTGCAAGTAGTCTGCTATAATGTTTTTAAAAATCTCATTGATTGACAAGCTATCAGAATTTTATTAAATTGAGGCGTATTTTTCTCAAGTATGAGCCATAAAAGCCAGATGAATCAGTGTTTACCTAGACTCCAGCAGCCCACCATAGACAATCTGTCCCGCAGCAGATTCATAATCAGCCAAAAATATATTATATAGTCTCATAACAACAAAAGGTATTTAATGTCATTGTTTTGCATCATTGCTTTAGCAAAGTATCTGTCAAACGAACTAAAATCGCAAAAATCGTATCTAATCGCAAAAGACCATGATGTAATTAAAGAAGTATATAGTGTTTGCTCACGCGACAAGCTTGTGCTTCGGTGTTTTCCACGGCTCAGAGTTCACTGCATTCATTCACTGTGAACTATCTCTACACATGCTGGGAGTTTAGCGGGCTTTTGGGAACGTAGCTATCACCAGTTAGACACTACTTACACACTCGCTCAATTTAACATTCTTCTAGAAAGTTGATTTCAGCATTTCCCTAGATTTGTAATGAGATGCATTTGTAGATCTGTTTTCACAGAAACTGTGATTTTCTGTCAAAACAAAAGCTCATCATTTGTCATTCAAGTGTAGAAATTAAAACAAAACAAAAAGTTTTGTAATTTCCCTACTGTAGTTTAACCCTTTAGAAGCGGCTGTGTCGTCACCGACACATACCAGCAACCTGTATTCATTTTACCGTAACTCTTCAACCGGTTGCACTATCAAAACCATTCAAATTGCCCATGACAGTAGACAACGTGCGCTTTTCAGCAATATACACTTATTACGGTAATTTCATGCTTTCCGTCAGCAAATGGCAGCAGCTTTCTGGCAGAGCGGGAAGGAAGGATTTGAACAAAGATACGATGCACGGCAGGTTGGAGTGTTTTGGATTGCATAAAATAATAAAAGAAACGAACAAATACATGGCGACAGAAGTGGTAGATAGCAGAAGAGGGGATTGGGATGATTTTTAATTAAACTTGGGAGGCGGATGGCCGTTACTCTTTGTATCTTAGCATGTGATGTGCGCATGTGTATGTGTGTGTGCCTATGAATGCATGCATTTGTATGTGTGCGTATATGAAAAAAAGTGTCCTAAATGAAAACTGTAAGCCAATGTCACAAAAAGAGTTGTATATATGCATTATAGTGCATTTTTCAACTTTAAAGTGTTCGTTTCTTACGTTCGTGATTTTTTTTCCCTAATACAAATCAGTACATTTATTCTCTTTTTTAAAATTATTTTTGTCTATTTAAATTCTATTTAAACTTCAATACACAATAATGGTCAATAACTGTAATTTGTTGAAAGCTTGTTTTTAGAATTTTACAGTCAAAAAATCAAAATATGTGAAACACCTATTTTAGCTTCAGGTTCTAAAGGGTTAAAATATACGTAGGAAACAGGGCTGTACAGTGCGACATATATGCTGGAAGAAATTGGTCTGTGCGATGAATAAACTTACCACAGAAACGTGTACTCACTAATGCTCATCAGACACTTGGTCTTCTGTGCTCGACTTCGTGTTTGTGAGGATCTTTTTTTGATTATCTTTATTTTCATTCTATGAACGAGCGCAAGCGGGACATTTATTTTATAAATTGTCATTTTGTGGTCAGAGAAAGAAGGGGCACACAGCATTAGAACACTAGGATGAGTAAACGAATTAATATTCAATTTAAGGTGAACTATCCCTTTAAGCGATGTATTAAAAGGTACAATGTAGCTTTATACAGTAATAATCTGGAAACTGCTCGTACATGACAGTATCTTTCCTCTCTTACCACTTGTTTGCGTTTATTCTCAGTAGGAATTTCATCTTCTACGATCAACTCAATCCCAGCTTCACTGCGTAACACTTCTTTAAGGTCCTCCATGTTTGGTGTCGGAGGCTTAAGAAAACCAAACCAAAGACACAAAAAAAATATTTTTTTCATCTCAAAGCATGAAAACTAGAATTTCAAACAGGAGATCAACCTTCAGAGAACTGTATTTTAGAAAAGGACAGCTGACATTTAAAGAGATAGTTCACCCAAAGATGAAGATGCTGTCAGTAATTACTCACCCTCATGTTGTTCCAACCCCGTAAGACTTTCGTTCATCTTCGGAACCCAAAGAATACTTTGTGCAATATTCAACAATTAATTTCCTTCTCTGTGGGCCTCGAGTAAGTTCACGTAGTGTAACAGCAGCGCTTCTGTGTTGAACGTCACACGCATCACACACATGACCAGCGTTGGCCAATAGTGAGCCTACGTGTGACGTACAACACAGAAGCGCTGCGCTGTTACACTACGTGAACTCGTAAAGTCGTTATTTTTGTTCGTTTTTTGCGCACAAAAAGTATTCTCGTCGCTTAAAGGTATTGTAGGTCGTTTTTGGTCTAAAAAACTTTTCCCCAAACTTGTTTAAACTTTCTACATACAGGTCCTTCTGAAAAATTTTGCATATTGTGATAAAGTTCATTATTTTCCATAATGTAATGATAAAAATTAAACTTTCATACATTTTAGATTCATTGCACACCATCTGAAATATTTCAGGTCTTTTATTGTTTTAAAACCCAAAATTCCTATCTCAAAAAATTAGCATATTTCATCCGACCAATAAAAGAAGTGTTTTTAATACAAAAAAAGTCAACCTTCAAATAATCATGTTCAGTTATGCACTCAATACTTGGTCGGGAATCCTTTTGCAGAAATGACTGCTTCAATGCGGCGTGGCATGGAGGCAATCAGCCTGTGGCACTGCTGAGGTGTTCTGGAGGCCCAGGATGCTTCGATAGCGGCCTTAAGCTCATCCAGAGTGTTGGGTCTTGCGTCTCTCAACTTTCTCTTCACAATATCCCACAGATTCTCTATAGGGTTCAGGTCAGGAGAGTTGGCAGGCCAATTGAGCACAGTAATACCATGGTCAGTAAACTGAGCAACAGTCCAGTGCTGCTTCTCTGTAGCCCAGGTAAGGCGCTTCTGCCGCTGTTTCTGGTTCAAAAGTGGCTTGACCTGGGGAATGCGGCACCTGTAGCCCATTTCCTGCACACGCCTGTGCACGGTGGCTCTGGATGTTTCTACTCCAGACTCAGTCCACTGCTTCCGCAGGTCCCCCAAGGTCTGGAATCGGTCCTTCTCCACAATCTTCCTCAGGGTCTGGTCACCTCTTCTCGTTGCGCAGCGTTTTTTGCCACACTTTTTCCTTCCCCCAGACTTCCCACTGAGGTGCCTTGATACAGCACTCTGGGAACAGCCTATTTGTTCAGAAATTTCTTTCTGTCTTACCCTCTTGCTTGAGGGTGTCAATGATGGCCTTCTGGACAGCAGTCAGGTCGGCAGTCTTACCCATGATTGCGGTTTTGAGTAATGAAACAGGCTGGGAGCTTTTAAAAGCCTCAGGAATCTTTTGCAGGTGTTTAGAGTTAATTAGTTGATTCAGATGATTAGGTTAATAGCTCGTTTAGAGAACCTTTTCATGATATGCTAATTTTTTGAGATAGGAATTTTGGGTTTTCATGAGCTGTATGCCAAAATCATCAGTATTAAAACAATAAAACACCTGAAATATATCAGTTGGTGTGCAATGAATCTAAAATATATGAAAGTTTAATTTTTATTATTACATTATGGAAAATAATGAACTTTATCACAATATGCTAATTTTTGAGAAGGACCTGGATATCAATGCATAATTAAAATGTAACTACTCTGATAAAAAGAGTATAAAAATTGAGTGACTAGACCGTTTAATCTGCACTAAACACAGCTCATTATTTCCATGCGGGACGAAACAAAGGATTGGCTTAGGCGACTGTCACTCTCGCAACCATGGCACACCTACATGCGCGCACTCGTTTGACTCGAGGAGGGTAAGAGACTAGTAAGAGACACAATTACATGCAAAACACAGCGTATATGTTATGAATCATACACAAAATTCACCTTCATCACAGTGTAACTGATTGTAATGGGAAAACGTGTATCAATGCAACCTGTTTTTAGCTTTGCTTTATGTTGCTAGCTCGTTAACGAATCAAACTCAATATATTTTAAACTTTACCAGTATCGATATGCTAGCTTGATAGTGAGTATTAACAGCCATGTTAGTTGTTTATATTCATAATGATAAAGTTAGGTATTTTATTACATGTGAGTCTGACATGATGTCACTACATGCACTGTGCTCCTCTCCGCTCGGCGCTGAATGGAGGGGTGGAAGTGAATGGAGATAAGTAGCTGTGTTTATTGCAGCCCTGAGAGGACTACAGACACTCGATTTTTATACTCTCTTTTCCAGAGTACTTACATTTTAATTATGTATTGATATATATATAGAAAGTTTAAACAAATTTGGAAAAAGTTTTTTATAAAAATCTTACCTAAAATACCTTTAAGGTTGAGCCACTGTAGTCACTTGGACTATTTTAACGATATCTTTAATAACTTTTCTGGGCCGGCAAATTTCGATCCCATAGAAGCCTATGGAGGAGTGATCCAGCTCTCAGATTTCATCAAAAATATCTTAATTTGTGTTCCGAAGATGAACAAAAGTCTTATAGGGTTGGAACAACATGAGGGTGAGTAATCACTGACATAATTTTCATTTTTGGGTAAACTAACCCTTTAAAAGCAATGAGCCTTCAATTATAAGAAGTCTCTCACCAGTGGCCGCAAAGGGCCGTATTTCTCCATGGCGTTTTTAAATGGAGTTGGGGTACGGGGCGTCGTGTCCAGATCAGATTTGTGATTTGGAGTGATGAACCTACAGGAGGGGAAAACAGAGGTTTAGCCGAACTCAAATGATCTGAGACCAGCTGTATGTGAAGGAATGCTGGGACATACAGTGAGTTTTCCTTCTGTGTGAGTGGGGTTTTGTCCCGGTGTAGAGGAGTCGTGACCACAGCCTTCTGGCTGCACACCGGCGTGGACGTGAGCGAGGGATTCTCCAGGTCCAGCGTGTCCTGCTTCGTCCACATATTAAGGAACTGTGAAAACATTAAGGTGATAGTATTAAAATTAAAGGCTGCCAAAGAACTTTGACAACAGGTTTGATACACCAACTGAAATCACGACATCCAATTAAACATGAGTACCACAGCAAAACAACATTGGTTAAAAGCAGAGCTTATATATATGTAAATTACAATTTGGATTTCATATATACATTCATTTCTTACTCAAACAAAATCCTGTCATCCAGCAATCTTGAGCTCTCTTTGTTTTTTTTTAATCAAAAATGTGTTTTAAGTGGACAGATCAATACAGTACAAAGAACATGTAGGATGTTGGAAAATAATGTCTTTTCTGTTAACCAAATGCTTTTTAATATTCGCTATTACTTCAATCAATGCAAGTGAACAAGCGCGCAGTTATTTGTTGCGTATGACTGGCATGTTCACGTAAGCCAGAAATGCGCAGATTCTGTGCAATACTATGTATTTAATATATCATGATGACTCAAGTTGTGTATTTGCGCTAAATCTGCGCATATTTGGCTTACACAAACTTCCCCAGCAAAGTGAGTAAACAAACACGCCAAATTGGCTCGTGATTAGACAGCGTTACCCGCCACTGTTCATTTTTACCAGCATTTGGCGGGTGTTAATTTCAAACCCTGAATGTTGCACTCCTGTTTGTCATTGTGCACGAAAACTTCACTCCAATAAATCATCAGAAATATTGCTGACTTGTGCGTCTCAAGCGCCCTCTTTACGCTCGTCCTAATGCCTGTTAGTTGTCCGTGGATTTGCCTATATTTGGCGTTGAAAATGGAAACGTCTTTAGACATGGAAAATCGATTTTACAATCAATTCAATGATCACTTATGTCTCAAAAAATTTACAGGATTTTTTCACAAAAGTGACAGTCCTACTGTTGAAAAAAAAAGAAAGAAAAAAAAAAAGAAGTGTTTTCAGGATAAATAAGTAAGCAAATATCACGACGACTATTTAAAATGGATCGAGAGAGGCAGATATTGTTATCGCGATTAAAATACGATGAATCGTGCAGGCCTAGTTGAAGCAGCGCTGCAGTACCTGTGAAGGGGAGAAGGGCAGGATCTTGACGGGAGTGTTCTTCGGGGTCATGGAGTCGTTGGGGTCGGGTGAGAGGGCGATGCGGCGGCGGCTGCGGCGGCTCAGGATAGATGGAGGTGTTGCTCCGCCGTGTGAGATGGGGATGAGCTCTCCTTTACTGCTCTTGCTGAGCTCCTGTAGAGCGCTTCCCTCCAGACGAAACTGCAGGAGCTCTGAGCTCTGGCTCTCCTCCGGCAGCTCAAAGTCTGACATCGTGCACCAGCCCTCCAGATCCTGCTGGGGGAAACCACCATTACTGCTCTGACACTCGTGTAGTCCCCGACAGATTCACTCAAGGGATGTTCTGACATTTACACTTAAAATTGTATTTATACGTCGCTGGAGAGAGCTTGCATTTAAAGCTGATGAAATGCACACTCGCTATGCAAACCTCATGTCGTCTCAAACGCACACACTGCAGTCAAAACGGTTCCTCCGTTTACATGGAACAAGCACAATTAGCGCTGTTGAAGTGGATGGAAAAACTAAATTCAAATTTTATACTTAACTACTACTTATATTTGAATTCAAAAAGCATAATTTCAGTTAGAAGGAAAAAAAGCCTTTAGGCCACAAGCTAAATATTAATGCACTGCAATACATTGTTCATTCACAGCAATGAAATAACATGACTGTCTGTAAAAAATGAAAGTGCATAACATACATTTAAACTAACGTTCATAAATTAGGGATGCATTATATCTGCCACCATATCGGTATCGGCCAATAAATGCTCATTTTTTATTTAACCGTTATCGGCCCGATAAGAAAATTTGGCTGATATATTAAAGCCGATAAATAATGGATTACTTTCGGGTGGTTTTGAATTGCTTGAAATATGATTGGAATCACTTCAAAAAGGAAAACGTGCAGCGCAAGTCTGTCATATAGAATACATAAAATGATATTGAGAACATGATTATAATTGAGTGCTTGGGACATGGCTTTAATGCTGTGAATTTTGTTTTTATAATAAAAAAATATATATATAAAAATTTAGATTCAGATTTATCTGCCAATATATCAGTTATCGGTTTCAAATATAAAGAATTATCTGTTATTGGTATCGGCCAAAATTTTCATATCAGTGCATCCCTATCATAAATCAAATACAATTTTGTAAATTGCATAAACAATTGTGGACAAAACAGCATCATGTATTTATGCATTCTTCCTGTTGAGTGTTATTTTTTCCTGATACTAAACAACTAAAAATGTTGGTCGACCAAACCTCTTCTAGTCGACTAACGGTTAGTAACAGTTGTGCATAACTTTTAAACTAATGTTCATAAATCAAATACAATACTGTAAATTGCAGAAACAATTATGAACAAAACAGCATCATGCATTTATGCATTCAACTGGATAGACTAACAAAAACATTAAAAAGCAACAACGACATCATCGCATCTCGTGCGCCTAAAATTCAAATGCACCATTATTGCATTAGTGTGGATTTTTATTTAAAAATGCGACAAATATTGTAATTTTTTGTTGACAGCCCTAAAGCACAAATAGTGATGTTTCAAAACCGTATAACGCATGTTTGTGAATAAAGGTTATTTATTAGTTATTTTCAGGGTTGTGGAGTTATGACTGGGTCAAAGTCTCTCAGATCTTTATTCCTGACCGCATCAGACACGTGGATTACGAGAACTGATTGTTTGCTGACCATCTAATGTACCCAGATCTTAATATGTGGCCTTGTTAGGAGATGACCAATGATATCGTGTCACCTTTGACTGCTCATAATGTCTTGACGGATATACTCACGCCGTCCATCAGCTCCATCACCTCCTTCAGTGTCGGGGCGGCTGATGGAGAGAGGAACCCCGAGCTGTCCATCACCCAGGTGGACACGTTCGAGTCTCCAGCTTCACTTTTAGGGGTTGTGGGAGCTTTGGGTGTCTTGGGAGATGCAGTTTTCTGTGGAGCAGTGGCGACTTTCTCCTGTGCTTCAGGATCCTGTACATTAACAAGTGTGTAAGTCATATGCTTAATTGTTAAATGAAGGATGTTTTTAGAAACAGAACCAGTTCTTAACAGGATATGAGAAACAGGCCTAACTGATTTTGTGTGATATAATTACTATAATATAAGTTTCATGTTTATACCTGCTTTAAGACTGGTAGTCCCTCACTGGCTCCATCATAGCAAAACTCCACCTACAACACACACATCATCAGCGTTAATCTGAAAACATTGTCAACTGCTTATAATCTGCACTCAAAAACACGGCTGAAAGTTAGGGCCCTATGAAATCCTTTTTTTTTTCTTTACATTCGTATAAATAAAATACATTCGTATAAATAAATAAATAAATAAATAATATATTTATTTATTTATACATATTCCCCCAGAAATTCAGTGTTGTGTATTTAAATCTTTCTGGCAATCAAATGAAGGCATACAACATTCATATAATTTATCTTTTAATTAAATCTTTTTGTCAAGCAAAGTGCTGCACAACAGAGCTTTACTGTTAAAATTAAAACATGGAAAAGAATTTGTGAGTATTTATTAATAAAAAAAAAAAGTTAATTATTATTAGTGTTATTATTGCATTGAGACGTAGTTAAAGTCTACTGTACAACATTATACAATTCTGTTGTAATTTGCTCAAAAGTAAACCGAACGTTTGAGAGGTGACGCCCCGCCAAATCTCGCAAGAATCACGACTTGCTTTACGGCACCTCTATGGAAGACACTAGCGCGTTTCAGACGTGCACACGGGGGATCAGGCTGCGAGTGCAGAGACGGCTCTGTGGGAGTGGTTTTTACGACAGTAACGTTAAATACAAGCAGAGACTCCACAGAGAATCTAGGGGTCGCTGTTTGACAAAAACAGAAATCCTGCATAATGTGCCTTTAAAAATTAAGCTCCAGGTTTCATACACATTTTAAAATACTTTTTCATGACTTTTCGGCACATTTCCATGACTATGTATTCCTGAAAATATCAGTTGACATTATAAGAATAAAAATATGTGTTAAAGTTTGACTGTCAGGAGACATCCTCGCATGATTTAAAAGAATAGTGGGAGTTTGCGACTTTTAATGCCCACTATACCTCTGCCCTTAATGCGTCTTGTCTAGTAACATTTGAGATAGTCCCTTGTCTTGTGCCTTCAGTCTGACTCATGATGGAAGAACCTGCAATCGGCCTAACATTGGTCGATGTCGACGGAGGAGAAAAGAAGCTAGTGATAGTCATGCTCGAGCCTTCATGCGCAGCCACAACTGCCTGGTGCCTTTAGCATGGCTAGCTAGCGCTGATTCTCCCATATTAGAGATGTCAATTACCTTAGAACATAGTCCACATATCGCTTTCCTCGGGTCCTGGATCTTCTCGAGCCATGTCTTGTATGTTTCCAAGTGAAGCCAGACATTGTTAAATCGACACTTTCCTGGCATTTCAATTAAATTTCTGTCAGCACCGACTTCGCCTCAGTCAACATCGCAACAAGTGAGTGAATCGGAACTGAACATTAATGCCGCCCGAATAGAAGGACGTTAAGACAACTCGAAATATTTTTTTTTTATTAAACAGTTTTTGTATTAATCACATATTATGCGGTGTTAAAAATGAATAAAATCAGACTTTTCAAAAACTTTCTGGGTCTTTTTATTTTTTCAAAACCTTTCCAGGGCTGGAATTTGCATTTATCAAATTCCATAACTTTTCCATGTTTTTTCAAAACGTACGAACCCTGAAGCTCAGAATAGATTCGAGAGAGAATGGCAATGCATTGGGAAAACATTGGAATGGATCCACGAATGGCGATGAATGATGTGTAGTTGGGGTCCTGACAGTACCTGCTGTTGAGCCGTCTCCTCAGACGCCGGCTCTTCTTCTGTCTGCTGGAGAGCCTGAAGCGTGGGGTCCACACCGGTGTAAAAGCCCGTCTCTACCTTACGCTTGATGGTGGAGTTCCAGTGGTTCTTCACAGCATTGTCTGTTCTGAAAGAAAAAACCCGCAAAAATCTACTCAATTTCACATATACCAGACATCTATCAACTCCCAGACCTCTTATATTCAGAAGGAAAAGCCTTTTAGAATAACTGCAAAAACCGCCACCTTCAGGCCGGAGATTTTTATAAAGTAAACACAAGAATAACTTTTTAATATTGTAAATAATATTTCAAAATGAACCCTAACTGGACTGAAGCAACCTAGGCTTACTTGATAATCCATGTTAATGTTCACATTTAACATGAAAAATCATGTATGAGTTTAAAATATGATCATCAGGATTATTGAGGAAGTTTATTTGTTCATCTCTGAATCATCATTGCATCATGTTTTAAAACTACAGAGCTTTGATTGTAAAATTATATTTAAACGCTTTGTTTTATGAAGACGTTATTGGCAGATAGAGTATGGAATGCTTAAGTGAGAGTTTTGTTTTATGAATGTAATAAGGTTTAGATTGATGTTGTCTGTGTGCGAGGACTGAATGTTGATGCTATTGTAACAAATCTAATTTCCTGAGAAGGATTGATAAAGTATACATCTATTTCATGTCAAGTTTTACAGGGTTAAAAGCCCGTTTATGGGGTTTTGAAGGCGATTATGAAGGTAGATTGTTTTGCAGATCTCACCGTCCAGGCAGCAGTTTGGCGATCTCGGCCCAGCGGTTTCCCAGCATGCAGTGCGCCTTGTAGATGATGAGATCCTCGTCTGGGGTCCAGGAGGACTTCTTGACGTCAGGGTTGAGGTGGTTGTGCCAGCGTTCCCGGCACTGCTTTCCCAGACGCCCCTTTAGGTGCTTGGCCACCATCGCCCACTGCTTGTTCCCATACTTTTTCACCAGCTCAATCACCTAAACACACAACACACACACACACACACACACACACACAACACAACACAACACATTCAAGCAAGGCTTCACACAAACACACACATTTCTACGGCTACTCTGATGGTTCAGGATTACTGGTTAAGGAATTACTGTGTCGATTTTAATTTGTATGACAAGCAGTAATCTATAAAGTGAGTCTACTGTGCTTTTTGGGATATTCCCTTTCATGTGGTGTGTTGTAGAGCTGTTTGTGAATGTAAAGGTCTGGAAGGTTTCTAAGTGCAGATAAATGGAGTTTTTGTGTTCCGAAAGAAAGAAGTGATTCTGAACTGAAACGAGTCGTCAGTAATTCCAGTCTCACTTCCTGCTGAATCTGCGGAGGTTTGTAACAGATTTGCATAATGTCAGTCTATGTTCTTCATCGGCTGCCGTGAACAACGTCTACTTTGACCCTCAAACACTGTAGTTTATCTGAGACTGGAAGAGTTCGGTTCGTGTTGTTCATGTGGAGAAGACGCTGTTTTCTGCTGACAAAGCAAATCCACTTTGATGGGATTGAAACGGTAAAACCGACGCTTTTTTGGTCGTTCGTCGTTCTAATGCAATTTGGTCATTGCATTAGTCTATTTAAAACATATATTAACTTTAACGAAATAAAAAATAATTGGAAAGGTGTCTATGTCTCATTCGTCAAGACTTGTTTCATTATTGAAAGTCAAATTTGAAGCAACGTCACAGAATCTGACGCAGAACCGTGCCAAAGTGAGCATCTGGGGTGTGTGTGGCACGATTCTACGTCAGGCGGTTCTGAACGCTTCTCTGCATTTATTCATGAGACTGAACTCTTTTAAATCAATCACTGCGCTGGATTTCGCATGAGATCACATTATAGCGGAGAACTCAATGCATGAGAGCGGTTCCTAACGCTGCGATGAGTTTAACAACCCTCGTAATGCGGATCATGCAGATCATATACGGACCGGAGTAAGCGCATTTCAAGTTTTTGTGGACATATTTCATATACTCTAAACATGAACTAGCAGCGTGTATGCACACGTGTCTTCATCACATCCTCTTCAAAGGAAATGTGTGCAAATAAGGACACTGATACAGCCGTATGTCTGCAATGACACAGTTATTCTGATACACAGAAGACAATGATGTAGACCGAAAATTCAAAGAAAAATGTGCAAAAATGTATATTTTTTCTGTTCAACTGACGCATGTCGTTTGTTCAGTGTAGTGCTCGTAAATGTAAGGAAAATATTATAAGCGTTTCTCCCTCGTTCTTGAAAGTTTCTTGTCATATAGGGTTAGATTTTTAAAATGCATCAGGGTGTCTTCGACTGGTTGTTTTTTTCTCTCTCTGTGGTCATATATTAACATTCATGTGTCTGTACAAGGATTGTGTTGCAGGTCTGTGTTTTATTGATCGTCTCTCCTTTTCCCACTTTTCCAAAGCTTTACACGGCCATTTCTTGAGACTTTTTCAACTCATAGGTGTGAATGACCACCAGGCTATAACGGGGGATGGGGGGTTCCTGACACTTTAATTCCTATGGAAATTGAGCTTTACGCTCACGTGCGAATGTGAAGCTCAACTTCCTAAGGAATGAACTGAAAACGCTCGCAAGCGGAGCAGCCAGTGGACACCCGTCCTTCATTAACAAGGGCCGCGGCAAAATACTTTTAGGAAAGATGGCGTTGGTGTTTGAATCAAGACCACGATCTTTTAACGATTGATCATGCAGCTCTTAACCTGTTGTAGGAGACGCCGAAACAAAATCAGAAACCTTTAAAAATAGTATAACAGGGGCACTTTACTAAACAGACTGAAATGAGACAAAATGTTAAGCTAGAAAAATTCATAAAAAAAAAAAACACACACTGTACACATACATTTTTATGGCATAACATTTTCAGACTTTTCCAAACTTGTAAATCATAGTTTTAACCCCGACATTGCGTTTCGTCATTTTGACCAGGAAAGGATTTTCTTTTCCTGAAAAAGCTAGTTAAACTTAAAGGTATAGCGGAGGATTTTCTTTTTCCGGGTGGGTAGCCTATACAATTGGTCCACCTAAGTGTCAATCATTCTGGTGATATGTTTACGTATGGCCATGCTCGTCCCTATGTAGTTTTCGCTTTCTGCACATGCGCGCTTTCAGGTGTATAATGTGTGATGAGTTACAGTTTCAGCCATTCCTTTGAAAATGGCTGAGGGTCGAAAGAGAAAAAATGTATACGAAGTGTATGATAAGAAGAGAAAGGCCGCAGAATATAGAAACAAGACCAGAGTGATTTTGGGTGAATTTTTCAGATGCTGGCGTGCGCTAAAGCACAGGTTGCGCTTCCCACTGATGCCGCAGTCGCGAAGATTCAACTAGACAGGTAAAGTTTGTCATGCTATTTGGAGAAATCCATTTAAAATCACTGCTAGTAAAAGTTAATGTAAGCTATGATTAGCGATGCTAATAGGCGTTCCCTCTCGGAAGCAAACAGAGTGTTGCGCATGTGCATTTTTAAAAAAATTGGGAGAGGGCGGGTCTTCTCTAAAATTCAGAAAGACCCTCCGCTATACCTTTAAAGTTGTTGCATTGGACTAAAAGTTTGTCTTTGCACACACAGAAAAACAACTTCCTAAAAAAAAACTTTTTACACCGTGTTACACTTGGTGTTCCTGGTCAAAAATGATAACCAACAAAAGAAAAATTACTCAAACTATTATGTTGCCAAATATTGGATTCTGTGTTTTTGTCAACTTTAGCACAGGTTTTGTAGATCCTCTTGGAACTGATTGATTGTAGCCTTAAGATCTGAGTTTATGCACCCCAGTTTTTTTGAGGTGATTAAGCTTGTGTAAGTTGATCAGTTTCAAGAGGATCTACAAAACCTGTGCTAAAGTAAACTAAAAGACTGAATCCAATATTTGGTGATAATAATAAAGCATAATGAGAGATTTATAAGCAATTTAAAAGGACGGTCATTATTGACCACGAACGCCAAATAAGGAAAATGACTTAACACAGCACACGGGAAAAAAAGAGAATTGCAGGATCATAGGAAGCCTGAATACGGATTGTGATATAAAATAACTTCTGTATGAATCAGATGCTGTGATTAAAAGACGTTTTGTTGAAAACGCACCTTCTCGTCCTCCTCTTTGGTCCAGGGTCCTTTGACAAGATCAGGATCCAAAACTTTGAACCAGCGATGCTGACACTGATGCTCCGATCGGCTCTTTATTTTATTTTTTTAAAAATGGACACATTAACATTTAGATCTTAATGTGGAGACAAACTACGAAGCAAGGAATCTCTCATAGAGGTGAACACACTTACAGGTAGAAAGCCAGCAATGTATTTCCAATCATTTGGTCCAGCGTTCAGAACCAGTTTTCGCAGCTTATCATCCTGAAAAAAACAAAGCAATAAAAGGATATATCATGTTTTATTTTTGGCAACAATCTTTTTGATTGAAGCTGGATAATGCAACAGTAAAAGGTGTATTTATTCTCTCATCGGATCAATTTTGTCCATCAACTGAAAGTACAAACAACCAAAAACAAGAATCGACACGATTCCAGCGGTTAAGCATTTAAACATCATCTTGCAGACATATTGGAAGATAAAGAGTGACAAGTGATATTTATATGCATTTTATGTAAGTAGTTTGTTATACTGATAAAAATCTCAATGATTTAGTCTTCTGAAGACTTTATAGTCACATATAAACTTGTGTTTGAGCTTCCGTTTATCATATTTGATCAGGGTTTATGGGTGTACTGTAAACATTAGTCTGATGGATTTGGAAGAACATGAAGATGAGTTTTTTTTGCACTGATTCTTGATTGTTATTAATAATCTCATCTTTTGGTGATGTATAATGTAACTACTGCAGAAGATTTCAGCAATAAAATACCTTGAACCCAAGCAATGGCTGTGTTTATATGAGCACTGTACCTCTTCCTGGGTCCACTTCACTTTCACCTTCCCACAATCCTTCTGATCAGCAACATCAGAATCTGTGTCCTGACACATGGCCTCTTCCTCATCCTCACTGCCCACACACACACACACACACACACAAGGATGTTAAGGGTTGGGAAAACAACACTGTCCACAGATCAGCAAACACTGGCAACACTGTGTTGAGATACACTGACACCATTAGGCAGGGAAGTGTGTTTACATCTTGATTCGTGTTTGTTTGCCAAAAAAATGCTCATCAAAACTGTATGAAAATCTCAGCATCACGTTTAACTATAGCAGTGATCATAAAAACACTTTCAGGGCTCTAGAATGGTGCAAATGTAAAGGATCACATTCAGATAATGTTACTCTCAATCTAATATTCTCAATGCATGTCAGTTTTCATCCAAATTTACACTATGCAGTAGTTTGGGTTACTCAGTGACACTGCAAACACAGTCTGACAGTAAACTAAAACTCGATATAATGCTAAAGTCTAGCCACTGTTTCGGCTCTTTGTGCTCTTACATTAGGCGGGATCAACATTGCATTCACAAACTTCATGTCAACAATCTCTACAAGCTCAATCATTATGTTGAATGCATATTTCGTCCTCATTTTCTTGCACTATATTAAACCTGTATTACACAATCATATAAAGCATACGAGAATAATAAACTTTATGTACTTACCCGCGCGCCCACCACGACATTTCCCTTATGTTTTATAAAAATGCTCCAATGAAACCGATCTTTACGAGGACACAGTGCGTACAGCATACAATCGCAAAAACATCTGTGATGTTAATAATATGGTCGATCAAATAGAGTAAGAGCTTTCATTAAAAAGCGCGCAACAACTCTCCAGCTGAACATCTACTGCGCGCCCAAGTTCCTATCTCGCGCTTCTTTTTCTCGGCCATTCCCGCGAGTGACGTCAGCGAACACACGCTGCGCGCGCAGCTTCATGAGCACTGGACGTAGTGCGTGCGCGCTCGGAATACATGTACGCGCTTCTCTCAAAAAAAATATATATAATTTTATTTTGTTTGATGTTGTACATCTCACCAAAGTGATTTAATGTACTTTAAAATGACCAAAATATGTCAGAAAAATCTATTGTATGTATTTGTTTAGAATATATTCCAGTTGTTATATTTACAAATCAATAATTTGTAAATATTTATTTAAAATCAAAACATGCAAGAAAAGAGTAATTCCAACTATGATTCCTGATGGAACAGTAGGGAACAACTTTAGGATGTGTCATTTGTTTAATTAACAAAGTGTGTAATTGATTTCACGTTCAAATTTCACGTTACATGGTTTCAAGTTACAAATGACAAGACGCTGAAAATCTCGGTTTCTCCAAATTTATCTTCGATTATAACTTATTTTTCTTTTTTCCTTTTTTTTGTTTGTTTTTGTTTTGCGTATGAGGACGCGTTCGAAGAAAATATCTATTGAGAATATAATTTTAATTTTACTCCGCTCAGGTGAACGAAATGACTATAGCTTTAATTATTATTAAAAGCGCTATATAAATATAGCAAATTATTATAATAAAATAAAAAGATTAGTTCATTCTGCTGATCGAGATGACCCGAACACTAGACTAAACGAGCCAATGGTTGGTAAATGACCCAATCAAGGCACAGCTATAAACGCAAGCTGAGTGTAATTAACACCACACTTTCCTAATGGATTTAGGACGGGCTAGACCTGGTGAAGTCCGAATGCATATACAAATAAACATTTTGACGTTTAAATCAAATCTAATACTTTTTTCAATAGTGAGCTCTTTTGATGCATAACTAAACCCTGCTTGTTTCGCAGAGCTGGCCAGGAGCACTGAGGGCCTGTCCTTGTCTGACTTTGACAGAGGGTTTTGCACAGACCAGAGTCTGTCTTTATCAGCGGTTTCATCCGACGGGTTCCTGAGACCGAGTAAAGGTGTTGTGCTGGAGTATTCAGAGCCCAACCCGTGTCTGAACTACTCCACAAGTCTTCTCTCGCCTTTAGTTGCCCTGAAGAATGTCCTCTCTCCAGGCAACAGTCCAGGTCAAGGCAAGTCCTCCACACCCTATGAGAGAGTGAGGGTTCAGAAGCCCGTCCTGGGAAGCTCGCTGGACCTGTCCTGCGTCGACCTGACCGCCACACACCCCTCATGGGAAGTGTCCCTCGTGAAGGCCATAGTCGAGAGCCCGAAGTCATGTTTGGAGTCCACATGGAGTCCCATTAACCCCTCGGTGCCTCCTGAGATCTCGCTGTGGGCCGGCCCTAATGTTTCAGGGGATCTTCAGCGCTCCTGGAGGGAAATGGTCTGGCAGGGATCGGGTCAAGCTCCTGCAATCCCAGATCTCAGTTCATCCAACTTGGCCATTTGATGGACGCCCTGTATTAGGTGAGTATGCGTGCAAATAAGTGTTGGGGAAAGTTACTTTTAAAAGTAATGCATTACAATATTGTGTTACTCCTTAAAAAAGTAACTAATTGCATTCCTTTATATGAAAGTAAAATTAGTTTTTCTCACCTGGGCTTGCTTGTTTTTTAATAACAAAAAGTTATGTTTTTGGCAAATGTCAAGGCCCTTTCACACCAAAAGTGAAATGAATAAGCTGAAGGAAATGCATATTTACATATGCACGCATATGTAAACCTTTAAGCTGCTGTTCTGGATTAAAGGATACAGGAGAAGGATGTTTAACACTCTTATTTCTAAATCTAATCTGAAGTAATTTGTTTATTGTTATGGTTGAATTAGATCACTGAAGGTCCGCAGCAAAGACATTGGTTAATAAAGTGAGATTAAATGCATAAAGTATATTTGTGTAATTTTAATATAGTTAGTTTTGCGTAAAATTGAGATTGCATTTTACTGTTTTTATTCATTGATGAATACTGAATTTTTTCGTGCAAGTGGGATGAGTAAATGTTCACATTTAGCCTAGAACTGAAAACCATCATGTTTACACCGCGCACTCAACATGGGGACAGGAGAGCTGTCAGTCATATGTGAAAAAGTAACTAGTGGTGTTTTAAAAAGTAACTTGGGATATTTTGTTGTAAATTGAAAAGGTAATGTTAAAGTAATCTGATTACATAACTCAGGTTAGTTGTAATGAGTTACCCCAACACTGATGCAATTCTAATCTTTGAAGTAATGAGCTTGTTCTAACCTTCTGCTTTGTTTTACAGATGATGTGAGGCTTATTAGAATGGCTCCTGTGATTTGTGTAAATGGATTTGTAATTTATTGAATGTTTTTCATTAAATAAAGTGTTGAAATGCCTTGTATTCATTGTAAATGTGTTACCCCCCCCCCCCCAATTAATACAATCTTCAGTAGATTGTGTGAGTTTCACTCTGCAAAAACAAGTTAAATGAGAGTTTTCTTACGAGGTATCGTCTTCCCGTTTTCCAGTCTTGCCTCAAGATTTACTTGAAGGAAAATTACTAGATAAATGAAGACATTAAGTATTGATCTCTGAAGAAAAATCAAAATGAGTGTCTGCAAAATCAAATATCTGCCAGTGGGGTTAGAGAAATAAACTTGATTCAAAGGGAAAACAGAATTATCTTTTCTGACCTCACTGACTGTTATTTGTTTTTGTTGTAAAGCAAAAACTCACTTAATTTTGATCAGTTTTTTTTTTTGAAAACAGGACTTAACGTCAGTTAAGCAGTTTTGATTAAATGTTTTAAAAAAAAAGTTTAGATACAGAAAACAAGATGGAAATCCTCAAGGTTTTTTTGCAGTGCATGAAGAACTTGAATGATTTACACGGCAGTGGATCAAAAACATGTTTAGGTTTCAATTTTCTCAATCACTGAACACGTAGGGGCCGTTTATACCTGAAAACTTTTGATTGCGTTTTGGCCATTCATTTACACAGCAACAGCAATTTGGGGGACTGAAAATACAAACTCTTGAAAATGGGTTTCAAAGTGCAAGTTTCTGAAAACAATACTGCTGTCATCTCCGTGTAAACTACAGGAACATGAATCTGAGAAAACCATGGCATCATGCGCATGCGTGTTATGCCTTTAGTCTATAGGAGTGTAGTGTTTCTGGATCCATATGAACGGGAACTGTTTTGACAATGCTGTCGTCATAAGAGACTCAGGACCAGAACTGACAGTCACTGAAACAAAGTCAATCTTTTGCATAAAGTCTCACATGCTTGATGTCAGAAATTTCTCAGTCTGGAATACTGGATTTGGATGCCAATGTGTGTTTACAAATGTTCCAACATGAGAAAACAAAGCTCATATATTTATTGAAAAAAACTCAATGTTACAAAAAAAGCTTGTGAATTTTTAAACCATAGGCTTGGAAAGTTCTGATGAACCACACCTTGCAGTTTGAGTGTTTATATTGTGTGTGTGTATATATATATACACATCTCCAAATCAAGTCCTTGCTCCGCGGTCTGCCTGCTTCAATAGATTTTGAATCTTGCTTCTGTGGTGTCAATATCCTGCTCCTAGAGGAAAGAGAAAAAAGAAGCAATCTGAGGCCCGTTTACACGTACATGTTTATTTTGAAGAACAGAGACATTTCCCTTCGTTTGTGCCCTTCATTTACACTCACACAGAGAAAAAAAAAAACGATCCTCTGAAAACGATTCTTTCTAAAAACTCCGGCCAGAGTGGAGATTTAGGAAAACTTTGTTTGCACGTTTGCATGTAAACTGAGAGAAACGGAGTTTCAGGCAGCCGACGTCACAGTATGCCACAGAACTTGCACTGCGTCAAAAGTGCAAACAGTGTTTACATTTTCATTTGGCTTTGGTGATCATGGATGCATTCAGAGTAGCAGTCGCATTTATGTTGGAGCAAACCCTTTTCGTCTGTTTGCATTTGCTAATACAGCTGCTCTATTATGTCGAGGATTTGCGGGATTCTGATTGGATAACGTGGGCTTGAGCTTCTCGTTACACTGCCGCCTACAGGTTTGGCAAGCTCTTGACGGTATATACACAGGTTTATGTAAACGAACACTTTTTTTAACTGACAGGTGTGCACGATGTTATTTTTGAAAACGGAGAGGGTGAAATGTCCGTTTATGAAAATAGCCGGCCACGTGTAAACGTAGCCTTAAAGCCCCCATAAAATCAAAATGGACCATTCTTTTTTATTTTTATATTGCAGTATTTTATTATAAATGATTTATCTGTGCACATCATCATTGTTTTAAATTCATGTGTCTCAAAATATTGAATCAAAATAACTTCCTCTCCCTCTAGCAGCGTCTCTTCTCTTCTCTGATGACGAGGGCGGGGCAACCTGTCACTCACATGAGATCAGCCAATAGCAAAACCACAACCGTCCAATCAATTCCCCACAGACAAACTCAAGCCCCGCCCACATTTGCTCCAGAAGCGGTTTCACTCAGATATACGGCGCAATAGGGAAGAAAAGACTAACGTGGCTTCCCTTTCATGTCGACTTAAAGATAATTATTCACCCAAGAATGAAAATGTTGTAATTTACTCTCCCTCATTTACAGTTGTTCAAACCACAAATTATTTGATCACAAAAATAAATTTTGGGCAGAATGTCCAAGCTGACCTTTTCCATAACTCAATAAAGAACCAATAAAACATCCCACAAATGTCATAAAAGTAGTCCTTAAGGCTTGTGTGTAACATTATTTAATCTATAGTGCTATTCTATAGTATTTTAAATGACATTTAAAGATACTTAAAACTCATCTTTGATCACCAAAATGACATATTTAAACTTTTTTTTTTCATGAAAAAAAATTAATCTTGCCTTAAAATATCTTGAATGTAACTCGACACTCTTGCCTCATTTAGTATACGCAGTTCTATAAATATGCTAATGAGCCCCGCCTCCACTCACTCAGCTCAGAGATCCACTTGTTGACGATCACACGTTGATCTGATTGGTTACAAGGTAGTTTGTGACGTCAGAAACACCAGCGATTTCAAACCATGATTTTGAGACTGTCTTTGGTTCACTGCAGTTTTAAAGAGAAAATACTCAGCAATGCTGTCGACTTATGAATTTACACACGGTTTGTCTTAAAGCATATTAAAAACACCACATAGACACATAAACAACATGAAAAGCTGGATGGATTTTCACCACTGGGGGACTTTAATATCTCAGGCTACTGTTTTTTTGAGCTGTGCAGTATAAATCACCATCCGCTTGCGTTGTGTGGAAAAGTGGAAAAGCTCGGACATTTTGCCTATCCTTTCCTTTTTGTGGTTCACAGAAAAAAGAAAATCCTACCGGTTTGAAACATGTGGGTGCACAGATGACAATACCAATGGAATTTTTAAATTAAAGACTAAATAAATGGGCAAATAAAATGGAAATGTTTATGTGTGTCCAACTTACTACATTGAGCTTCTTGAACTCCACCACCTGGAAGAAGACGTGCTCTAAGATGTGCTTGGCATCTCTCTTGTCCTTGTCCAACTTCCCTGTCACTCCTAAGATGTCTCCACATTTACGCACATAAAACTCAAGATCATCATCGGTACCTTAGAGAAGACAACGCAACCATTACAAATCACCAACCGCCCAAACTCGAGACAAAGACAGGATTACAAATCTTTCTGTGCATTGGGAGCCAATGGTAGAAACTCACATTTGTTTGAGAGCTGAGCCAGCCTCACTTTCTCAGAAGAAAAGGTCTCGTCAAGGTCAAACAGGTCAAGCATGGGTGGGCGAAGGTCCCTAAACGCTGGCTGAAAGACCTGAACACAAAACAACACCTCAGTCAAACACAGATCATCTACAAACACACTTTAAGGCATTTTCAGCGGGGAATAATCAAAGCACATTATAATAATGCACCGAGTTGAGATGGAGTGAAAACATTTATAGAAAATAAAGTGTGTGGAGAGCTGATGTAATGAAGACAAACTCACGGCCGGTTGCAGAAGAGGAAGAGGAGTTTCAAACTGAGGTGTGATCAGCTGGAGAGCTTCATGTTTTACATTCAGCAGCTTGTAAGCACTAAAAATACAGGCATTCATTAGTTATTCATATTTCGATGCATGTCTGATTGGCCAACCATTAGTAGTGTAACAATATATTGTAATAAAAAAAAATGCAACAATATGTATTGTGTATACTTCATCCAAAATAAAAATTACTGTGTGAGAAAAAAAAGTTTTAGTGTCAGTACTACTTTAAACTATTATATATAATGTTGAATATAATGTATCATAATGCAATGGGGGAATGTTTGTGTGTCCTGATAATGCCAAATGTCTGATGTTACCAGTAAAAAGTGGCCTACATTATCTTAAATATATCTAGTCAGTGACAGTGAAAGCATATTCATCTAAAATAATTCAGTATTTTCAGCTTCAGAATCATTAATATTGTTATTCTGGTCTCTATTGTCCTGTGCTTTGGGTTTCAGCACCAAATCTACGCCTATTCATTTACACACAATGTAACACTAAATTTAGCTTTTAATTAACAGTTTATTTTCTGTTAGCCTTTTACCATGTGTCTTGGAGTATCGCAATAATATGGTATCGTGAGTTCAGTATCGTGATATGTATCGAATCGTGACACTCCCAGCGAACACACAAACTCATGCTCTTGTGTCACTGTTTTCTATCAACTCAAGCACACAAGAACAGTTCAATGCATGACTGTGTGTGTTTATGTCAGAACACAACATGAAAGAAATGTGAATCTTACTCCAGGACAGAGGGAAGAGTGTTTGTGTGCAGCTTTAGCAGAGACATGTCAAACAGGGATGTGAAATCTCGCGGGTTCTCGTCTCCCTCCTGCAGACACACTCTCAGACGGTCAGACAGACTCCCTGTGTCCGGAAGCATGGTGTAGTCTGTGATCTGGGGAAAATTAAAGGAAGATTGTCCTGAAGCATGACCTGTGTGTTATGTAGTCAGGTCAGATATGCACTACTGTTCAGAGGTTTGAGCGCAGAAACATAGCATTAAATTGATCAAAAGTCACAGTAAAAACATTTAGAATGTTAGATTTCTATTTATAAATGTTATTTAGAACTTTCAAATTAAAATGTATCACTGTTTCCACAAAAATATGAATGTTTTCAACATTGATAATAAGAAATTCCTTGAGAGCAGCAAATCATCATATTAGAATGATTTCTGAAGGAACATGTGACACTGAAGACTGGAGTAATGATGCTGAAAATTCAGCTTTGATCACAAGAATAAATTACCCTTTACTATATTATATTTAAATAGAAAACGTTCTTTTAAATTGAAATAATTTTCCATGGTTTTACTGCATTTTTTATCAAATAAATGCAGCCCTAGTGAGCAGAAGAGACTTCTTTCAGAAACATTAAATAAATCCTAATGAGCCCAAACTGTTGAACGGTGGAGTATTGTAACAGATCTGAAGGTAATAAGTTACGCTCACCTCTGGGTCCTCTGCATCTATCTGGTTCAGATGAATGCTATCGGTTGTAAGCCACTGGAAAACAACATCCTGCAACGTACACGTTATATTGCATTAAAAAAAAAACATTCTAAACAATAACACAAAAGTAACTGAGTTTTTACATTTTATGAAAGACATGAGAGTGGTGCTTGCCCATGCAAAGATCACTACCACAATCCTAGGTGTTAAATTGTTCAAAGTGTTTGTTAACGTCTTGCTATGTGTTTGCTAGGGTGTTCTGTCTGGTTAATCTGGTATTGTTTACCCGAAAGGACTATAAAGGCAATAACACATACAAAACAGAGTCAGCACACTCCCACAAAACATTTATTGAGCTCATGTAACAAAGTGTAATAAATGTTTGTGGGAGCAAGTGTGCTGACTTTGTTATGCTTTTGTTTTATAAATCTTTCCTATAAATCGGTTATGCACTCGTATTTTAGATATTTTTGGATGTGCATGCTTTATGTTTTTTAAATAACACATCTCTGTAAAGGCTGGAATATACCACACAACGTTTAATCTAAACAGATTTTCAAACACTTGGCATCATACACTTGCCGACTTTGTAAATGGTTACTAAACAATTGAAAATCACACACTAACAGTCATTCAGAACAACAAACGTGTGCAGAAATAACCCCTTTTTGCTAGGAAATGTGTGATAAATGGCAACAATATGTAAGCAAAAACATGTTTGAGATCATCTGACTGGATCATAGCTTGAAGCTACAAAATTGGAGTCTGTGCACTATGAGAATCTTGTCAACTGTGACTTTACAAAATCTGGCTCTGACTTTCAGTGACAAACTGTCCATGATGCAAATCGGGGCAAAAGTTGTGTAGTGTATTCCAGCATTGAGCCTCATGATTTGAGGTTATAATCCATGGCCCAAACTGTGCAAGACGAGCTACTGTACTGGTGAAAGTTCAGGGTTAGGGGTTCGTTCCAAGTGTGAGCAATAGCAAAACTACTTTGCAATGAATCACACTTTGAACACACTCCTAACCCTACATTTTTGCCATCAGTATCAGTGACATTTTGCAATAGCAAATTAATATCCTACCATGATTTTACTGTTTTCCTCCTTGTCCAGGTACTGGTCACTGAACATGTGACATGAGCCCAGAACTGCCAACTTGCCAGCGTTCTAAACACAAACAGAGACATCGAAGCTCAGAATAAGGCCCAGTGAGTTGAACACAGGTACTGTATGACTGGGTCTGATCATCAGAATGACTGCACACACACCTTAGGCTGATGGAAGGCAAGAACAGGCCTGTTGAGTGGAAAACACACAGAGCCAGTGGACAGGACGGCCACCGCAGGCTTCATCACATTTAATGTGGCCCCATAAGGGTAAACGAACGTAAGTGCCCTGTTTAACCATCAAATAAAAAGTCATTACACATTCTGATGTGGGACTTTAAAGTGCCCCTATTAAGCTTTTTGGGATATTATCTTTTACATGGTGTGTAATAGAGCTGTTTGTGAATGTAAAAGATCTGCACATTTTTAAAGATCTAAGTGCAGATAAATGGAGTTTTTGTCTCCCGAAAGAAAGAAGTGACTCTGAACTGAAACGAGTCGTCAGTAATTCCAGTCTCACTTCCTGCTGAATCTGCGGAGGTTTGTCACAGATTTGCATAATGTCAGTCTATGTTCTTCATCGGCTGCCGTGAACAACGTCTACTTTGACCCTCAAACACTGTAGTTTATCTGAGACTGGAAGGAGTTTGGTTCGTGTTGTTCATGTGGAGAAGACGCTGTTTTCTGCTGACAAAGCAAATCCACTTTAGCTATGTTTCTTACTTGTGAATTTACCTTATGCACAAAATTTGAATATAGCATACATTTTTTGCAAATAAAGCACCGTTTTCATCCCATGTGTTCTAGAGAACAAAATCCTCATATCCTGTGAAATTGGCACAAAATATCAGTAATAAAAATGGAAGTTGTTGCATTCAGGCTCTTTTTCCCTCCATCATAAATGAGTTAGTCTCTCAGAGCGTCTCACGAAACACAGTAAACGCTGTCGTGTTCTCTAGCGTGCGGATGCTGGTGTTCGGGAACACACTCGTGTGAGACGCTTCTGGAGGGAATTAAACCAAATCATTCTGATGACAGACTTTGACTCCGGCGTTTCAGAGCCACCAAACCAACATTTGAGATGCTGCGATGTGATTGGTCCGCTGGTTAGTCCAGTTATCCAATCACAGCCTCTGCTGAGGCAAAGTCGCATGAGGTTTTTTTGTTGTGCATCAAGGGATTTATTCAGTAAATGTGTTTCCATCGTAGTTTATCTGCATGTATTATCAGATAAAATGTATTCACCTCACTTAAACACACAAGGTTTTTATGTGCATTTTAGACTTAATGTGCATCTTGGCGTTTCCATCCAGCATTTTTATGATATATATGAAAATGCACATAAAAATAGCTGGATGGAAACATGATGATGTACTTCCAAAGGATGAGATTGAAAAGGAAAAATCGACGCCATCGTTACTGTTCGTATCACTAGCCATGTTTCCATCTAGTCTGAGTTTCCCCATGCTGCCTTCCCGCAGCACGATTTTATTCACGCTGAAAGGCAGTATAGATACCATGGTCCAGATTTTCGTCACATTTAGGGAACCAATCACAGAACGGGGAGGGAGCAGCAAGACGATGACGACATCTATGCGACACACCGAAGCAGATTGTTTATTTCTATGGATTCAACATGGCAGCAGACGCGAAGCTACCGCATGTTTATCTTGCACAAACGGCAATAGTCGCTGAACGTCATTGTTTACACAAAAATATCCTACCCATCGTCTTCTTCCTTGTCTAATTTCTGTCGCTCTACATACGTCATCTGGTATAATTGAAACGATTGCTTATGAGCTACGTACAGGCGCATTTGACAGACATTCTTAGCACCCAATAAACGGTGCCGGGCAATCGTAAACCACGCCTCAAATACGAGAAAATGTACATCCCAGACCCAAGTCTCAACGAGACTTGGGTCTGGCGTTAACCAGGCTAGTTTCTATCCACTTGTCAATCGAATTATCTGAAGTTCGGTAAAAAAGACTCATGCGAATAAAGCTGGTGAAAGTGTGTTTCCATCAAACGGCTTTAAAAAGGATAAAAACCAGTGCGTAACGACGTCACATGCCGTTTTGCGATCAAATTAGTGAATCGAATTGATTTGAGACATGTTAAGGTATTTCCATTCGTTTTCTCACCGAATTGCACAACATTCAAGCCAGCATTTGGGAACAAAGTTTTACTAGGCAAAATGGATCGCGCCATCATAACGTTTTTCTATCAGCGTTTATCGCATAAGTCGTATATTGATCAAGATAAAATCCGATGAGACCGATCGTATTTCATTTGAGTCGATATTCATGAAATTCAATCGACTTTTACTGTTTCCATAAGGCATTTTTCATTCGACGTCACTTAATGCGGATAAAAAATTAACATACAAAACTCAGATATGTTAATGAGCGTTTGGTTTCTGACACGATCGACCAATCACAACAGACTGGGCCATCTGACCAATCAGAGCAGAGCAGCTCTCAGAGAGGCGGGGTTTAGAGAGGCTGAATCATTGATCGAACTGTTTTTTTTAGCTTGAATGCATGTAAACCTGTTGTAGGAGACGCCAAAATAACCTGTAAAACAGCATAAAAGGGGCACTTTAACTGTAAAATCAAAAAGAAAAAAATCAACCGCTGATAACATACAGAACATTCAGCTCAAGCTTACTGCGAATTATTCCCCGAATTTTCTTCATCAATCACCCCTGTGACCACTTTACCAGCGGCACGACTGATCTCCCTGGAAAAAGAAGAAGATAAAATCATTTAAATCCTGTAAAGACTGGTTAGTGTCAATATAATCTCCAAACAAATTCACAGAGAAAAATTTCAACACACATGGGAGACACAAACCTGTTCAGAACACCATTAGACACAAGTGCTTCTTTGGGATGGAAATATTTATAATAGACGTTCCTTATTACTGCATCTGCAAATCCACGACAAAAAAAAAAAAAAGAAAAAAAAAAGAAACATTCCAGAATAATGTTTAAGCTTGAACACACCTCTTGCCAGATGAACATTTTTTTTTTTTAAAAATCAAGATTTTTATGAAGCACACAATAAAGAATGTCAAGGTGGTGGAGGCACCATGACATCATATAAAAGAAAAATAACGTTATAAAATAGTTTTAAAATATAGTTCATAGCATAATGTCATGACAAGATATTTGGGGGGTATATTTAACTAAAATCTAAATATTTTTTTCAAAGCCGCAATAACCATTTTCTGAATTAACGTAAACATTTTGTTTTAGTTAATGAGACTATGATGTACAGGTGACAATAAAACCAAAACACAATTACCATTGTTTATCATAATCCCGAACTCTTCCAGGAGGAAGTTGATATTAGTGTCATATTTCATTTCTCCTCCTTCTCCGAGCATCACCAGAAGACCTCCACCACTGTCCAGATACTGCTTAAGAACCTCCAGCTGAAGCACACAGCAAACATACAGCAGTTTCACAGCCACGCTTCTGGTGGCATTAGTTTGAACTCATCCATATTTGTGCCTCAGATTCTCACCTCAGCAGCAGTGAACTTCTCTCGAGGGCCTGCAGTGATCCACAACTTCACTCCTTGGAGTTTCTCCAAGCTGAGCTCCTCTTTGATGCTGAGGAACATGTATAGTTTAGTATGGAAGCTTGTTTCCGCCAGGAAATAAGATAAATAAATAAATAAAAGTTATAGAGAGTTATAAACATATAATTGTGTGTTTACATCTCACCATTCACTTTTCTTTCCTCAAAATTGCGATATAAACTCAGAACTGTAACAGTTACCTTTTTTTAATTTACATTTCATAACTTTGACGTTTTTCATCGCAATTCTAAGTTTATACCTCACAATTCTAACTTTTTTCTCGTAATTTTGAGTTTACATCTCGTAATTTTTACTTTTTTCTCAGAATTGTGACTACAATAAATATTGTGACTACAATTCTGAGGGAAAAAAAGTCAGAATTGTGAGATAAAAAGTAACAACTGGCTTTATATATATAAAAAAGATCTGTAGCAAAACAAACTTCCATACTTCAGAAACTTTGTTTTAGTCATGCAATGATTGGTCTAATTTGAATATGAAAAGTAAGACTGATCACCCTTTGGCAAAATGCTAACGTTACCTGGTCAAACTATTTTTTAAGGGTAAATGGGAACATTCATTT
Source organism: Meda fulgida (assembly GCA_030578275.1). Taxonomy (NCBI): domain Eukaryota; kingdom Metazoa; phylum Chordata; class Actinopteri; order Cypriniformes; family Leuciscidae; genus Meda; species Meda fulgida. The sequence continues at coordinate 3,032,737 of JAROOJ010000031.1, forward strand.
GTAATGGGTATTTTATTAGCATTTCTGCAAATCCAACAAAATGTCTGCATAATTCGTGTTTTGTGATATAAATGGGCACATCAACAATGTAGTGAGTAAACCTCCTTCACACCTGTAAACATGTTTACATGAGCCATTTAAGAGATTTCACCTTTGAATCTTCCATTGTGCTCGTAATTTCTTCTGCAAGGACTTATATCCAGAGTTGGAGGTGAAGAGCTCTCGTTTAGATGCGTTGAAAACAACAATATTTCGTTGCTCTTTGTCCATGCTGGCATATGGATCACAATATTTACAGATGGACAGATTATTCTCTAATACACAAAGCACGATGCTTTCTTCGCTGTTTTCCTCACAGGCTGGTGTATTTAATATTTCAATACATTATCGCCTCATGACAACCCCCACGTTGAACGACAGCAACAGCAAGAACTGCAAAATATACACAAACTGTAAATATTGTGCATTATCATGTCACCGTTATGAGCGGCTAAGCTAGAAAGCTAAAGCTAATAACTCTCGCTACTGATCAAATCTGTTAAATAACGGGAAAGTCATAACGCTATGTCATTGTACAAAATGTAAATACTTTTAAAAATGAAAAATGAATAAAAGTTACCACAGAATTCCCCAAAATGTGATGACCGTGAGCGATGCATTGTGGGTATGTATGGACAACACAAGCGTAACCAGGAGAGCTTCCTTCGTAGCAACTGTGTTTGCGTAGCAGCTACTTATGTAAAACAAAACAGGATATTTTTTAATTCATTTTTAGAAGTGACAGACAATTATGGATGCCCATTTACGCCACATGAGAAAAGATCAGGCTTTGTTAAATCGAAATTATGACATACCGAATCCGTATATTTATATTTTTACATACGTTGAGATTTTCATGGCAAACGAAGTTATAACAATGTATTACTTGGTCATATTTGTTTTTAGATCAAATGTTGAAATTACCATTAAACAGGTAACCTTTGAGAAATTAGCAACACAGCCTATAATAAAATAATACGTAGAAAGTCAGAGGAAATATTAGTCAGAACAAAGTGACCTGATAGGATGGGATGACAAAAAAAAAAAAAAAAAAAAAAAATAAAAAAAACCTACACGGCTGCATATCAAATATGGGTATGAAATATTTAAGTTGAAATTATTTTTTTACTTCTAGATTGGGAAGCCGGTTTAGCAAAATGTGGAACCACTGCAACAATATTATTCGATGTATTATTAATATGCGATCCAAGTTACTTTTTCTATTACTAGCTCTTTATTGTATCGTGCTGGTTCATTGTTTTTCGGTTGCTGAGATTAACAGATTTAGAATAAATGAAATAAATTAGATCTAGTGCTGTCAAATCGATTAATCACATCTAACACATATATATATATATTTATTTTTTGTGTTTTTATGTGTATCTAATTTATTCATTGAATCAGTTGCAGAAACTCTAAATAACCAGTTCCTTTCAAAACGGTTCATTACATTGATTGGTGAGATATACGTTACATATAACATTCTCATTTCTATGCTGTCTGTAAAAACTTAAAAAAAAATAATCTGTAGTCTGAACTGTTCAACAGACAAGCTGTAGGAATTTTAGCACAGGAAGGCAGTAATTCTTGTGAAATAGCGAAATGTGGGGAATGTTTACTGAATGATTTATTGACTTACCCTGATTATGTATGGTGAGATTCCTCCAGATGTCACATACAAGAAAAGTCACTTTCAAATAAACAACAGAACCCGTATGTGAACTTCACTGCCAGTCTGTCCATATAGATGTGGGTAGAGATGAGAAAAATTATTTTCACCCCCAACTTACACTAACCTTAAAATATGATTTATTTAAATATTATTATTAAAGACTGGACATGTCTCCTACAGGCATGTGTGTATTTGCCTTAATTCCACCTGATATGTGGAAAAAAACCTCTCATTTTGAGAAAGAAAACAGCAGCAACACTGGAAACCAATTAAATGTTTATTTAACTAAAACACTGGAAAATATCCAAAAATCCATTTAAAAATGAGATCACAGAAATCACACTGCAAGTGATGCATTCAACTTCCTGTAAACAAATTCACAAAGATAATTCAAGAGCAAAAGCACTAACAGAAACAAAGCTTCCAAAAAAAAAAAAAAAAACTCAGCTCGGCAAGAGACAGGAATGAATAACTATACAGTGAGGAAGCACAGCCGACCACTCAACTATCACATCTTGTTGACTACACCACAAAAGGACAGTTGCAAAAATAACTCCAGTTTATAAAGTATCGTTACAGCCTCCTCAAACCTAAACCTAAAGCAAAAATATGATAAGAGCATTTAAAGACGTCTCATAGCAAAGCAAGTCGAATACAAACAATGGCCTGAGCAATGCTTACAAGCACAAAAATGACAAATTCTTATTTGACATGTCTCATGTAGGGGAGAAAAAAAACATCTGGTACGCAATTTTTGTTTTCATGCAATGTTGAAAACGGCACGTTAATCAATACTACACCGAGCTCGGCCTTCAAGCATCTGGTGAATGTTCATAGGCTGTGAATAATCGATTAAACGCTGAGCTGTGCATTAGATATTCCAAACAATGAGACGCTAGTCTTGAGAGGCAGACCTAGAGCGGGAACGAGACTTCGATCGGGAAGGAGAGCGAGACGCAGAGCGCTTGCCGGGCGACTCCGACTGAAGCTGGATCTCTTTAGGGGACAGTGAACGAGAGGTGGATTTGGCCCGGTCCCCATTCCCATTCTCCCTCGGTGAAGCAGAGCGGCTTCGGGACTTCTTACTGACGGACTTTTCCTTGGAGCGGCTTCTGGAATCTCTCTCCGACTTCGCTTTGGAGCGACTCTTGGAGCGGGATTTGCGCGCGTCCGAACGAGAGCGGGATTTCTGCGTACGCGAGCGGGACCGAGACTTCGACTTCCTGGAGCGGGACTTTGATGGGGATTTGGAGTGAGATTTCCTCCCAGACCTGGAGCGGGATTTACGGCCGGATCTGGAACGGGAGCGGCGCTTGCTGCGGGATCTTGACCTGTATACAGTCAGAACATTAACAGAGCAACCAACAATTATTTGGATTATAACCGATTAGTTGTCTGATTATTTCTTCGAATAAATGGATTTAAAAGGACAATTTTCTTTTCTTGGAGAAAAAAAAAAAAAAAAAAAAAAAAAAAAAAAACACTATTGCACATCCTGGCCAAAGCTGTCCTTCAAACAAATTTGCCAACTGAATGCTATGAAAACATTGTGAATATATTTAAGCTATATGCAAAAGAGCTAAATATAGCATAAATATATTCACAATGTTTTCATAAAAGAAAAAGGACAGCTTAAATTATTACATTAAAAATGAAGATAATAATAAAGATAATAGAGAAAAATAAAAAAAACTCAGTGTTAACAGATTAGAGGACCTAGGAACATATTAAACTGTTACTGTCATTTCTTTATCCTGTAAATGTTAGAAACGTCTTACATTTATATTCAATTACACGCAGTAATCTCTTTACATTTACCTCTAATAAAATACTTTAATTACAAATACTTTACTGTTGACGTATAAACCGAAACTTAACATCCAACAACAGATTTTTCAGCAAAATGAACATTTTTGCGCTGAATATTAATCGTCTTCCTCTGTAATGCGTCTCGTCTGTTTGACGCGCCGGCGCTCAGTAAAGTCTGAAGTTTAACCCAGACTGTCAGGATGAGCATTCATGCAAAATGGAAATACTCGCGTGAAATTATAACACTAACAGGTAAGGATATAACCAAAAAAAATTAAGTTTTGCGCCAAGGAAACGTATCGCACATTTAACAGCACATGCATCTGACAAAGCACCTGAAGGGCAAGCCATGTTAAACATCACACTAATGCATTAGCTAGAAGCTTAACAAAAGTAGTGTCATGTTTTGGGCAGCTTGGATAATGCATCTGTGTTTCCAACACTATTTTTAGATGCATTTTGTCAACAAGCGTGCGCCATCTTACCGAGATCTGGAGCGGGAATGGCTCAGTGAACTCCTGCGGCTCCTGCTGCGAGAACGGCGTCTGCTACGAGACCTGGAAAATATTGTTCGATTCAAGAAATCTACAGAAGACATTTTTCAAACGGACAAGTAAATGACATGAAGCTACAAACGGAAGGCCTGACCTTGACCTGCTGCCTGAGTAGGAGCGCCGGCGTCTAGGCTTGTCCTCTACCAGACGTATTTTTCTTCCGTTAATATCAGTGCCATCCAACTTGTCAATAGCTCTCTTCATATCAGAGTGGGAGCGAAACTCGATCACGCCCTCATTGGTCCGTTCTTTGTGGGCGTCGGCATAGGTCACCTCTCCAGCTTGACGCATAAAGTCCTATAGTTAAGAACAAGCTCCTCAATTATTGATACAAAGGTTTTCCAAAGTCACTCTGTGTCAGAATTACAGTAATGACGAGAAATGAGGAAAATATAGGCTATGTAAGGCCAGTCAACTATATTAAACTGCACATGCTAAATAAAAAGAAAACCCATGTGAAAAAGTGTGCTTAATTGTATTAAATATACTTAAATTTAAACGTATGTAAAAATAGAATAAAAGGTGTTTATTTAATTATCTGCAAGTACTTGAGTGCTCTTAAAGCAAATACACTAATTTTAAAGAGTGCACTTTATAATGTACTTAAGTAAAACTTAATTCGACATTTAAAGTCATTGTTTTAATATTTTGTTGTGTCTAAAAAAGTACACTTATTTTTGATGTTGACTTCAAAAGCACATGTAAAATGCTTGATTTTAATTTTAACTGTAGTGTGATTCAATATTAAAGTTAAGGGGATGATGCTTTTTAATGGTTTCCTTTTTCCTTTAGTGTTTAAAGTATTTGTGCAAGAATATGATCTGAAAATTTACAAAACTCCTTAGCTCCTAACTTTATTCCACCTAAAAGAAAAGAAGTCCAGATATTATTTCCTCAAACATCCATTTCACATTATTATATATTAGCATAATGCCAGCCAAACACATAAGCAAATAAAGATGAGGCTTTCAGTTAATTATTAACTGACTTAAGGTGTTTGGCCAATCAGAGCACTGAGCTTTTCGTGAGGAGGGCCTTTGTAGGAATCAGAGCATTACAGACAGACTGGGAATAATGTTAATAAAACTAACATTAAAGCATAATCATAAAGCATCATTTGACCCCTTTAATATAATTTAAGTGTACTACATTGCAACTGCAAATATATCTGAAACATGTACACCATGTTTAAAAGGAAATAAAAGCTTCTCAGTACATTCAGGAGTACACTTTAATATGCAGGTATTACTAAAGTGGGTCAATTTTGTTCAACAAACTGTATTTAACAATGTAAACTGTAATCCATTTATATTTAACTGCATTTAACATGCAATTAAGCAAATGAAGAGTTTACATTCAAATCATACTTTATTATTTTAAAGTGTATTATTTCAGTAATAAGTACTATAAAAGTATGCTAACATGTACTACTTTCACAAGTCTCAAATTCAGTTACCGTTTATGTACATTAAATGCAGAGTAATTTATATTTATATATATAAAAAAAATATATAGGTCCGGTTTCACAGACAAGGCTTAGATTAAGCCACCATTAGGCGTCAGTTCAATGAGGGCTTTTAAGTAGCTTTTATTAACATGCCTTAGAAAACAACATGTGCATCTTGTGTGGTGGACAAGAAACATGTGAGACTACACGTTGCTTTCCGACCAGTCATCGCGTGCCGTCTCATACGCACACATTCACATGCTAGTCTTTTTATCGTGAAGCATCGCAGACGCGACATCGGTTGTCGCCCACTATGACACACTATAGGAGATGAAACGATCGAATCTTGCGTCACGACGCCCGTTGTCGTTTACGAATCCCCACGACACCTACGTCAAACGGATCATGCCAAAATCGGGCAAAAATCACGTGATCTGAACCAGACATAAGAGGACAGCAACTAGGTACGGGCAATGATTAATCACATCCAAAATAAAAGTTTGTGCTTACATAATATGTGTATTATTATTATTATTAATATTAATAATATATATATTTATTTTATGGTTTTGACTCCAAACTTCGTTATTCTAATATAATTCGAATATTAAAAAAAAATATTCGAACGAGCATTATTTTTTGTAAATGTGTTTGCTTGTAAACGTTGTTTTCAATTCAGATTCCGAGGCTTTTTCAAACGCCTGGTGAAGTTGTGAATTGCGAGCTCATTTGTATGATTGGTCATCTGGGCTCCTGTAGGTCAGTGACGTTAGCGTCCTGGTTAGCGCCTATTTTGTATACTAATTGCTGTCAGATCGCTAAACAATGTGTCAGTGATGGCTGGCTGGTAGAATATGTGAGCAAAATAATTTGTTAATGGGCCGTAATGGCAGGTAGGGCGTGGTTGTTTTGAATAGGTCTACCAAATAGAGCCTACCTTTATTTATTTTGTCTTCAGTATTTCAGTATTTATTTTTGATAAGAACAGTTTTTTGATATTAAAAAAAAAAAAAAAAGCGTAACTTTTCTTCCACTGAGGAAAGAAAGACATGGATATCTTGGATGGCATAATATAAATGTATAAATATATACAGTATACATAATATAAAATTATGTATAAATATATATACAGTATATACATGCAAATATTTCTTAAAAATACACATGCATATGTGTGTATTTATATATACAAAATAATTATACATAGATGTCGACATATTCATCGGTTTTGCCGATATATCGGTGCCGATAGTTGATTGGTGGAACTATCGTTATCGGCAACAATCCACACCGATAGTTTTTCCGGGTTGCGTCCGTTGCTGGAGCGGTTGAGAAGTGTGCGCAGTCATCACACAGCAGGAGAGCGCTGAAGAGACTGCTGGCATTATACAGAGCGAGAGCACCCTCTATAGGATATCAAACTTTCACTGGCTGAGTTGTTTACGTTAATATGTGAGGCAGCGCGAGCACGGAGATTACAAGGTGCAGAGAGCGCTGACACTTCAGATGCGCATTTAAAACACAGACAGTGAAACCGTATGAATACAGAACACTAAAGTACATATTGCCATATCATTATAAAGTCATTAATTTGTTGACTAGATGCTGCATCAGCAGAGAAAGAACAGAAGTTTGCCGTCGAGTCTGAGAGGAACAACAGTAACGGCTACCTCAAGCGATTAAAGCAATGTGACAAAAACACACGCAGACCTGACCCAAATGTTTTTTGTCGCAATTGTTACCATCTATTTGTATTAGTTTATCCAGCTGGTCACTTTTATGCATTCATTAGCCGGCAAAGTTGTATATTTAAAGCTAGTGACGTGATTGCTTTCTCAACATTGCTATTCATGTTCAGCCGACAGAAACATACACAAATCAGAAACGCAATCGATTTCAGTTCTATTTTATCACTACAGTACATATTGTTATTTTGATTAGATAATCATCAAGTGTTCTAAAATAGAAGCAAATAAAGTGAAAGACTGTACATGTAATAGGTCTACATTTATGTAATTTTAATGCTCTGGTCTTTGCAGATATTTAAATATGGCCATCTGAATCATATGAAATGGTAACACTTTACAATAAGATTACAATTTTACCATTAAATATGGTTAATGTTGTAGAAGTATCATTCATTGTTAGTTGTTTTAATTTCAACATTTACTTATACATTTTAAATTGAGTTTATTTTTTTTATTTTCTGTTATTACCTTAATATGAACTAACAAGAATGATCAAGGTCCAATTGTATTGATCAAATATTCATACATGCAGTAAAAATGTATATTGCATAATGCATATAGTTCATGAAAACTAGCAAATACATCCTTGTTAACAAATGGCACTTGCAAAGTGTTACCTTTGAAATTTACATATGGCTATGTTTCTAGGTTATAGCTAAAAAAACACATTTGACCTGTAATATTTAAATGTTTAAATTATTTTCTGTAGAGTTTGTTCTGTGAAACTTCTCATTTTAATATATTAATATTTATATATTTATTTCATTTAGCTCATTTCAGTTCAGCACTGTTTTACTTGGAGTGTTATGTTTGTTTTAATCCCAGTATCTATTTAAAAAAATATCGGTTGAATAATCGGTTATCGGCATGTATGGTCAAACCTAAATATCGGTATCGGTAAAATCCACTATCGGTCGACCTCTAATTATACACACACACATCATGTAAACAAACTTTTATTTTGGATGCGATTAATCGTTGCCCATCCCTAACAGCAACTCATTTAAATTCCAACAAAGTGCTCACCTTGAGGTCCTGCCAGCTGCAGCGACTGGACAGGTTCTCCACTATCAGACGGTACTCCGTGCGAACCGGAGGTCCATATTTGTCTCTTCCGCTTCGGCTCCTACTGCTATAACCACTACTGCCTTCAGACAAAAGCCAAAAGACAGCAGACAATCAGTACTGAATTAGACCCAATGCAAAGGGCGCACACAAGGCAACCTCTTCAGACATCAAAGTGCATAAAGCATGATGTTGAGGAAAGTCTTCCCACCCCACCCCATTGAATAGTCACACCCAAATAAACGGACCTCAGGACCACATAGTTCTGAAGGAAACGCTTACTGTAGGATTATTAAAAACAAACAAAATAAATCTTGACATCTGACCGGCACTGGATTTGTTCAATCAGCCATTCTGAAAGGGCCAAAGGTCGCATTGCTGGTCTTTACCCAACAGCTCAAGAACAGCAATGCTCTGAACATGAATACCACTCCAGCGACACAAGGGCGGCACAGGTTAACGTGAGCCCCAATTTTAAAGACAGCAAACGAGTACATGATAACCTCCAGGGCTCCAGACTAACATTGAGAGCAGTAGCAGCGGTGACACGAAGTTCTACAGATGGTGGCGCTAGGGCGGATTGTAAATCAAAAGCAATTTAATTAAAAAGTTACTGTTTTGTATTACCGAGTGCAGTTACCAGTAATACTACATGTTTATTTCTTGGAAATGATAAAGCACTGAGCTTGAGTTGCAGATAAAATTAACCTTTAACAACATCCCAAGTTTAATAGGGAAACATTTAAGTGTACCATTGTTCTTCTATAGTATCATACGGAACTGACTGACAGCTTCAGTGATTAAAATTAGCGCGCTTTACTTTTTTGTAATTCTTCGCAACTTAAGATTTTGAGAATGTGACTTTTGCTAATTCAGTACAAAAAGTGTCAAATTATACCATATGCCATCATACCTAAATATAAATTTAAAAGCAAACCGTGTGGGGAAAATAAATACATATATATTTATTTTAGGGAGTGTAAATGGCTAATAAGCCAATACGTGCTCCTCTGCCGACATTTACTGTTATACTGGTAATTTCATGTCTTTTTATTTTTAAATAAAAGCGTTTGTTTGCCATGTGTTAGTTCTTACATCTTGAAACTCTTAGTTTTACAAATGGGGACAATCTTTGATAGATGAACAAAATGTTTTTAGTCACTACATTAAAAATGACATTTAAACTGGATAATGTTTAGAGCTTTGAAGTGCTAGAAAAAGTGTGAAGCACTTGAAAGTCCTTGAATTTCAGTCAAAAGGTTGTACAAACCCTGAAATGAATAATGTAAAAACATTTGACTATTTCTGCCACAATACCATGGTTACAGTTAGATTCACTACATTAAATCCATCGTGAATGTTGGTGATTTGTGGACTGAAAAGCCTTCTAACTTGTTCATGGCACAATGTTTCTCCTGGTTTCCACATCAGCGCTGTTTGATCTGATATCTGTGATTTACAACAGAATTCTGCACTGAATTTAAACGTTTCTCACTAGTATTTGCAGCAATGTTATAAATTTGGCTGTGAATTAAAATGCTTTCTCACTAGATCTCCCAGCTAACAGCGTTACGTGATCGGACGAACCTGTTCTGGTCGCACCAGTGAGACCTCTATCAAAATGCAACCATTTGGTCGCAGTCTGGAGCCCTGCCCTCATGAAAACAAACAGAAGTAAAATTAAAAAATAAAATGAAAATAACCAAGACTACTTACATTAGATGCTGACGTTACCTGTCTACTGACAGAACAGCGACAGCAAAAGACACATAGCAAGGGAAGCCCATTGCTCTTTTTAATAAAGAAAGAAAAAAAATAAAAGGAAAAACTAGCGGGTAGCTACATAAATTTGTTTAACCTGACCAATATTTCGTTCAACATAAAAACCAATGGGTTTCCTCACCATCACCCTGGTCTATTGGCAAAAGGCAGCTGTCATCATGGCTTCCGGTTAGGTCAGCCAAGGGTCAAAGGGCAAAGGTCACACACACATTGTAAGGTGAAAGCCAAGGCCAAACGGGACAGGCAGTCATCTTAGCCTCAATGGACTCGGACTCAGCCCGCACCGGACTCTTTTAAATTGAAACATCAAGGACTTTTGTTAATGTTGAATTCAAATGTAAACACAAAATCGCATCGTCACACGTCATACTGTTTACATGCCAGTGAGGCTTCAGGTTGTGGCACAAAACAAAAAAAACAACTCATTACTAAATCTATTAGCTAGAATAGATTTAGAGCTGGATCAATACAAAGTGGAAACAGCCCATCATCTGACATGTAAACATCTTTAGTCCCTAACTTTTTAGGATTACTTTAGTTATACTGCACATTCTCATGACCCTTGCCATTTAAATATGGGCCAAAACTACAAAAGCAAAGGCATCTTTTAAGGGAATCCCCATCTAAAAGGTGATATTTCAGGACCATCTGCATTAAACAGAACATAAGATATCCCAGAAGCCTTCGATCTGGACCTCAGGAACTGCAGACTTTAGAGAAATGTAGTTAGTCACTGGATGCAGGTGCAAATACCGTCCACTGGAAATTAAAACAGTTAGGCTATTATTCACCTCCACTCTTTCCTCGTGCCTGAGGGGGAAGATAAAAAGAGAACAGGTTTGTCGAGATGATGAATGAGACTGTACTTACTGCGGCCACCGCCCCCATAACCCCCACCGCCACCGCTACCGCCACCGTATCCATCTCGGTCTCGCCGCGGTCCCCTCGCGTGCTCCACGATCACACGCTCCCCGCACAGATCTTTACCGTTCAGCTCGTACACCGCATCATCGGCGTCACGGTTGTCTTCAAACTCCACGAACCCATACCTGAAAAAAAAAATAATAAATCACACTTGGGTTTAAACATTAAACTTTTTTTATTCTTTATTTATTAAACATTTTATGTGTATAACTATTTACAACAAAGCCCAAGATCCACACACAACCATAAGACTAAATAAAAATAAATATGACACAAAATTAAAATAAAACGGTGACCAAAACAATATATAGAAGGATCTCAAAGTCTCAAACTTTTTGATGAAGTCTCAATAAGGTCCAACGAAAGTTGTATTTCTGGTAGCGCCAAGCACTTAAACTGTGGTACACTCCAAAAGGGCAATGTCCAGCAAATAGCACATCCAAATAGACATAGCTGGAATATTGATATTTTGAAATGATTCAAAAATTAAAAGATGGCAGCAAGACACTGGTAATGAGCGATTCATTGAGTTTCAACCCATTCATTCAAACAATTCATTCATTCAGCAACGAAACACCACGGTGCTGAGATGCAAAACATGTTATAGCGCTTTTTACAATTCAGATCGCTTCAAAGCAGATTTACAGAGATAACAGCAAAATAATGCAACAGAGTTTGTTTCTGCTGTACAGCAGACCTAGAAGAAAATAGCATTCATTTTAGTTGTAAAAAAGTTATTTAGTTCATTTATATATAGCCGCTCTGGAGAAAACAGTGATGTCATCGTTCAGCTCAACCAGCTCAGTTTAGCTCTCGTATAATGGTGTCAATGCAGGCAGATCATTAATATTATTTAATTATTTTCACCCAACTGAACATGTGCAATAAGCATTTGCCAGTGTCTATTTGGGAAGTGTGACCATGAGTTATTTTTCATAAAATTCGAAAACCAGCAGCCAACTTGTTTGTTGGCGTTTGTGCGGTGTGAATTGGCCTTAAAGTGAGGGACATACTCAACAACATCAGATTGTACATTGTTAAAACAATCATGATATTAGTGTGGATGTTATATCACACACCCATAATTGGCAGCAATAAAACATACCGGTAGCGTTCTCATGTATGCAAGTGCGCTGAACGATGTTTTACAGGAAACTCTATAGTAGTAGGCAGGGACATGCACAGGGGGGTTCCTCAGGTTGCCCGGGCAACTGCCCATATGCCCTTCTCGACTCGCGTTGCCCTTCCGAGAAAAAAATAAAATTGTACAATGGATGCAGAATTTCACGTAGGCCTAGATAAAAATAAATAAATAATCGCAAGACCTCATTCACTTCCATTCGGGCACCGAAAGTGAAAGTCAGTAGGGGAAGGGCAAACTCTGTTTACGTGGCTTCAGCGCTGCACGTCAGTCGATTCTGTTCCCTACCGGAATTCCTGTTCCCTTTACGCAATCATACTACAAATCATGCGCAGTTGCACAGTTACCTATACGAATACGAGCAAGAAGCACAACTGAATGTCCGGGAAGCCAAAAGGTTAAAAAAATGATTGTATTTTTTCACGAAATCTAAGCGTTTTTTTAGAAGCGAGTTGTCAATTCAATCCAGATTATTTTCAAATAAAAATAAATACATAATTAAAAAAAACAATAAACAATAATATGAGGAACTCTTTTTCTCTCGTATTTTGGTGAGATTTAACATATTAATAGATTTTGTATACTGTTTACAAAGTTGTATATCATAAACCTGTCATCTCTTACGTTTTGCAATCTTTATAAATAACAATAAGACCATAATATGAGGCATTGAGTTTGGACAAACACGGTCAGAAAAGGCAATTTGTATCGGCAAAATTCAACTGAATATATTCAGACATAATACAAAAACTATGAACAAGTGCAAGATTAATTCAATTGACAGAAATATTACTGGAGTGTGAGAACCATTTTATTATGCTGCAGTGTAGCAAGACATATATTGTGTATATATATTTTAATAAAGACCCTGTTATTCTCAGTCCTTCATATAGCCCTTAAGTTTTTTTTTGGGGGGGGGGGCGGCTTTTTTCAGGTCAAAGCAACTGCCCCTCAAAATTCCTGTGCACATCCCTGGTAGTAGGCTATTAAGCAGCACATTCAAAAAGTCTATTCTTATTTTTTATGGAATATTGCAGTATTTTATCAATGATTTATCTGTATTTTTCTCATATTCTTTGGTCAAAATAACTTCCCCTCCCTCTTGCAGAAACATCCCCTTTCTCCATGACGTGTTTACTGGCGAGAGGGCGGGGCAACCTATTACTACACATGAGATCCACCAATAAGCAAACAACCAAAGCCCAATTCAGGCTACAACTATCCAATCAGCTCACTCGGATATAGTCAACGTCACAACAGGGCAGAAAACACTAGAAAAACTTCAGGGGACAATAGAGTATTGAGGGTACCATCAACCAATGTCCACAAAAAGACAATGTTAGGAATCAATGGAAAAACGACTTCACAACAGTATACTACCAACTATTTAAAAACAAGTGTAAAGAAATGAGTGAAACAGCCAAGTTACAGATGTAAAATCTCAATTTTCTCCACTTGGAAATAGATTTTTAACGGCATTATAAACGAGTTTGATCAATTATGGCATATGCTTTTGTTGAAGTTTATGATTTCAATAATCCTGCTTGAAAATCAGAAATCATGGTGAAACACTACGCCAGGGGAAAAAGAAGGTCTGACATGTATACAAAGTCTTCGTCAAAAATGGCTTTTGAAAACGCTTTCTATATATTCGCATTAGATTAAACGTTTTGTTTAACTGCTCGTTGTCAATAAAAGGGCAAAAACGACCGCCATACTGGCCAGTTTTATGCACAAATTGTGCTCGGAGCCCATACCAACATAATGGAAAGACAGTGTGAGAGTCATATTGGTATACTACTCCAAAAAGCCCGAACTTCTTTATGTGTATAAATACACAAAAGTGTGGGAGAACTAATGCGCGCGACTCACAAACAACGGCGCGCCACGGTAACGTTTACGAATTCAGGTCATCAGCACCATTACATTTGTGAACTCTAACGTTACATACTAACTTCAGTTAATATTTTCTTAGATAAGCGATAATTTACTTATTGTGCTTCAGAATCGACGCACAATGTAACATCGTATATACTTTAATCATCTAACTTAGTCGTATAAAAGTAGTTCACGCGCTGTGGACAACAAATGTCCGCCATTTTGAGCACGCGGCGAGAGCCGCTGTCAGGCGGATAAAATCAACAAGACACCATCTAAACTTAAATTGTCACTTAAATTCAATATCGCAAGCATCACGGGGCATGTAATGTCCATAAACGCATTGAAGATGTAAAGTTTGTATCGTTATGAGGCCATTGTCAAGGCCGCGACGCGCTCCACAAACTTACCCGTTCTTCAGATCGATCTCCAAAAGCTTCCCGTACCCGCTGAAAAACCTCTGTATATCTTTCTCCCGTACATGGTAGCTCAGTCTGCCGACGTACACTCGCGGCATGGTAATTGTTTTCCGTAAAATATCAAACGTACGATCCCCTGTAGCTTTAATCGCTATCGTTCTCTTCGGAATGGCCCCCTAGCGGTTATAACGGTCACGTTACCGACGTCACTTCCGGCGTCTCCTTGCGCATGTTGCAGTAACTGTTTATACTGAATGATTACGTATGTACAACACAACCTCAGATTGTTTAGTTTAATAATAAATAATTACATTTCTTGTTTACACTTAAAACTTGTCCACATTCACAACTTGCAGTGTATGAGTTAATCATTTAAGACTTCAATGGTTTTTGTTAATTAAACACAGCAAAGGTAATGCAACCCAAAAAGCAAAGCATATAATTCCAGACCAACTGTAATCTTGAAATTGAAGTGCATTGTAAGCATGTTTATGCATTATTCATGTTGTATTATTCATGTTTTTTACAGTCTATGGTTGTAATAAGACAAATAATACGTTTAAAAAAAGTTAGCCTGGCAACTATCATAAGGCATCTCAAGAATTCAATACTACGAGTATATTTTTAATCCTCTACAGTTTACTCTGAGAAACTGCCTTGACTCGTATCACTCCCTCTTGGGCACAAGAAGCTGCGAGAACACCGTCCTGTCTCCACAAACGGCCCTGGACGAAGCCTCTGCTGCCCCCTGATGGGAAATACAGGTGTATTAGACCAATGCATTAACAAATTATTAGTGTTTATTATCATCATATACTCATCACTAGCTATGTTTCAATGCAAAGTTGCAATTTTAACTTAAATGCACAAAATTGGAATATCGCGTAAAACATTTGCGAATCAAACACACGTTCAAGAGACCCAAATCGTCACTTTCTAGCACAAAACATTTAATAAAAAGTTGTTGCATTCGGGTTATTTTTCCCTCCATCATAAATGAGTTAGTCTCTCAGAGCGTCTCACGAAACACAGTAAACGCTGTCGTGTTCTCTAGCGTGCGGATGCTGGTGTTCGGGAACACACTCGTGTGAGACGCTTCTGGAGGGAATTAAACCAAATCATTCTGATGACAGACTTTGACTCCGGCGTTTCAGAGCCACCAAACCAACATTTGAGATGCTGCGATGTGATTGGTCCGCTGGTTAGTCCAGTTATCCAATCACAGCCTCTGCTGAGGCAAAGTCGCATGAGGTTGTTGTTGTGCATCAAGGGATTTATTCAGTAAATGTGTTTCCAGCTTAGTTTATGTACATTTTCTTATAGGATAAAACAATTACACGCCTCAATTGAGCGCATTATTTTGTAGAATTTAAAGCCACCCTGTAGTCAATAATTGTATTCCTTAAAGCAAATTTTTGATCAAAATTACATATTTAAAAAAAAAAATTCTTAGAAAAATTTCTTCATGCCTTAAAATACCTGTAGCTTGAATGTAATTCGACACACTTGCCTAATTTAGTATACACAGTTCTATAATTATATGCAGATGAGCCCTGCCTCCACTCACTCACTCACTCACTCAGAGATCCACTGGTTGACGATCACACGTTGATCTGATTGGTTACAAGGTAGTTTGTGACGTCAGAAACACCAGCGATTTCAAACCGTGATTTTGATTCACTGCAGTTTTAAGGAGAAAATACTCAGCAATGCTGTTGACTTATGAATTTACACATAGTTTGTCTTAAAGCATATTAAAAACACCACATAGACACATAAACAACATTAAAAGCTGGATGGATTTTCACCAAAGGGGGACTTTAAACACGTTGTCGTTTCTATTCGGCATGTTTTTGTGCGATATCCCAAAACTCACATTAAAAATCTTGGATGGAATCATGCAGTACATTACTAATGAACTACATGAAACATGCAAGAATGGATGGATGCTGCTGACCTGACCATGGGCTTTCGCATTCATAGAGCATCCACTCATCTGCTCTGAATGTGCTGTGAAACCACATGGCGTGATCCAGAGAGGCGGAAAACTGGGCCCTGTGATTCGGGTACGGTAACAGTGCCGTCCCCAGGAAAGCGTAGTCCGATACATACGCTGCCACACAACAGTGCAGTTTCATGTCACCAGGTCCTAAAACATAACTCAGAAATATTAAACAAGTAAAGTACAGTCAATATCCACAATTAACACAACAAGTTTTTACTTACGATAATGACTGTACATTGCTTAATATATGACTTAAAAAAATAGAACTTCATTTTTGAATTTGAATTTAACAACAATATCTGACTCCTACAGAATTCCATGAATGACAACTGACTAATGAATATATATATATATATATTTTTTATTAACCTTTGAAATTATTAGCTAAGGAATTTTTCAAATAATTTCACAGAGATTTCAATCGCAATAATGTAACAAATAATATTTTAGAGCACAGTGTAACTAACAAATGAATATTCACAGTAGGTAAAAACCCTTGTGAAAAAGAAGTGTGCTTAACTGTGCAAATCACATCTTAAAAGCATATATTTTTCAAAAACTTTAACACATTTAAAAGTTTTACTTTAAAGTTCATTTTTATATTTTAATCAACATTAATTGTGATGTGTTGACTAACATGCTAAATAACTTGATTATAATTTCAACTGTATATTACTATTGTAGTAACTATTATATTAATATATTACTATTATATTACTGTATTATTAATAAATATTACTGTTAATTTATTTTAAATATTCTAAATTGTAGTTTACAAATATATTTAAATACATGACATTTTCCATGGTATATTTTATTTTATCATAACTGCTTGTCAGTACATTCAGTAATAATGAAAAACACATACAGTATATAGATGTACTTAAGTGGGTCAAAACAGCACTAAATTAATTGCAATCACATTACATTATTTAAACTAAAATATATTTTCAATTAATTGTAAATAAAATTCAATTAAATACCCAAAACATTACATCCAGTTTGCACTTGAGTTTATTCAGTTGAAATATATAATTTCCATAATAAATATTCTTGTTAGAATAAGTATGCTAAAGTGGACTTCTTTTCCATAAGGGAATTTTCCAGGGTTTTCTTGACTTACGGGAATCCTGAATAATGGAAAATTACATACATCTGAAAAGAAGAATAATCTTGCAATTTTAATTTTAACCTCACAACTTATTTTATAGCCCATTAACTACATCACACACACACACACACACACGCACGCACGCACGCACGCACACACGCACGCACGCGCACACACACACACACATATATGGTTGTGGTTGAGGAGATTACCCCTTCCATGTAAAACGCTTTGAGTACCCAGAAAAGTGCTATATAAATGTAATGAATTATATATGTGTGTGTGTGTGTGTGTGTACACTGTCAGAAACAATGTGCAAAAATAGTTTGGACAATTTTGTGCTCTAATCCCTAAAATATGCCTTCTAGTACCTTGTTATGTTCTACTATGTGTTTATGTGTAAATAAAATACACAGATGTCCTTTTAAGGGTCCTGTCATAGTGAAAAGCTGTTGTAAAGGTACCAGATTTGGTACCAGATTTTTTCTGAGAGTGAATTGCATCATTATAAGTGGTTTTAACTGTAAAGAAGTGGTGAGATGACATGCTTATTTTACCTATATGTCCTCTCGCTCGCACCCAGAATAACTTCTTTGGTTCCATGGCAACATGTCTATAAAAATCAGGTGGGTTGACTGGCTTGATCTCTATAGGAACTTCATCAGCAAGTATTTTATTTAGGCCCACTCGTGTATTATCAGCCAGGTTTGGATCACTGTAAACAAAAAGAAAGTCATATAATCAGGGTTTGAAATTAACTGGCAAATCACGAGCCAATTTGGCGTGTTACTTGTTATCCTTAATCACTTGGCTGGGGAAGTTTATGTAAGCCAAATCTGCACAGATTTAGTACAAATACTCGTAAGTCATCATGATATATTAAATACAGCATACTGAACAGAATCTGCGCATATCTGGTTTACGCGAACAAGCCAGTCATACGCAACAAATAACGGCACGCTTGTTCATTTGCATTGAAGAAAAAGCAAAGATTAAAAAGCATTTGGTTCATTGTTATTTTCCAACATTCTACATTTTTTTATGTTCTTTGTATTGTATTGATCTGTCCATCTAAAACACATTTTTGGTGATGCGGATGAAAGAGGAAGGGAAGAGATGCTGGATTACAGGATTTTGTTTAAGAAATGAATGCATGAAATCCAAATTGTATATATATATATATGTATATATAAAAATAAATAAAAGCTGGGACGTAGTTAAAACTGCAGTCTGTAGTTTTTCCTCTTTGTCGCCATCTCTGTTCAAAATCTGCAATTGCAGTTATTCGCGTAAAGCTTTACGTGGGTTGTGCCTCGGCACGGCACAGCGCGGATGAACACAATGTTTCAAGGAGAATGTGTGGCTGTCAGTTGCCGGTGTGGATACTGGCATTCAGAATCACAGATTATACGTTTTGGAAGTATGACAAACATAAGTAACATGGGGAAAACTAAGGGGAAAAAAGAATTGCAGAAAATCGCGCAGATTAAATCTATCGATCGCTTATGTCTTACCTGTCCAGCAGAAAAAAGCAGAACACGGAGTTCACGCCACCTTTCAAAAGTCCTTCCAATGTTTATCCTTGTTTTTGCATGGGCCGGTTGCAGTCTCTTTTTTCTGTAGCCACTCCGATATCCGAAGTATTTCGCATTTTATAGCGGGTGAATCTTCAGTTGTCATTGGTGATTGTCGTTTGAAACTTTCTGGATCCGCCATCAAATAATACGTTTAATTATATCAAGTGCTGTGAGAAAAGGCTATAAATCTCCACCTCCAACATCCTCACACTCATAGCCTACTAGCCGAGACTCTTCTTTATGTGTACAGATGTGATGTTATGCGTACAGATGTGACGTTATGTGTACAGTGTACAGATGTGACTTTATGTGTACAGATGTGACGTTATGTGTACAGATGTGGCGTTATGTGTACAGATGTGACGTAATGGCGCAAAGACATGCTTGAATTTCCCGCCGAAATCCACCAGTACCACTGGAGTTAAAAACATTATTACAAGCCTAACGTTATGAATCGAGCTAAGGCAAGTTTTGAACACTGGCTGGTTATGTACTTGCTGAAAATTTAATTTTGGATAATTTTTGACCCAAAAAAGTTACAGACCGCAGCTTTAATCTGCTTTATTTCTTTTATTTTTGGCTAGTAGAAGTTCTGAATGGCCGGTAACTTTAAAATGTAGTAGCCAAATTGGCCGGTGGGTGAAAAAGTTAATTTCAAACCCTGCACATAATATATGATTTATAATTATAATTCACTATGGGAAACACATCGTTTTGTGCTGAGACCTGAGGTAGCGCTGAATGAGTTCCTCGACGGTGAGCAGTGTGTGCGGTGCAGGGACGGTGGGCATGATGAACTGATGCTCCAGTGGACTCGGCTGCTGCTTGTGAAACGACGCCTGACAGATCAGTATGGGCTGACCGTGCTGAACGGCTTTCACAGATCGCACACAGAAACTGCGGCCATCCCGAGTCCTTTCCACCTGGTACAGCACAGGTACCTGTGGGTCCCCTGAACACACAATTGTTGAGAAATAAAGGGAAAACCAAACTTTCCATGTGTTATTAGATAACATCTGAGTTTACCTGCTCTCACAAAGTAGCAGTGCAGTGAATGAGCATAGAGATGTTCACTGACTGAATTGGCTGCGGCTACAAGAGCCTGTCCAACAATCTGGCCACCGAAAAGGCGTTTAGTGCGAGGAACCCAGTGATGTGTCCCTCTGTAAGAAAAAAAACATGGTAATACCATGGTACCCTTTGTTAGTTTAGAAGCCCAGCTCACAAAAATATATTCTAAGAACATTTTCATAAAGCTCCTATTGAAGGGTTATAGTTCACCCTTGAATATGAAAATGAACATTTTCCCATAATTTAGTCAATTCAAGTCATTCTAGGCGTATGTGACTTTCTTATTTTAGCCGAACACAATCGGAGTTATATTAGAAAATATCCTGGCTCTTCCCAGCTTTATGAAGTTTTAAATATGGACATTTTTCTAACAAAAAAGCATCACTTCACTTCAGAAGGCCTTTATTAACACACTGGAGCCGTATGGATTACTTTTATGATGGATGAACGCGCTTTTTTACGCTTCAAAATCTCAGGTACCATTCACTCCAATTATAAATCTTGGAAGAGCTGAGATATTTTGTAACAGTGCAGATTGTGTTTTTCTGAAAGAAGAAAAGTCATAAACACCAAGGATGGCTTATGTGCTGTTGTGGCTGTTTTCAGCCACTATGGGGTATTTTTGAGTCTTAATTTGGCCATAACTTTTTCCGTGTTTAAGCAAATGGAATGATTTTTGGTGAAAAATCTTATTTTTACACATATTTTGGGAAAATGCTCAAAAACTCAACAGTACACTGTTAGCAAATTCACTACCCTTTCGTTATGTTTTTTTTTGCATAAATCTTTAAATCAACCTCAGTCCTGATTAAAACTACTAAATTCTTTTAAAAAATTCAGGATTTTAACTCTTTAATTGCCAAATTCATAAATGATGTCACTGATTTGGGAAAAAAAACACAAAATGATTTATTTTCAATATAAAATGTGATTGTGGACTGGATTTTTTTTTTTTACCTTTTATCACAGTCTTGGACATGTCAAAGATTAGAAACAACATTGGTTTTGATGCATTGTTAGTTTTTGTGCAGCATCATATTTTAACTTTTTCTCCCTCATTTACTGTTGGTGGCTGTTTTTGCCCCATTGACTTCCATTATAACCACATTTTTTGATTGCAAAGCCATGACACCATATAATCATGCATTTTTGATTGTTGTTGGTTTTCCCTGTTGGGAAGAGGTAAAATTTATGTTTTACTGTTGATAACCAGGTGGCACCATTAACCCTTTAGATAGCCCTGTGCAAAAAAAAAAGCTTAGTTTCTGGGCTTTTACATGGAGTTAAATGGAGTATAATATCATATTAAAGTGTAAGTAAGTGTGTGTGTGTGTGTGTGTGTGTGTGTGTGAGAGAGAGAGAGAGAGAGAGAGAGAGAGAGAGAGAGAGAGAGAGAGAGAGAGAGAGAGAACTGCGACCATCCCACAGGGAATGTGTGGACTCCCCTCTGGACGCCGGCCAGAATCACAGTTTCTCATTGTGCAGCGGGTAGTGAATTTGAACAATGCACAAGGGTTAAGAATGAGTAAATTAGCCTATGGAATCATTTTATTTTTGGGTGAACTAACCCTTTAAAACGTTATTTCTGAATGTTCGCTGAAAGTTCAAAACATTCCAGTTTTAATGTTCCAGTTTCTTAAATGTTTTTAAAAGGTTGTTTTCTTGGTTATACGAATGTTAAGGGACATTCCATTTTAGAATTTTGCAGACATGTTACTTTTAAATGTTCTATGAACGTTGTGAAACAAGTTGTTACATTCATAAAACGTTAGAGGAACGTCCAACTAAAACGTTCTAGAAAAAACACGTTCCATAAACAAAGTTTTTGTGCAGACGTTTTAAGAGCATTATTAAAGATCAGATAACTCACTGGAAGTATGTTACTGGTGCTAAGTAAATCTAATAGACTAAATATTTAAAAAAAAAAAAAAATACATTTGTTTACCTGTACAGGTCGGTGTCGAGCTTTTCTAAATTCAAAACACTCGTAACCAGAACACTTCTGAGATCAGCTTTACCTGAATTAGACAAATGGTTTACAACAATGTCATCTCGAGATTCACTACCGTGTTCAGCCATATTTACTGTATCTGTGGGAAGGACTGATCTTCTGAATCGATTCAAAAGCTTTTTAACGATTCGTTTGCGTCACCAGTCAAAATATACACGGAACTAGGCTACTGCCGACGTGGCGTGCTTAAAATGTTGTAGTAATTTTCTTGGTAAATATTGCAACGTATTGTTGTATCGGTGCATGTAAATGAAAATTATTATATTAGTAATTGTAGAAATAAGTTCTGAATCTTTGAATCAATTGAACCATGATTCAGTGTTCTGAACTTAGAAGGAGAAACACCGCACGCTGAGGACATCTGCTGGACTAATGAGTCGTAACTTAAGCAGCATTTCAAATGATTCATAACATTTGCATATGAGTGCTATTTTTACAGAAACATAAATAAGTCTGCAATGTCCTTAAATAATTTAATTAATGAATATTTGTAGAAGATGTAGAACCCAGTGATATACCTAGGTTATAAAGTTATATAACAAGCGAGTAATATAGCTAAATGTTTCAAATAAAGGCTGTGGTTTTGTGCAATAGGCACTTGTGTCATACAGCTAGCTACTCGCTGTAGACCGTTTGCATCTCTAAATATCAGAAAAATATCAGTCCTATGTAAAACATACCGCATTTTGCTGGTGGGAAGACTTAGTTGATCGATGCCAAATTAAAAATCACTGACTGCTGATCAGCCCAAAATTAGTTTGAATCAGTCTGATCTGATTATAATCAGCTCAGACTGTTCTTGCTTTAATGCATGGTAAAATCGTGGCCTCTCATGATCATCAGACGTGTGTATCCACTATCATAAAGAGCCCACAAGAGGGCATCACATGTTAATCATTCACGAGTTCCTCTGACTAATCACTGTAAACGCTGTTCTCTTGAATGAGCATGTCAAATAACACTGATTATATGACATTTCACGGGTTTAAATAGAGCTAAGCGACACGTCCAACTTATATAAAACTAAGATGGATGCCAAAACACATGAATTATTGATTAACACATTAAAACGCATCAACATGACTTGAAATGCATCCATACATTAAATAGTAGCAATGAGATGTTTTATTAAAAACAATAAATGAATAAAACAATACCTAATAACATAATAAATCTTAATAATAACGATGATAACCCGATGGTCCCCCAGATGTGCCTGGCTCCCCATCATCAGCACGCGCACGCACATGCACGCGCACGCGCGCTCTCCTCCTCCAGCGCTGCTGTTGCTGTCAAACTGAATCACATCCATCGCTCGCTGCTCATATTCCCGCACGTAGATTGGCTTCTCTGTGTTTTATGGTGTGTTCTCATCTCCATGGCCACATCAGAGGCATCAGAAGGTCGCGTTGTGCAGAGAGGAAGATCTCGAAGTGACCCGAGTATCATTACCGACACGCGTGTCGTTTACACGAACAGCACAGGTGAGGATATATATGTGTGTGTGTGTGTGCGTGTGCGTGTGCGTGTGTGTGTGTGTGTGTGTCTGTTTACTGCATATATATCTGACTGTATACTGCGCACGGAGAAGCAGCTGCAGTGTTTCGAGAATCCACAACGCTGGCATGACTGGCATGATGTCTTTGCACATGCATTGCTGCTGATGAAATACATCATTGACATGTTCATGCTCGTGCACTGCGACCTGTGTGGAGGTGCTGGTGCTGATGCTGCGGTGACGCGCCGGGCTTCCCCGTGACTGATGGATCAGCACATCCATGATATGAGCTCGTCTCAGTATAAACCTGCAGATCTTCAGCGTCTCTGCATTTGCCCAGTCACCGCTGTGAATCACTGTCTTTCACTGACCTTTAGTTACACTGAGTAATATGCAGTAGATTGAGATTCGTGCTGCAGCTGAAGGACGAATGAACGAAGGATGAATCATTATTTCAAGTTGTAACAAAGTGTTTGTAAAGGCTTCATTGAAGAGGATGAATCCAATTAGCCAAGACATTCCTAATATATCACAAAGATCCTTAACAATAAGTGGCAAATTGGAGTTTTTGATTCTTGTTTCTGTAGTTCTGTGCTGGTGAAAAGGCATTAGTATTAGTATTTTTATTATTTCTACAAACTTATGTGCATCCCTTTCTATTCCAGCGTGGAAACTCTTCACCCTGAACGGTTAAAGTGGGATTAGTGATTGAAATGTGTTAAAAGCCCTTTGTTTGGACACAGACAGGTGGTGAACATTTATCCTTGGATTTTGAGCTGATCACACTGTCCCAGTAATACATGTTGACATATTGCTGAACCGATGCACACTTTCCCCAATGATGTGGCATGTTAGACTGCGGTATAATATCTGCTGATCAAAACCTTGTTTAAATCCCCCTGTATATGTCTGTTATATGGCTGCTTGTTGCTATTGGTGTTGCATCGTGTGATGCTGATGTAACTTAATATTACCGCCTTACCTGTAAAGTGAAAATAAGAAAAAAAATTGGCAACACTTTCTCAATCTGGCAAACCCATTGTGAAAAACAAGTGTGCTTAAATGTACTTAATGTGCACTTGTATTGTACCCCAAAATCCATGTGAAGATAATGACAATGAAATATAAGGCCACTTTAAAGAGAGGACACTTTCAAAAGTGCACTTTTTGTAATAATTTAAAGTACTTTTTTTATTTTTTTTATTTTGACGTGTTGACTAATATATAGTAAAGTACATGGAAAGTGCTTGATTATAAAATTAATGTAGTGTTTTTTTAACATTTAAAGTTGACATGTTTTAAATGTAACCTTATCATTACAAATTACAAATATGTTCAAATGCAAGAAATACAAGTTTCAGTTGAAATGACATTGAAGTATATTGTCATTTATCAAAAATATCTTATCAGTGCATTCAGCAGCACTACCATATTTAAATAACAACAAAAGTAATTATGAAATCGCTGTATGTTTATGCAAATGAAATTACATATAAAGATATAAATTAGACCTGTTAAATGGGTTAAAAAAGATCTCTAAAGCAGTTTAAAAGCATTTAATATAAATTCAAACTGTTGTTCATTTTTCATTTAATTGCAATTAACATCCATTTAAGTGTCGAAAACAATACATTCACTTGGCACTTAAGTATATATTATATATATAAGTATATTAAATCTAAGTATATTATTTCCATAGTGAGTATTCTTTTTAAAAGTATGCTAAAGTGTGTTGTTGTTGTTTTTTACTTTTACTTTATGCAATAAGTGTGTTTACAATTTCCTGGGTAACAACAATCAGCACTTTTGAAAGAACTGATCACTGATTTGCTGAATTTCACTAGTGGCTTCAAAACTCATGAACCTCTGAAGCTCAGCTGGTGTTAAAAGTGTTTAATCACAGAAACATGTTCATGAAGTCAAAAGTATTATTAGAAGGGACTGATTCAACCTAGGGTACACCAACAAAAGTCTTTTTTTTTTAATCAAACTGCATATTTGTACTTTTACGGTGTTTCAGCATGGATCTGATAGGGAACACACTGATAAAAGCATTGAATAACTGTGAGTAACAATGTACCGTACATCTTTGGAAGATACTTAAGAGATTGACTCAAGTACTACAGCACTGCTTGTTAAGGTCGACAAAAATTTGAATTGTGCTTCTCAAACAAGAGCTAATGTGGGCGGGGCTTGATTTTGTCTGTGAGGAATTGATCGGATGATTGGATGGTTGTGGTTTGCTATTGGTGGATCTCATGTGAGTGACAGGTTGCTCCGCCCTCGTCATCAGAGAAGAGGTTCAGCATCCAGTGAAATAAAAAATACTGCACAATATGTGGCTTTTAGATTGTGATCAGTTTTGTGATCAGTTTTTTCTCCTAGAAAGACGCATATCAGTCCATATAATCATGTCACTGCACATCAGAATATTGGCACGAGCTGCATAACAAATTGCGACATGGCAGAGACGCCACTGGCCAAGCTTTCTCCTCGACAAAGCCTTTCATCCGTCACACACACACACACACACACACATACACACACACACACTCACTGCGGCTTTCATCTCGCCTCTCGAGCTGCTCTTCAGAAACAGAGCCAAAGACAGATACAGTAGGAGAAAGAGGACATGACACAGGAGTCTCCTAACTATAGACTGAGCATCAGCTGCACTGCACACGCAGTCATGACGTGTTTTAGGGTTTAGGGTTGAAGAGGGAATTTATCTGCACAGATGTAGCCCACACTAACTAGCCGTTGCCCTGTTTGTCACACATTCTCCAACCCGTCAGCACAGTTTCTGTATTGTGCAGATGTAAGGGCCGTTCCTCCACACTGTGGGCCAGCGAAGGGTCTGTTAAAACTGAAGCTCTGAGCCGATGACTGGACAGACTGACTCATCTGCAAACATTTCATACTGTAATTTACACTGACATTCATGTGTCTCCAATGGATTATCTGGGAAATGTCATATTGTATTCTGTGTATATAGGGATGACATATTTTTGTAGGCCAAAATCCGGAAACAAGTTGCATTTTAGCAATTCCGGTTCCATCATGAGTTGTGGTGAACACAAGCTCAACACAAGATCATGAAAACAAATCATGCAAGAATCAGTGGATGATGACTGGGCCTCTGAAAGTGTGGCTGGGCAGGAATAATTTGCATTAAAAAAATGACAGACCAATCCCTGCGCGTCACTATAAGCACCTATGACTTTTAGCCCTGACAGGTTCTGCAACAGAGACAGAAGAATTTTAATCAACAATGCTTTATTGAAAACCAGCTCGGACAGTCGGTCTGCCGAGACCCGAGCCAGATCCACCATCATGAGGATAAAGCGTTGTCCGGCTGTCAGAGGTAAATCTGGTGACAGATGACCAGCACTCGCTGTGATTGCAGAGGACGATCAGCTGTGAGCGGCTGTCAAGTGAAAAAGTGAAAATAAAGCAGGAGAGGAGAGAGATCAAACCTGCGTCCTGACAACCAATATATAAGTCCTGCATTGACAACCTACCATTCCTAATACAGTACATATACTCTATGTGGCCTATGTAGAGTCCCTTGATCACAAATATTCCCATATCTTAGCTTGTATGTCTGATGTCTGTTCTAAACAAGACCGAGTCGTCTGGGTTTTGAATTGAAGATGTTGATAATAAGAGGGATGCTGACGCTCGCATGATTGCATAGCTATCGTCTTTAAATCGATAGTTCAACTCTACTTTCTGCCTGTATAAGTTCTGCAATATGACAATGTTTTATTGATATCTTTCCGTGGTTGATTGAGCAATTACACGAGACGAGACAAGTTGTACGGTATATTTTAACATTCCCCCTGATGTTTATTAATGTTTATTTGGTGCTGTAACTAGTAAAGAGGAAGATATATATATATATATATATATATATATATATATATATATATATATATATATATATATAATGTATATATAATGTCGCAGTTGTGTGTTATAAAGTGAGAATTGTAAGATATAAACTTGCAATTGTGAGATAACAAAATCGCAATTATCTTTTCAAATTTCGTATTCTGTGGCGGAAACAAACTTCCATCCTTGGAAAGCCCTGGCAAACATTTTAGCATTGCAGTGCAATGTTTGCAGCAATAAAATCTGGTTGACATATTTCCTTCCATACTGATCTTAGACCAGTATCAAAGCTGTAAATGGTATAGTGTTTGGCTGGTCACAGATCAGTATGAAGCGTTGCAGATCCGTCTCTAAGTCCCCAGAGTCGCTCCAGGGTGTCTTTATCTGGATTAGCCGCTTCCACAGAAACCTATTGGATCAGTTTTGCGCTTACATCAAAGACCACCCCACTCTTTACCCATGATTCTCCCTTACTTTCATTGGATAAGACTCTTAAATGTTCCACCAATTTTAGGACTATTAGATTAAGACTCCCCTTCCCCCCCATTTGTGTTCATGTTTTATTAATCAGCTATCTATATTTAGCCGTTGTCGGATTTTTGCAGTGAATATTCAGAGCAGTGATTAATCCAGAGGTCTTCAACTGTTTTGCGGTTGTGAACGAAACTCACCGCAGCATGACTTCTGTTACAGACCTCACAGAAACATGCCAGCTTGATTTCCTTCTGAATGTACGATCACATTCCATAATTAATAATTGATTATTGAGGATGCAAAGGACTGGGGAAACTTCGTGGATGAGAAAACCCATGAATATATCGCAAACTCAGACGTAGTACTGAAGGAAAATTGAGCGGAAGTATGTAGGAGGGCAGAGTTGTGCCCTGCACAGACTGAGTTTTCTCTGGATTCCCTGAATCTTTTCACAACATTATTTGTGGTAGATGGTGAAAGACATCAGTTATTTGCAAATTATTTTGTTGTGTTTTGCAGCCATCAATATCAAAAGTTTGTGTATGTTTACAAAATACAATTATGTTGGTCAGTGAAAACATTGGAAAACTTTCTTTGTACTTTTGTCAGTCAAAAAAAAGGTTCAAAAGAATTAACAAATCACAGATTGTGAATTTCATTGCATTTTACAATATGTCCTAACTTTTCTGGAAATGGGGTTGTATGGGCCTTATCATCTGTGGTTTCTTTTTGTAGCTTTTTTTCTATCATAAATCTGAACTTTGTATAACAACTGGCTCTAGATTTCTTTGCTTTTAGTGTAGTGAATTCTGAATGACCTGAATGGATCTGTTATAAATAAAGATGCTTTTATGTAGATTCAGCAGATAGTTAGGTATCAAAAGCAATGATAATAGTGGACTACAAGAGTACACTGATGGAAAACAAAGGTGTAGGATTTCATTTGAAACCATTTTCACTCAGATACTGCTTGTAAATTTTAAAAGTAATTTTAAAGAAAGGGCAAGTAACACATTGAATTTAAGGAGACCTATTATGGAAAGCAGGGATGTGCGGTCGGGGTAGGCAGGGTAGGCAGTGCCTCACCAAAGGAAATATTGACATTACATTTATTAATTCCAAGAGCTTTATTAATTCACTATTAATTATTAATTGCATTAATTTTATTCCAAATATTAATTTTTATAACAAAAATGTTCAGGAATACACATAATATACTCCTTTTGCCATTATTTTCTTCTAAAAACCATTGTTTCATGCAGGAAATTCAAGGCCATGGCCATTGAGGCAGAGGTTATCAGTGCCTCTTTGGTCCATAGACCGTAGTTTACGTTCATTTGCGCATGCGCAGTCAGTCCCGATACTTAGCATCTAGCCGTCACCTCTGCCACATTTGTACTGTATGTCTATCTGTGTGATTATGGTGCATTTTGTACGGGTTAAAATCAGTGGCTTAACTTTGTTTTAAAAAGTGGGTGGGACAGGTGTGTGTGTGTAGAAATTAATGAATCACGAGAGTAAATACATATATATCCGACTGTTTGATGTGTGTCAATTAATGGTCCAGTGGTAGAACTTTTGCCGAGCATGTCAGATGTACTGGGTTTCTGGTCGAATCCGCACTTGTATATTTTTTTAAATTTTTTGTATTTTTTTTATCAAAACCGAATAAGTTCATCAGTGGTTGTATTATATCAAGCAGGGACACGTTTGTGTGCATTGTTGTTTTGTGATTTCACCGGAACAAACAAAGAGTCTCCGAAATGGATTGAAGTGCGCGTGCATGTGAAGACTGTGCGTGAGCCACAAGATAACACTGTAACCGCGCCACCGATCACCACTTTGATCACTTGATTTAAAAAACAACGTATTTCAGCGCTAGATCGCCTCTTATTTAACAAACAAACGGAATGAATGCTCTGCCAGCTGGAGATGTTTTATTTATTTCTATTGGTAGATCCGTGCCGCCGTGAGAGGTTTTAAAAAGTGGTGGGGACAATATCGACAATATAATTTGATTATTAGATTTGATTGTGCATTCTTCACATATGACTGACTTTGCTGTATGCAGGCAGCGATGTGATGATGCCTGATATGAACTTGGGTTGCTACATTAACTGAATGAATATATATATAGCCTATGCCACATTGATAGGTTACAGCCTACCCATGACAAGATGTCACCGCACGTTACTGATGGAAAGTCTTGATTGTGTTTTTGGGCTCTACTAGAACAGGTTTGTCTGCTTGAATGTTGATTATTTTCCTCGTATTCTCCATTGTTGTAGCTCCTCTCTTCTCAGTCTGTCAGTAACGCTCTGTTTACTTTCTGTCTCTATGAAGCTCCTCCTTCTGAAAAGCACACTGTGCTCTGATTGGTCAGCTGGAACAGTGTGTTGTGATTGGTCAAGCGCTTCCAGTGTGTTTGGGAAATGTCCAGCCCCTTACCATAACCGCCAGTTTAACACACTACTAACTAACTCAACCAGGCCCCGCCCCTTTATTCTGCGTATTAATTATTTAAATGAGGAATATTGTGACCGTTCCCGGAAGAAACTGAAGACTACAATGGAGGCGTTTCAGGAGTTCAGAAACACTGACACTGATATAGAGAATATGCATCATGGGAGCATATCGGCACCCTACAGTCTTGCCATTGTAAGTCAACAAGACCGCAAATAACTCGATAGAGAGGTGACATCACTAACCTTAAAATGTACATTAACCCCGCCCCCGGGAACACGATTTATAGAACATCATGACAGAATATGCTTATCAATGACTAGAAGACAGTTAACTCATATCAGCTGCATACATTCATCAACTAACCATTCAGAAAAACGAACACACAAGAACGGCGCGTTTTTGCTTGCTATAAAAAACATCTGTGGGGTATTTTGAGCTGAAACTTCACATACACACTATGGGGACATCAGAGACTTATTTTACATCTTGTGAAAATAGGACCCCTTTATTGATTCTTGAGTCTTTTTGACTGATCCATTACAAAGAACCCTCTCATTAAGATCATTAGGAGGACACCTGCAAATTGGTCTACGTGGTTCTCTGTAAGTTTGTTGTTGTTACGGGCAACCAGAGAGAATAACACAATAGAAAGATGTGTTTTCTCCTTATTATGTTTATGATATTCAACTGATCCTAGTTTTCATCTCACATTTTAACTTGCAGCTCAGATAATCATTTCTATCAACCGACATTAGTCTCAAATTAACATTTCATGTCTATGTATTTCTTTTTTGGTAAGTAATAAGTGGGATAGTCAGCTAGTAATTATCACAAATTATACCCCTTTAGGAAGATACAAGTCTTCCCCACTTCGCATCGGTTCCTGATCACCCTGTCTAGGAATAATTTGCAATAATGCCTTTACTGCATTAATTTACTCTGCATCTATTGCTCCATGCACCATGACCTCTGTTCGTAAAGCTGTGTGTGTGGAGGCGGGACATTAATAAATGAGAGTCCTTTGACATTATTTGAGGTACGCTGCGAAGTGTCGGAAAAAGCAGGCGCTTTAAAAAAGGCCTGTTCCCCTGAGGACTGGGAAAATGGTGCTAAAGAGGGAGGTTAAGAGACAAGTGGCGCTGCCAAACGCATCTGCAGAGGTTGAAACATTTCTGTGAAAGTCTCTCTACTGCTGAGACAGCAATTTATCAAGTTTGTCTATGCTGTGGAAACCCTTAGTACATCCCAAAATGATGCTTCGACTTCTGAGGAATTAATCAAATCTGGTGACTTGTGAGGGGATTGCAAGAGCGTTTGGGTCTGGTTCTCGCCACAGTGGGTCTGTGACTAGTTTACGATGTTGAGGCCATTGTTACGTGCCCACCTGTCTGACAGCAGGGGTTACGCTGTGCTGCTTTGGGCAAGTCCTGTCCAAGGTCACTGATGACGCATTAGTCTCATGTGACCTTCAGTTTCACTGTGTGAACGTGCAGAGCTTTGAGGGACAGACACATACAGGACCAATGCTGTCATGCTGCAGTACACTTGGTTAGGCATTATTTTAATAGTCCACTATAGACATTCTGCTAATTATAAGTAGCTTTGCAAATACATATCAACTAACTCTCATTAGAGTATTAGTAGACTGTTAGGTTCAGGTTCAGGTTAGTAGAATAAGTAGACATGTAGTTGCAAAGTCACTTATAGTCAGTAGAATGTGTGTTGAGGAGCATCAAAATAAAGTGTCAGCAGATATGAATGGATTAGTTTACTTCTGAATTAAAATTTCCTTATAATTGACTCACCCCCACTTCATCCAAGATGTTCAAGTCTTTCTCTCTTCAGACAAAAAGAAATTTAAAGAAATTTCCAGGATTTTTCTCCATATAGTGGACTTTGAAGGTCCAAATGTGAGTTTCAGTGCAGCTTCAAAGTCTCGACATGATCCAGCCGAGGAATAAGAGTCTTATCTGGACAAACCAGCGGCCATTTTATAAAAAGAATGAACATTTATATACTTTTTAACCACAAATGCTCGTCTTGCACTGTAGCTCTGTGAAGCGCCACACATTGCGTAGTCACGTTGAAAGGTCACGAGTGACGTAGTTCAGACCTAGCGAACGTGCAAAGACTAAGTCAAACGCAAAAAAATAAAATAAAAAGTAAAACAACGATGTTGCAGGAGAAAATTCGATTTCCCTTTCAGGAACGTCGAGCTGCGTGAAGCGCTGAGGGAACGCCTCTTGCGTTGTGCCTCATGAAACGTATGGAATCAGCCCAATGGCGAGACGGAACATCACGAGTGACGTCATCGACCAGGAAACTATAAAGCTCACCCCTGAACACAATGGCGACAGCTTCTTGTGGCGAACAGGACGGCCGAGGGGCGTGAGAGAACGGCGCGAGGCCGGTGGTGCGATTGCTAATGAGCAGCACCTGTGAAGCACACCGGTCTCGCATCTCTCACGGAGGAGCGGAAGCATAAAGGAGGAGCGACGACGTTGATGATCGAGAGAGGAACAGGCCTGTATTTTAGTTGTGTTTTGTTTTTGTATTTTATTTTAGTTATATTTATTTTCGGTAGCCAGCAGTCGTCCGCGAGGGGCTGCTGGCGGTATTTTCGTTGTTTGTTTTATTTTAAATAAATTCTATTTTGATTGTTCGCCGGTTCCCGCCTCCTTCTTCCCTGAACATTGCTACACTGGTGCCGAAACCCGGGAAGAGGGAGGAACGCGCTGTCAGAGAGTCCTCGCCGGTGTGGGGAATCCGCGGTGCCATCGAGCATGGTGCGCGAGTCGCCGCCGCTCGCCGTGGGCCGGAGCCTGCTGCCATCCGCCGAGCGAGCGGAGGAGCAGGGAGCGGGGGACTCGCGGCCACGGACGCTCGAGGCGGGGCGCTGGAGTGAGTTGCCGGTGGGACGGTCGAGCTCGCTGCCGGCCGCCTGGGTATTGGAGGGGCGGCTGCCATCCGGGAGGGAGAGGAGGAGTCGCCGCCGCTCGCCGTGGGCCGGAGCCTGCTGCCGTCCACCAGTGAAGGGGAGGAGCAGGGAGCGGGGGACTCCTACCGTCTGCCCAAGGCACCCGAGGAGCCGTCGCCGTCCACCGGGCGGCGGAGGAGCGTCGAGCCGTCCACCGAGGGCTACCCAGCGTCGCCGCCAGGCACCGCGGAGGAGATCGCCTAGCTGGTGGGGGACCAGATGGCAGCGCGTTGTGGGAACCGGACCAATTTTTTTTTCCTCTCTCCCCTCTCTCGATCTGTCGCTCCTCATGCTTCCGTCTCCGTTTCCCTCGGTTTGTCTGTCCATACCCCCCAGGGATCGCCGCCGCCGGGGGGGGAGTAGGCACAGGCTCGTGAGTACCCCCCGGCCTGTGAGGGGCGATGGGGGTATGTGGCGAACAGGACGGCCGAGGGGCGTGAGAGAACGGCGCGAGGCCGGTGGTGCGATTGCTAATGAGCAGCACCTGTGAAGCACACCGGTCTCGCATCTCTCACGGAGGAGCGGAAGCATAAAGGAGGAGCGACGACGTTGATGATCGAGAGAGGAACAGGCCTGTATTTTAGTTGTGTTTTGTTTTTGTATTTTATTTTAGTTATATTTATTTTCGGTAGCCAGCAGTCGTCCGCGAGGGGCTGCTGGCGGTATTTTCGTTGTTTGTTTTATTTTAAATAAATTCTATTTTGATTGTTCGCCGGTTCCCGCCTCCTTCTTCCCTGAACATTGCTACACTTCTGTTGTCTTCAGCAAGCGCTCTGTGTGTGAATCTGTCCCTGTGTTTTTTGTCTGTTCTTAGTGATTGCTAGGCAGGGGTTTTTCACTTAAAAAACTATATATATATATATATATATATATATATATATATATTCACATATATCAGTAAAAATGACGAGTGAGCAGCATTGCAGAAAGTGTGTTCCCCCCTGTACTCGTTTTCTCACGGGTGGGGATACACACGATCTGTGTGTTGTTTGTTTGGGAGTGCTGCATGCCCAGTCAGCTCTCGAGGGGGCTGATTGTGAGCATTGCGAACGTTTTCCATTAAGAATGCTCCGCTCCCGCCGATCACTCTTCGAGGAGAGTGGTTAGGTTCGCGCTCCCCGCGGCTCGGGTCCCGCTTCTGTCGAGGCAGAGCGGCGGCGCCTGTCGTGGGGATCGCAAATGGATCTGTCAGCGGGGTTTGAGACGGGCT
The DNA here is from genome assembly GCA_030578275.1 of Meda fulgida. NCBI lineage: Eukaryota > Metazoa > Chordata > Actinopteri > Cypriniformes > Leuciscidae > Meda > Meda fulgida. The sequence continues at coordinate 3,067,509 of JAROOJ010000031.1, forward strand.
CTGCCTTATCTCAGCCTTTACCTGCCAGTTCCAATGCCTCAGTTCCGGGTGTGGAAGCACGCATTGCGGTTTCTTCCCCCCAGGCTGAGGCACCAATACTGCAGCTATCCAGTTCTGAGGAGCTGGATGTTGTCAGTATTGAGACAGGGGATGTTGAGGACTCGTCACCTCATTCCCCTGAACATGAGGAGCCTATGGAGGTGCTCACTCGTGCTGTGTCAAAACTAAGCATTAAGTGGCCAGCTGTTAGGCAGGAATATGTTTCTAAAAGCAAGCTTGACGAACAATTTTTGCCTTCCTGCGTTGGGCCTCCACGGCGGTGCCTTCCGTTTCTTTCTGATCTCCACACCGAGGTGTCGAGGTCGTGGAAGAGACCCGCCTCTTATCGTGTGTTTAGCCCCCAGACTTCCACATATTCTAATATATCGGGGGCTAAGTTATATGGTTATGGGGCGATGCCCAAGGCGGAGGAGACTCTAGCTAGCCATCTTTCTGCTGAGTCTTCCTCGTCTCTTAAGGCACCAGCTTTACCCACCAAGCCTCTCAGAAATACTTCGGCTCTGGTGGGTAAGGCTTATTCGGCGGCTGGTCAGGCTTCGGCGTGTCTGTACACGATGTTGATATTGCAGGCATACCAAGCCGATCTTTTAAAAGATATGAGTGAGAGTGAGGAGGTCCGTACTGACGTGGTTCGAGAACTGCGTCAGGCTGCAGATTTATCTCTGCGTGCCACCAGGGAATCGGCTAAACTAATGGGCTGTTCTATGGTGGCCGCAGAGAGACACTTGTGGCTTATTCTGTCTGATATGAAAGATATAGAGAAAGCTTTTCTTTTGGATGCTCCACTTTCTCCATCTGGTTTATTCGGTGACGCGGTAAACACGGTTATAGATACATTTCAGGAAGAAAAGAAACAAGCTGCAGCTTTTCAAAAATTCCTCCCACTTAAAGTTCATGTATCAGGGTCTGCTGGGCGAGGGCAGACCAAGCCGTCGACAAGCTCCTCACATAAGGCGCAACAAAAGTAGAGTGTCGCGTCTCGTGCCCCTCCTTCTAAACAGTGGGAACAGACACGACAGTCTCAGGCGAAGCCTTCTAGCCGTAAGACTGATCTGAGGACAGTCATTATGGCTAAGAAGGCTTCGTCTAAGAAGTCCTGACGCCACTGGTGTCAGGATGCTAAGGGGTCCCCATCGTGATAGGGAGGTGTTCACCGCTTCAGACGGTGCCCGTTCTCTCACGGTGCCCTCAGGGGTCCCTTCTGCCAACCCCGCCTTCGTGTCGGGGCGCAGACTGGCCCAGCGACCGCTTTCTCGAGGGACGCTCGTCCCCTCTGGGGAGGGGTTTAGAGCAGTCAGACCAGTTGTTCCCTGCCGGTGCGCCGTTACAGGGCACTGTGTCTGCTGCTCAAAATATTCCAGAGGCCAGCCTCGAGAGGCTGGTACCCTTAGTAGATTTTCTGGCAGAGTGGAAAAGTCTTCCAAAAATATCTCAGTGGGTTCTGCATTCGATAGTAAGGGGTTATACCATTCAGTTCAGATCTCCTCCTCAATTCAACGGGGTCCTGAGCAGGCTCTGGTAGTGGAACAAGAGGTGAAAACGCTCATTCAAAAGGAGGCTATAGAACGGGTTCCTCCTCCCAGCAAGGAGTCAGGTTATTACAGCCGATATTTCATCGTTCCAAAGAAGGATGGGGGTTGCGTCCAATTTTAGATCTGCGCCTATTAAATCGTGCTGTAGCCAAGCTCAAATTCAAGATGCTTACGCTAAAGCAAATCGTGTCACAAATCAGGTCCGAGGACTGGTTTGTCACGATAGATCTGAAGGACGCATACTTCCACTTCTCCATCCTTCTGCAACACAGGAAGTTCCTGAGGTTCGCTTTTGGGGGCGAAGCGTACCAATATCGTGTTCTTCCGTTTGGCCTAGCTTTATAGGTGGCTCGGCATCGAGATGTCGTCCTCGCACTCATCAAGCTAGGCCAGTTGCTCACTGTAAAGCAGTTCCAGAGACTGCTGGGTCTGATGGCAGCAGCGTCCAGGGTTATACCCTGCGGCCTGCTGTACATGAGACCATTACAGTGGTGGCTCAGGACCAAGGGGTTCTCCCTGAGGGGAAACCCCCTCCGCGTGATCAAAGTTACACGGCGTTATCTCCGTGCTCTGGTCATGTGGAGGGATCCTTGGTTTCTGTCCCAGGGACCTGTGCTGGGAGCTCTTTGTCGTTGTGTAATGCTAACGACAGATGCTTCCCTCACAGGCTGGGGGGCGATCATGAGTGGTCGCCCAACCCAGGGTCTGTGGCAGGACCATCATCGATTTTGGCATATAAATTGTCTAGAGATGTTGGCAGTGTTTCAGGCTTCCTGCCAGACCTGAGAAGTCATCATGTTCTTGTCTGGTCCGGCAACACATCGGTGGTCTCTTACATAAACCATCAGGGGGGTCTGCGCTCTCGCCTGTTATACAATCTGGCTCGCCAGATCCTTCTATGGTCCCAGGGGAAGCTTCTCTTATTGAGGGCGATTTATCTCCCGGGGTATTTAAATCAGGGAGCGGACATCCTGTCGAGGCAGGGGCGGAGGCCCTGGGAATGGAGACTCCATCTTTGAGGCTGAGGCCTGTAGTCCACACGAGGGTGCCAGCATGGGACTTAGCTTCCGTCCTAGAAGGTCTTTCCCTAGCTCCCTTTGAGCCTATTGAAGAAGTTGCTGATAAGTTTGTTACTTTGAAGACTATTTGTCTCCTTGCCATTTCCTCTCTAAAGAGAATCTGAGATACTCAGGCTCTCTCGGTTGCTCCCTCGTGCTTGGAGTTTTCTTCTGGGATGGTGAAGGCTTTTCTCCACCCCAGGCCAGGTTATGTCCCTAAGGTTCCTACCAATGTGGCCAGACCTATAGTTCTGCAGGCCTTCTGTCCTCCTCCTTTTACATTGTCTGATCAGGAAAAACTTAATCTGCTCTGCCCTGTTCGGGCTCTAGATGCTTATGTTCACAGAGCTGCCCTGTGGAGGAAATCAAAACAGCTGTTCGTCTGTTTTGGACCACCTAAGAAGGGGTCCCCAGTGTCTAAGCAGAGGATGAGCAAGTGGGTGGTCGAGGCCATCTCACTTGCCTATGAGTTGTTTGGTCAGCCTTCACCTTTGGCTGTCCGAGCTCACTCTACTAGGAGTATGGCGGCTTCCAAAGCCTTATTGTCAGGAGTTTACCTCCAGGACGTTTGTGATGCGGCAGGCTGGTTCTCACCGCATACTTTCGTCAGGTTTTATGACCTAGACCTTAGCTCCACTCCTGGGGCGCAGGTGCTTTCGGCTGAATTTAATCCTTGATTCACACAGTCGTTCACTTGCTCTTATGGTGACGTGGGTATTAGCGTTCCCGCAGCGTTTCACGCAGCTCAACGTTCCTGAAAGGGAACGTCCCGGGTTACGTATGTAACCCTAGTTCCCTGAAGGAACGAGACGCTGCGTGTCGTTGCCATACTCCCGGCATTCCCTTGATCGACTTGCTTCAGACTTTTTCCAGAAGCTGTTGCCATTGTGTTCAGGGGTGTGCTTTATAGTTTCCTGGTCGATGACGTCACTCGTGACGTTCCGTCTCGCCATTGGGCTGATTCCATACGTGCTTCATGACGCACAACGCAAGAGGCGTTTCTGCAGCGTTTCACACAGCGTCTCGTTCCTTCAGGGAACTAGGGTTACATACGTAACCCGGGACGGTTTTGATGAGTTATTCGCCCTACCTTACATTTCTGAACACGTGTGACCTTTCAACCTGATTAGGTAATGCGTGGTGCATCACATAGCTAGACCAAGACGAGCTTTTGTGGTTAAAAAATAAATAATATATATATATATATATATATATATATATATATATGTTTGATCGTTTCACTAGATAAGACCCTTATTCCTCGTTTGGGATTTTGTAGAGCCATTTCAAGCTGCAATGAAAGTGCAATTTGGACCTTCAAACTGGAATGTTTTCCTTAAAAACCTTAATTTCTTTTCGACTGAAGAGATAAAGACATGAACATCTTGGATGAAATGGGAGTGAGTAAATTATAAGGACATTTTAATTCTGAAGTGAACTAATCCTTTAAACAGACAGTCTACTGATACTCTAATGAGAGTTAGTTGACATGTAGTTGCACAGTTTCTAAGCCCAATTTATGCTTCTGCGGCGAACTGGCTACGTCGGCAGTGTGTAGTGCGCGTACCCTTCGGCGTAGCCTGACGTGCACCTCTCCAAAAATGTAACAACGAGTCAATTCTTCGCAGACACAAGCGCTGTGATTGGCCTGCTAGAACTCCCTCGGGTTTCACACGCTCCCTCTGCGTGTGTAATTACACGTCAATGCGGACAACGAATCAGAAGTATAAATCAGTCTTTATAGTTAGTAAAATGTCTGTCTAGTGTTACCAAAAACTTGATCAATAAAATACAAAACATGCATATTCTCTCTCATTTCATATAATATAATTTCAAACAAATGTATGATTGTAAAAATAAGTTTAATTAAGTATTGCCTGGAATGTTTATTCAGTGGTGTTACACCTAATTCTAAGTTAACTATAAGAAATAAGAACACTACTGACAAATGTCCTTATTGAATCAGTTAATCCTAAATCTGTTTCATAAAAGTAATGTTTCCCAAAACTCAAATCAGCAAACATGAGATGTTTTTCATAGAAGTCCTTTTGATATTTTTATATTAACAAAGTATTAAACATCCCTAACACAATTTATGATATAGTCAGCTGGTTGTATTATTTTGTTAGTTTTTAATGTAAATTTTATTTTGTAATCCTAAAACACTAAATTAATCAAAAAACTTTCCAGTGCGTAATATGTCAAATGGGATCGGCAGCAAATATCTTTGCATTCATATGTTATTATTTATTTGGTATTTGTAGGGTGAAGTAAATGCCAGTTTTTGCTGCATAACACTACAGTCCTCCGCTCTGGAATAGCTGTAATCTGTCATGTTTGTAAAACTGAATACACATCCTTGTAGTCAAACTCCAGTTACTGGCTTCTCCGGTTCCACTCCTACTCCGTACCATCCAGAGATTTCCTCAGATTAATGAATAATGATGCCACTGAAACACCTCACTCCCATTGGCTGGTTCGGGTGAGTGACAGGGGAAGGCGGGGCCTCCGCTTGAAGCTAAAGCTGGAGCTTGAAAGAGAAAGTGTGAGTGTGTGTTTTTGTGCTGACCAGCTTGCAAAAGCAGGCTTGAGAGAGCAGAGAGATTATGAACTGTAGCCATCACTCAAGACGCTCCACACTTCATTAAATCGACAATTGCACACGCCGCCAGAGAGCAGATTAGCTCAAATGCCAACAGCTCTTGAGAAACGAGACGACGGGAAAAGACTGGCACGTAAAACCTCCTGCACATCAGTCGGGAAAACCAAGGAATGCAAAACAAACCAGAACAATGGATTATGTCAGAGATGCACCGATGTATCGGCCAATTATCGGCTATTGGTATCGGCTGAGAAATGTAATATCGGTGCATCTCTATGATAGAAAAGAGTTAATGTTGCAGACAGCAGTGGAAAATACAGTTAAATGCAAATAATAAAATGCAATTTAATAATCATTCATAGAAAGGTTACACTTTATTTCGAAAGTGCACTTTAGACATTCATACTTGCATTCAGACTGCAAGCAAATCAGATTTTTTTTCTCTCATCAGCTCTTTTCAGGCAGACTGTCCACACTATTGATAGCAAGTGGTCAAATAAGATTGTGTGTGCAGTCCAGACATACTGGAACCAACCGTTCTGCATGGGTTACTTTAGTAACAATATAGGGGAACCCATGTGTGGAAAAGGAAATGGAGGTGCATCGTCTCGCTCTCCAAATAAGCGCTGTCGAGTTTCGGGGCAGAACTCCTCCGTCGCAGTGAATACCATCTGAACACCGTATGAATACATCCAGCATTTCTGTCCAAAGTTTTTGAGCAGTCTAACGTCCAGAGACACATCTGCAAAAATAAGTTTGGAATCGCATTTCAAACCATCTCATATGTGGTTTGAATCAGATTTGAAGGGGGGGAAAAAATCTGATTTTAAATGTTTTTTGCTGTCCAGACTTTCAAAAAACCCATCTGAATAAAGTATGGGGGTAACACTTTATTTTGATGGTCCCTTTTGAACATTCTGGTGACTATAAGTAACTTTGCAACTACATGTCAACTAACTCTCATTAGAGTATTAATGTACTGTCTGCTTAATATCTGATAACTCTATATCGTGATGGTCCTCCAATAGACAGTCTACTGACTATAACTATGCAACTACATGTCAACTTATTCTAACCCTAACCCTACCAGTCTACTAATACTCTACTAACACCCTAATGAGAGTTAGTAGACATGTAGGAGCAACGTTACTTATACCCAACAGAATGTGTTAAAGGGACCATCCAAATGAAGTGAAACCAGTATGGGAATGCAAGGTTCGGGTTTGGGTTAGTTTAATAAGTTGACATATTTGCAAAGCTACTTATAGTCAGTAGAATGTGTGTTGAGGAGCTTAAAAATAAAGTGTCAGCATATATTAAGCAGACAGTACTACTAATACTCTATTGACTGCTAGTTGACGTGTCACATAAAGCTCACTCACTCCCTGGCAAATCAACTGAGATCGCTAATGTGAATCATATAACATAATATTTTGAGTTTCTGTTGATTAAATCAAACCAATTGTATTAACTATTATTTCAATGAACTCAATTTTACAGTGATAGTCTATCTGACTTGTGTATGATATCCCAAGTCTTCTGAAGTGATGAAGTATTTTTGTGATGAACAAACCTGAAATTCAAGCTGTTAGTCACTGATCATTTTAATCTCCAGCGAACTGATAACCACTGTGACCAGATGATCTCGAGAACCGTATAAGTTTATTTCATGAACAAATTATACAGACTATAGTTTTATGAATCAACTGATTCTATTGAAGATTTGACTCAAAAGAACATTTCGTTCATGAATTGCTACTGTTCTACTATTAATCGCTAACATTTCCAGGGAATTACATTCCTTTTAATGTATTCACACACTACAGTGTCTTATTTTAAGGGTATCTTTGTTTACTTATATCTATTTTGGTAACTCATTTGGTCTCCTGATGGCCAATGTAAGTGAGTCCTGAAACAAAACCAGTTGAGAAGCACAGATATCCCATAAGGGCATGTGTGTCGGGGGGGTTGGGTTTACTGCCCTCCATAGGGAGCCCCATATGCCATTTAACCCTATGTTTTGCTTTTCTATCTCCATGCCATGCTAATTTGAAATTGCCCTTAGGGAGTGCAGTTAAGAGCCATCATCCATGTGCTTGTGACTGTTGCAGAGTCTTTATGAATGATTCACGCATTGACCTAAATGCTTGCAGAACTGAATAACACTAAGAAAAAACACGCCGACCTGATCCCCCTCTAACTGTATGAGAAGCCTCCTAAATAAATACATTGCATAGAACATGCCAGTCTTTTTGGTGCATGCACAAATATCAGAGAAAAAAATCATTGTGACACATCATACGTTAAGCCATACGGCTTGAAAACTAGATGTTTTGCATGTGGAACGGAGAGATTTTCTGTGAAATAATTATGGCAGCATGCTGATGCCCAGCAGGACGGATGAAGCTGTCGCTCTCCCACACATCAAAGCAAGCGCGAGAACGAGGGATTGAGAGAAAAACAACACACTCAGAGAGAGGTCATGAGTCAGGGCTCATTCAGTCCCCTGTGATTGAGCTCTCATTTACACACTGGAAAACAACAACATACAAGTGATTTATATGGCATCAACTAGGATTACCCATGTATGTTCATTATGGATTTTCATCCTTAACATACAGGATATAGTTAAATATGACTGATTATTTCAATATTTTGTAGAATAAATGTCTTCAAATCCTTCTGAAAATAAAGTACACTTTTGCATACTTTAAAAAAAAATACTTTAAAAGAATATTAAACTGAATGTAACGTTTTCGGACTAATTCTATGTTATTTACAATTGAATTAAAATGTATTATAGTTGAAATTTATATTAAATGCAATTAGGTTTGATCTTAAAGTCCCCCTGTGGTAAAAATCCAGTTTTTAATGTTGTTTATATATCTATGTGGTGTTTTATATGTTTTAAGACAAACCATGTGTAAATTCATAAGTCGACAACATTGCTGAGTATTTCTCCTTAAAACTGCAGTGAACCAAAGACAGTCTCAAAAACACGGTTTGAAATCGCTGGTGTTTCTGACGTCACAAACTACCTTGTAAACAATCAGATCAACGAGTGATCGTCAACCAGTGGATCTCTGAGTGAGTGAGTGAGTGAGTGAGTGGAGGCGGGGCTCATTTGCATATTCATAGAACCTTGTATACTAAATGAGGCAAGGGTGTCGAGTTACATTGAAGATATTTTAAGGCATGAAGATTTTTTTTTCAAATATGTCATTTTGGTGATCAAAGATGAGTTTTAAGGGATAAAATTGGGACTTTGTAAGAATGCTTTTTTGAGCCACTTAAGTAGGACTCACATTACATACATTAAGTAGGTCTTGTTTTAAATTTAATTTAATTATTTCTTCGTTTGTCTTTGAAATATGATTAAAGTGTGTTGCCAAATGTTGATATACTATGGTAAAATTTACGTTAATGTCATTTCAATATCCATCTATTGAAATATTTTTATAATGACACATTTGAAGAACACGTAATAAACCTGCAATACAAAGTTCTGCCATGAAACTCTATATTGCACAGAACGACCGGTCCTTAACTCAATCTGCTTGCAATCACATCATTCTCTATAGGGCTCAGCTGATTGGTTCCTGCTGTATCAGCAGCCAATGAGCTCGCTGCTCAACCTTCAAATACTTGGTCGGCATTTTCTGTAGCGTCTTTCAGAAACCCTCCACCTTCCTCAGCTCCACCTGTTTAGATCTGCTTTGGGTCATTCATGTGTGTTATTTGGTACAGCAGCATCTTAGCAGTGTGTTGTGTGTGTATTGGCAGTAGCAAGTCCCGTACTGTAAATGAACTATGTTAGCTAATCTGACAATAATTGCAATCCACCACTTTCAATGAAGATGCAATGAAGTTGTATATGTCTTTTATTTAAAATCAAGGTGATTGTATATCAAATGCATTTTGGCAATCACATAATTCTGCTATCAGATGTGGTGTGTAAATAAATAGAGAGTGTCCGTATACTTTCCCAAAATGAAGCTGGCAGTTCCTTATGTTCCTCTGCTGAGGTGAAGACATCCTCAGGGACTGAGATTATTCATTGAGCTGTTGAATTAATATTTGTATTACAGTCATGACAGCTGTTGTTTGCCTTGGACTGCTTAGGTTTTATTAGTTTTACAACAGTGTCAAGCATCTACAGTGTGTTTCTTCCCCAATCCTTCAACTGCAGCCAAAATGTGTTTCATGCACTTCAAGCTAGATGTGTCTGAGTTTCAATGCATCCACAGAAGACATAGTTAATTATTTCATATGGTTATATAATATATAGTCACTGTCAGACACCCCGAATGCATTTGTGTAAGCGGTTTGCTGAACTGCAGTGGCACATACAGATTTTATAAGTGTAGTTTTGTATCTCCTGTTCTCTTTGTCTGCACGAATGTTTGGCCCTGTGTAAGAGTTTAGTCATCATTAGTCATTCTGTGTGTTCAGACTGTAAAGCTCACTTTCATCGAGCGGGATACTTTCCCAACCTGTGTCTGTTTAATCCGTGTCAGAGGAATCCCTCATGTCTTTCATTATCACACTGAGCCTCGGTGACTGGTGCCGGGTAGATGATATATGTTGTTTTTAGCAGGATTTATGCTTTGAACAATCTTTGATCATTACCTTTTATAGATAATTGTAATCAAATATTAAATTGATTATATAGCCAAATAAATAAATTCATGAATATTGCTATTTATTTAAACATCTGAATATACAATATTATATATTGTACACTATACCTTTCAAAAGTTTTTGGCTTGTGTGATTTTTTAAATGTTTTTGAAAGACGTCTCTTTTGTCATAATTTTCACTCATAAATTGCTAATAAATTTCACAAATAATCTTAGAAATGGCAAGTTACTCACTCACTCAATTTTTAACTTAAATAAAAATTGAATTAAACGTGACATTTTGAAAGGCTGAAAAAGCATTTTATTGTCAAATCTTTTTTAACAGTGCAAGGCTGCATTTATTTGATCAAAAATACAGTAAAAACAGTAATATTGTGAAATATTATTTCAATTTAAAATAGCTGTTTTCTATGTGAATATATTTTAAAATGTAATTAATTCCTGTGATAAAAGATACATTTTCAACATCATTACTCCAGTCTTCAGTGTCACATGATCCAAAATCAAATATTAAATTGATTATATAGCTTAATACATATATAATTCATATTTAAACATTTGAATATACAATATTATATGTAGTACACTATACTTTTAAATGTTTTTGAAAGACATCTCGTCATGCTCACCTCACAATATTTTGATAATTTTCACTAATGAAATAATCAAAGAAATGGCAAGTAACGAATTGAATTAAACATGAAATTTTGAAGTAGAAAGACTGAAAAATAATTTTCTTGTAAAATGTACTCCAGTAAGTTTAAAAAAATATTATTACAATTTAAAATAGCTCTTTTCTATGTGACTAGAAATGTAATTGTGCTGTGATCAAAGCTGATATTCTAAGTGAATATATTTTAAAATGTAATTTATTCCTGTGATCAAAGCTGAATTTTCAGCATCATTACTCCAGTCTTCAGTGTCACATGATCCTTCAGAAATCACTCTAATATGATGATTTCATGATCAAGAAACATTTCTGATTATTATCAATGTTGAAAACAGTTGTACTGCTTCATATTTCTGTTTGAAAACTGTGAAACATTTTATTTTTCAGGATTCTTCGATGAATAGAAGGCTAAAAAAACAGCATTTATTTGAAATAGAAATCTTTTAAACGTTATAAATGTCTCTACTGTAAGAAAAAAAATTCTCATTGACCCTAAACTTTTGTGTATATCATATAGAATAAGCTAATATAATAAGCAAATGATTTGTTTGCTGATAACTCCTACAACGCTACCGTTGCCTTAAAATCACAATCTCTCTCTTCCTTTATGTCCTGCCTCTATCATGAAAAATAAGAACAGTCCTTACTCTCAGAAACATTCACGACACACACGTTTCAGACTGTTTTGCTGTGAAGAAAAGCAGTTATTGTTATGACTCAGACGTACTGTATACAAAAGTACAAAACATTCTTCTCTTTCTTCTTCTCTTTAAATTTTGGCCACATTTTGTGTTGAAAATGTCTTGCAGGGACACATTCATGCATCTCCTCTGTGGAAACGTGTCAAAGGTCGAGCCGTGTTTAGAGGGAATAAACTATTAACACTTAGTTCACACTTGTAGTTTATTTTGCTTCGGACCAAACAAAAAGGACATACATTTAGTACTGGTTCACTAAGCGTTAACACTGTTATTTTTAACACCGAACCTAAAGATAGAAAACCAAAAACTGCTTTTATGACATGTATTTTGAGATGGCCCTTACTGAACATAAACAATGCTGTGTGCTGGACTAAATGAACTTGATGTATGTGTGTGTCTGACAAGCTGAGAACTCGTGAAGAGCTTATGAAATATGTGAAGTCACAACAGCGTCAGGAATCCCTCCATCACACACACAAATGAAAATCTGCCAACGTTGCTCGCATGATGAGAAAAACGTTTTGTCTTTTTTAGGGTCTCGTCCTGTGACATCACATCCTGTTTTTGGTTTATTTAGATGTCTTGGTCCGTGTTGTGTTCTCATTTCAGTCGAACCGCACCAGAGTCCTTTACAGGGCTCGCTTTAATCAAGTGTGAACACTAGAGTGTGTGAACACTAGGTGTCACAATATATCGTGTCACAATATATCGCAATTCAAAAAGTGCAACAATGTGTATCGTGGATTGTGACAATATGTATTGTGTATAGATCACCCAAAATAAAAATGTTGTAGTTTTAGTGTCAGTAACATTAAACTACTATATAATGTTAAAAATAATGTGTAATAATGCAGTGGGGTAATATTTTTGTAAAAAGTGGCCTACATTATTTTAAATATAAGGATATTCGTCTAAAATAATTCTGTATTTTCAGCTTCAGAATCATGAATTTTGTTATTCTGGTCTTGTTTTGCCCCCTCGTGGGTTTTGTTTTCCTGTTTTTGTACCAATAAATCCTGTGTTATTTGCATCTGCTGTCTGCGCCTGGGTTCTCATCCGCCATTCACATGACATTATTTAAATTATTATTCCATATTCATCCCTCCAGTCTCTTTAGCCTGCAAGAGGAAAAGGAAACTGATTACCCTCTTGAACTCTATGCTTATATATATTTAATGCTAAATGTAAACACTATTGCTGTTGTGTCTGCTTACAGTACTGGGCCATAAATATTTTGTATTCTATACGTTTAAAGTGCTTGAAAAATCAATCATAAAGCACTTTGCAGTTCAGTCCTATTGAATCCGTCTGATTCTACTCTGATGTTGTCGACTTCATTCCCACGAGTCCCGGCAAACACTGAAGACTTTAAACAGTGTGTGCACTGCGCCGACCGCAATCGATTGCATCTGTAACACAATATTTCTAAATATCGACTGATCTCCATTACAAGTCCTCAGAGAAGGAGAGACTTTCTCTCTTTAATGCGGCGTCACTTAGTTGCTCTGGGGACGTTCTAGTTAACTTCACTTCCTCAGTTTCATATTGCTTCTGAAATCGAGAAGAGAATTTGATTTTGATTGATATCGCAATAAGCAATCAGATAAAAGACTCGTTTCATGGGACTTCCATTACATGGCGATTATGGACACAGATCAATGTAATGAAACATTTAAAAACTGGAACACAACTAATCAATTTTACATCATGACCTAGTTTGTGTTGCCAATTTGTTAACAAGCCCATGAAAGCTCATGAAGAGATGGAAGCATAAGGCATGAAAACAAAGCTCTTGACATTTCCCGCTCGCATTAGCCTCTCCGCGGCTCGTACGATGTTCAACACACCAATGATGGTGATGTCATGATGGCTACTGTCTAAAGGGACAGGACACCCAAAGTGTCCTTCCAAACCTGTGTGACTAAATTATAATCTTAAAAATGCCGTAATCTCTTTTGAAAATGATTCTTTCTCAGCAGTGAGTCACATCAGATCTCTCTCGATAGCGTCACTGATGTAAACTAGCAGTGTTGGTCTCGCTGACATCTGAGTGTGAAATGAAGCACTTCATTCTGTTCTGAACATGCTTTCTAAATCATTCCCATGTGACTCCAGATGTGTAACGGAAGGGAAACCAAAATGCTTTCAAAACCCCCAGAGAAAGAGTGTTTAGTGTTTACCAGTTCCTCACCAGTGAACTCCAGTGATTGCATTACAGCCTATTATAACATGATGTGACATGTTAATGAGTAGTTGACTTATTTCCCATCTAAACCTGCTTTCCTTTTTTCCGTGTCTTCTTGTATGAATAAAATAGTATAGGATTGCATATTACAAATATAGTAGTACTGTATTGCAAATACTTTATGCACACACACACACACACACACACACACACACACACACACACACACACACACACACACACACACACACACACACACACACACACACACACACACACACACACACACACACACACACACACACACACACACACACCTTTCTGTTACATGCGATTATTTGCGATTAATTGATTTGACAGCACTATATATACTGTATATATGATGCAAGATAGCCTACAACCACATATTTAATTCAGTTTTATTATATGGAAATATTAGCACATTCTTCATAAATTCCCCTGTTATGAATCTCTTGAGCTGTCTATCTGTTGGCTTTCTTTCTTTCTTTCTTTCTTTCTTTCTTTCTTTCTTTCTTTCTTTCTTTCTTTCTTTCTTTCTTTCTTTCTTTCTTTCTTTCTTTCTTTCTTTCTTTCGTCACAGACAATAATGCATGTTTAATAGCTCTTCTGTAGGTATAGAATGTGCCAAAAATTGGCTTCCAAAATGAAAGCTAGTTTACACTGTGGATTTTTCTCCTCTCATGCTTTGAACTGTCACCGTCCGCGTGCACATTCCTTCACATTAGTATCCCTTCCAGTCTCTCTCTCTCTCTCTCTCTCTCTCTCTCTCTCTCTCTCTCTCTCTCTCTCTCTCTCTCTCTCTCTCTCTCTCTCTCTCTCTCCCTCTCTCTCTGTGTGTGTGTGTGAAAGCATGGGGGTCACATGCCTGCAAAGTTTTTTCCCCTGCAAATAAGACTTTATTTAGATTTTTGGTTTTCTTTGGGAATAGATTGTTATTTTAATAGTATTATATAGTTTAAGCAGAATAAAAGTCTTTAAAAAATTGTTTTACGAAATTTGAATGACATTCAGTGACAAGAGTTGTGGGTTCCGTCAGGGCGCGGGATGAGGATATGTGCGCGCGCGCGAGGGGTCCTGCTGCGGGAATGACCGCTCGCTTCCCATAAGGAAGTTTTTGGTTATTGTTGTTGTGTTCATGGAAGCAGCAAAGATTCAAAGCCAGCTGTCACACACACACACTCACACCACGCCTAAAGGCTCCACCATGAGGAGTGAAAGGGCAGCACGCGCTGAACTCTTGAGCTCTGAACTCTGCAGGTTTGTTATGGAACATCTGTTCTAATTATCGTCTCTATTTATGTTGTTATGTGCGTGAGTAAGAAAAATAGTTATGTTTAATTTATTAATATATGTTTATAAATACGCTTTGATCCCATGATGGAGCACTAAGCATCCCATGATGGATTTTTCAAAACAACTTATAAATAGAGGGATGCCTGGTGTGTGTTCCTCGTCACTCGCCTCCGATTGGCTCTCGTGGGTTTCTAGTCTCTCTGCGTGGCAACAGCCTCCCCGGAGGGGTAACCATGGCAACTGCCTCCCCATCCGTCCGGCAACCCCTCAGCATCCGGAGGGATAACCATGGCAACAGCCTCCCCATCCGCCCGGCAACCCCCGTTAGTGATGCTGCGCCTCTGAGGGGTAACCATGGCAACGAAGCTCTGACCCTGACTTGTGCTTCAGCTGCAGAAACTAACAGGCTTGACCTGAATTCTGCTCGGCTACAGTAAGACACGATCAGCTGACCTGCTTCACATCGTCTGGGTTCAGTCTGACAGCACTGAGAAACATCTTCTGCTCGCTACTGTTCTTCTGTCTTTGGTTCACTGCAGTTTTAAGGAGAAAATACTCAGCAATGCTGTCGACTTGTGAATTTACACATGGTGTGTCTTAAAGAATATTAAAAACACCACATAGAAATATAAACAACATTAAAAGCTGGATTTTCACCACAGGGGAACTTCACCACAGGGGAACTAAAAACGAATTATAGATGATTTTACGGCCATCACTATTCCTTTTGATATAAACAGGTGTTGTTGTTGTTGTTGTTTCACTTTCATGCGGTTTAGGTGTGACAACTGTAAGAATCAGACATAGATAGAAGCTCTCAGCGCTGCCCACGGTTCATCTGCAGATTCCCTGAGGTGTGGGCTCTCCGGCGAGCCAGACTGTGTGGGAAGAGACGCTTCTAATGCTGGACCGCAGCTCGCACTCGAAGCCTCTCGAGTCAGGTGTGCGATGGGCTTCGGGGCGCATTAGACTGACGCTTTCACTCGGCTGTCGGTGAAACAAGGAGCAGTTTGTGCCTTGAGTTGAGGAGTTGAATCAAAGCTGACTTGACTTGCGTGGAGAATACAGGATTGTATTGTAAAGTGCTACTATTAAGCTTTTTCTGATTTTCCCTTTCATGTGGTGTGTTGTAGAGCTGTTTGTGAATGTTAAGGTCTGGAAGGTTTCTAAGTGCAGATAAATGGAGTTTTTGTCTCCCGAAAGAAAGAAGTGATTCTGAACTGAAACGAGTCGTCAGTAATTCCAGTCTCACTTCCTGCTGAATCTGCATAGGTTTGTCACAGATTTGCATAATGTCAGTCCATATTCTTCATCGGCCGCCGTGAACAACGTCTACTTTGACCCTCAAACACTGTAGTTTATCTGAGACTGGAAGAGTTTGGTTCGTGTTGTTCATGTGGAGAAGACGCTGTTTTCTGCTGACAAAATTTGTCATGTGTTTCTTTATGTTTTGAATTAATAATGTTTTGCGTCAGGAGAGATGACCCATATGCTGTTCCACCTTGGTCAAATCGTGTTGTCACAGCAAACGCTTGGACACACACCACTGGAGTATCCCTCTTACAGGCCCTTTCCAGCTGTTATTAACATCTGTCTCAGGTGGTCTGATGTTTGTGCTCGACACTAAATTCTGGTGTAATCGGGGTCCAAATGTTTTGTGATGCAGTCAGTACCTATGTTTGTTTACTTTCACACAAATAATTTGTTTATGATCGGATTAATGGCTCAATTGGATTTAAAAAAGCTGTCATGTAAAAACTTGAAATGTTTGCTAAAAACTTATTTTGACAAATGTGTCCGTTTTCTATTTAGATATGTCATCAAGGCAAAAAAAAAAAAAAAAGAAAGACAATAGTGAACATTCAGAACATAATGACTGGAATCAATTTAATGTGAATCGGATTGAAATATATTCATATATACAAAACTTTTAGAACCTGTATTAGGAATGGATTCATTCTGACTGAAACAGACCGACTCAAACCAGATGGCCGCTGGAGATGTGTTTTAAGTGCTTCATTTAATATTGAAGCAGTGTTCCTGTTGATTACTACAGAAACACATTTTGACTTGTCCTGAAGTTTGTAAATACTGCATTCATAGAATACAGCTGCATTCAAGTGCATTTCTGCAAATATGATTATTGCTTGTTTTTATAAACTGAGAGATTAGTTTCTGATGCAAACTTCATTTCTGCCTGTCTGTTTGTGTGCCGTAGATGTGATGGATCAGCACAGAGCACTTCATTCTGGTTGTCTGGTGTCCGGGGTCCGAACTCCCCCCATCCGCCGCAACAGTAAACTGGCCAGCCTGGGACGAATCTTCAAGCCCTGGAAGTGGAGGAAAAAGAAAAATGAAAAACTGAGGCAGGGCTCTACAGGTGAGTTAAGAAACAGCAATCTAAATGTTGAATAGTAACTAACATCACATGGATCATTATTTCCCCATCAAATAAACCTATTGCTGTCATGCTATTTCATTATACTAATATAATGGCAATAATAAAAAGTTATATTTCCAGTTCTGGATTCTGACTGGTTAATGTGCTGAATTAAGCAAAATCCCTCAAGTAACAGTGTGATTCATCTATATATCAAAAGCAGCAACTGTAACTTCGAATCACTACAGCCGAATCACAGCTCGACGGCACAATTGCTTGTGGGATACTTATTTTATAATAAGTTCATTTTTCATTTCTTTAGGTTACTTTGTCTATATTTGTAGGTCAATGCAAATAATTTCTGAGCAGAATTGTAGTGTTGTTTTGTTTCTGAATGTATCAGAATGGGTTGAGTGAATGATTCAATGACTCATGAGGACATCTACTGGTGGAACGATGTAAATTACAGAAAAACTCAGTGAATAATACTTTGTAGTGCGCAAGCTAACCAACAGACAAGCGGAAGGATATAAACAGTGAAAAGCTGTTAAAAATATGTTTTCTTGTTTAGTCAAAATATATTTTAGAGCTTATACTTGACATCACTCTTTAGTTTTGACTTTTATTACAAATAAAGCTTGACCTTATACCTTTAATTGCTTACTGTTGGTGGAATGAAAGAGTTCTAATGACAAATTGAATTAACTTTTTAATGGTGTTAAAAAAATCACATTGTTTTCATTTATTACATACAATATCACAGTTATTTTGAAAGCTCTTATTTTTATAAATGATTATTAGTATCACTCCAAAAACATTAGAGATTGATTTACCGATGGCAGTGTTGTAGTATTTGTGTTCAGTGAGATTTATATGTAACTGTATTCTGATGGCATCTGCAGCGCTGGAGAGGAAAGTGCCCAGCAGGCAAAATCATGAAGATCTCGTCAGAAAGGGCCTGGCAGAGGCTGGCATGGGTGAGAAACACACACACACACACACACACACACACACACACACACACACACACACACACACACACACACACACACACACACACACACACACACACACACACACACACTCTCTCTCTCTTCACTGCATCAACACTGTCAAACTCACTGAGAAACACACACACACTCTCTTCAGTGCACCAACACTGGCAAACGCACTGAGAAACACACACACACTCTCTCTACTGCACCAACACTGGCAAACTCACTGAGAAACACACACACACACACACACTTTCTCTTCACTGCATCAACACTGTCAAACTCACTGAAGAAACACACACACACTCTCTCTCTTCACTGCATCAACACTGTCAAACTCACTGAGAAACACACACACACACACACACACTCTCTTCACTGCATCAAAACTGTCAAACTAACTGTGAAACACACACACACACACACACACACACACACACACACACACACACACACACACACACACACACACACACACACACACACACACACACACACACACACACACACACACACACACACACACACACACACATGCACATCATTACCTGCAACTCTTCCACCAGGAGTGTTCTGAGGCTTTAATGAGAAAGTGATGACAGCCGTAAAAGCGTTCACCCAAGAACTAAAATTAGCCCATGATTTACTCGCCCTCAAGTCATCCTAGGTGTATATGACATTCTTCTTTCAGACGAATACAATCAGAGTTTTATTTATAAATATCCTGGCTCTTCCAAGCTTTATAAATATAAACATAAAAGTGCATCTATCCATCATAAAAGTGCATCTATCCATCATAAAAGTCCATCTGTCTATCATAAAAGTTAATCTATACATCATAAAAGTGCATCTATCCATCATAAAAATGCATCTATCCATGATAAAAGTGCATCTATCCATCATAAAAGTGCATCTATCCATGAAAAAAGTGCATCTGTCCATCATAAAAGTGCATCTATCCATGATAAAAGTGCATCTGTCCATCATAAAAGTGCATCTATCCATCATAAAAGTCCATCTGTCTATCATAAAAGTTAATCTATCCATCATAAAAGTGCATCTATCCATCATAAAAATGCATCTATCCATGATAAAAGTGCATCTATCCATCATAAAAGTGCATCTATCCATGATAAAAGTGCATCTGTCCATCATAAAAGTGCATCTATCCATCATAAAAGTGCATCTATCCATCATGAAAAGTTAATCTATCCATCATAAAAGTGCAACTATCCATCATAAAAGTGCATCTGTCCATCATAAAAGTGCATCTATCCATCATAAAAGTGCATCTGTCCATCATAAAAGTGCATCTGTCCATCATAAAAGTGCATCTATCCATCATGAAAAGTTAATCTATCCATCATAAAAGTGCAACTATCCATGATAAAAGTGCATCTATCCATCAGAAAAGTGCAACTATCCATGATAAAAGTACATCTATCCATCATAAAATGATGGATAGATGCACTTTTTATTTGCTCAGATGCAAACAGAAACAGTCATTCACTGCCATTATAAAGCTTGGAAGAGTCAGGACATTTTTTTAATAAAACTCAGACAGTATTCATCTGAAAGAAGAAAGTCATATACACTTAGGATGACTTGAGGGCGAGTAAATCATGGGCTAATTTAAACTTTTGGGTGAACTGTCCCTTTAAGACTGTCAGTTTCCCCATGCTTACAGACTCTGGCCTGGCCTGTGGTGGGAACGCAGATGATCCGGGAAGCCCATCGCTCGAGGACTCAGACGCAGAGGACCGAGAGGACGAGCCCATGGCGCCGCTGGCCAGCAACTCCGAGGATCTGGGATCTGATGAGGACAATCTGTCTACAGGTCGGGACTCGGGAATGTTTGGTCTTTTCTCAGTTATTTTGCTTTATTTCCAGATTGAATCATTGACTCGTTCTTGCGTACTAGATCACGTTCACACATGCGCACTCTTCAAAAACAACGCATTAAATCTCTTGACAAACTAAAAGACGTAAATGACATTTGTATGTATTCTAAATAAAAGATGTAGATTGTACTGAATGTCAGTTTGCTTATTTTGCTCAAGATCAGGATTTATTAAGTCCATATGCAAACAAGAAACTCTGCTTCTGACCACAGCTCGAGATCTGTCGTTCAAACACACAACTCTGCGATGCTGTTTGCGTATGTTCGTTAGAACGATGGTTTTGGGAATCACGACTCATTGAACTGCTGATAACGACGGAACTTGCGACCATAGTTAGCTAAAGATGCTTTCGGGAAACCCCCCAGATCGTGAAACTACAACTGAGGCTATTAACATTATTAATACACATTCCTGACCTTATTTTTCCATTAGTCCAATAGGGAAAAAAATATTGCCCATGTAATTCCCAGCTAAAAGGGAATGTTCTCAGAACTTGACAAGCTTCTCTCAATATTATGAGCAGTAACATTAACTATTTTAAACGTTCCTAATTTTGTTTTGGCGTCTCCTACAACAGGTTTACACGCATCCAAGCTCAAAACACTTTAATTTCCTCATATAATCCACTGCAGCATCAGCTCTTTTCTCTCAGTGTCTGAAATGGTTCGATCAAGAATTCAGTCTCTCTAAACCCCGCCTCTCTGAGAGCTGCTCTGCTCTGATTGGTCAGATTCCCCAGTCTGTGATTTTTTACAAAGCTATGTAGATTCAACAGGAAGTGAGGCTGGAATTACCCGTTTCAGCCAGTTCCGAATCGATTCTCTCTTTTGAGAGACAAAAACTCATAAGAGACATTTATCTTTGATTTTTGAAACTTTGTAGACCTTTTACATTCACAAACAGCTCTATTACACAATACTTGAAAAGTTTTAAGTTTTCAAATGTTGCTACTTCTTTTAGAATGTTCAGAGAACATACAAATGTAACAATCCCATAATGTTTGAAAAATGATACAATGGAATGTTCCCTTAACATTTGTATGTTCAAGAATTAAAAACAAATAAAACATTTGAAGAACTGGACATTTTGAACTGGAAGGGAATGTTTAGAAATAACGTTTTCATAACTTAATGCAAAACAATAATATATTTTTGTTTGCTGACCTCATGGTTTAAAATGTACCCGGAAATATTTCCGCCATTTTTTAAATATCTATTATTCACGGTTTTAGGCTAGGTAATATAGAATAGTTAAATATCAATATTAAATATCAATAGTATATAAATTATTTGTAATGTTTTTACAATAATGTTATTGTATTGTAATGGTGAACTTGACGTTCAGCCTCCACAGTGTAAAAAAATATATTTTTCTAATTTTGTGAATAAAACAAAGATTATTAGAGTACGTTTTATAGGAAAATACTGTTTCAGTCTTTTCACTTTAAATTTTCACGTTTAATTTGATTAGTTTCTTTGTAATTATTTGTGAAATTTACTACCAATTTCTGAGTGAAGATTATTAAATCACTAATTAGTAAATTCCACACCAATTTTTTTTCGGTGCACATCCTGTTCAAACTGCCTCTTCAGAAAAGTGTAAATTCCCCACAATCCACTGCAAACTCACATGCAGGTTTGACCCCAATCTGATATGAAATACCCATCCAATCAATTCCCAATAAATAAAATCAAGTCCTGTCTGATTTTATAAAAGTCTGTTTCAGAAATATGCATCATTAGGGAAGTAAAATGGGTTGAGGATGCCGTTTCATGTTGACTTGAACAATTCTAATTAAACATTTGTTTTGATAAGCATGCAAGATATGTGCATGTTCACTGTGTCTTTTTGTGAATATGATTTTGTAAGTGATGACTCAATCAAAAGGTGGGAAATGGACACACATCTGTTGAAAGAATGTGCATCACTGGTTTTCCACTAGGTAGCGTCAGAGATCACAGAACACACATTTCTGATCTCTTTTCAGCACGAGACACCACAGAGATGACGGAAACAGAAGGGGAACTTGGGCAAAGTGAGGATGAGGACACGCCGTGTGTAGAGGCCTCGAGTAGAGGGGCCGGTGTCGGGGCCCTCGAGGGCCATGAGGAGAGAAAGGAGGATAAACCGCTCAGAGAAGTTCACACTCCTCCAGCCAAACTCCAAGTGAAGCTGCTTAATAGACTGAGCAGTCTGGACAGTCAGTATCTATTCATCACATGCATTTATACCTGTTTTCGAGATTTGACCAAATGAGTGTAACGATAAAACATAATTACAAAATGATTTTTTTCCGCTCCTACTTCATTTTAAGTGGCATACTATGTACTTACATCTAAAAATCAGTACACCGTACTCATTGTGTCCAGGTTGTATTGTAAAACAGTTGAGCTGTTATTGAGGTGTGATACGCGTAAGGTTAGGGACAGGTGAGGTGTAACAAATGTAATTACATGCTGGTATTTTCAAAATATAAGTACAATGTAAAAACATGTATGTACACAAAAAGTCCATTGTATCAAATTATTAATTTCAATGTAAGTACATAGGCAACTTAAAGTAACTTAATATAAAGTGGGACCTTTTTTCTCTTGTCCTGTAGATACCCACTCGCTTCAGGGCCGGCCGGCTCCAGCCACTCTGCCCAGGAACTTTACCCTCCCCAAAGATGCCCTGCGGGGCAGGATCTCTACCCCCACCAGCTCGCCTCACTCGGGGGTCCTGCACCCTCATCTGCCCCCCAGCTGCATCATCGAGGAACTGCACCGGGCGCTGGCTTCCAAACACCGGCAGGACAGGTGAGGACACCGCTTCACTAGTAATTCTGGCAAATTCTGTCATCATTTTACTAAAAGAACCATACAAAATAGTTGATATGAAATGTGTGCTATGTAGTCAAAAGTTTGGAATAATTAAGAATTAGAGGGCCCTATCATAAACCCGTTGCTATGTAGTTCCAGGCGCAGCGCAAGCTAGTTTCAGCCCGACGCAGTTTTCATTTTCACGTCCTGCGTTGTTTAAATAGCAAATGCATTTGTGCCCATCTGTGCACCCATTGGCGGCTGGTCTGAGAACCAGGTGTGTGTTCAGGCAATATGCATTGTTGGAGCGTTGCTATTTTGAGGAACTGAAATAGACTGAGCCGTTGATCAACTGAAACCTGGGCTAAAGTCAATTGTGCAATATTTCTTATGTTATTTAAAGAGTGTGTTAGTAATATGCGCCTATAGGCAGTACACAGCGTGCATACACTTTGTCCTGTAGATGTTGTGCTCGCTTTAACCTCACGCTCGAACAGATCCGTTTGCTCTCCGGAGAAGCGTTCAGTTTTTCTCCATTTAAATAGTGAATCCACCATGGCGCGAGCGCAACTGGCTTTTAAAGGGAATGGGAGAAGAGACCCTGATTGGTTTATTTCACGTTACGCCCAAAACACACCCATCACTCATTAAGAGAATGTAGACAAAACACACCCATCACTCATTAAGAGAATAGAGACAAAACACACCCATCACTCATTAAGAGAATAGACAAAACACATCCATCACTCATTAAGAGAATGTAGACAAAACACACCCATCACTCATTAAGAGAATAGAGACAAAACACACCCATCACTCATTAAGAGAATAAAGATAAAAAATACCCATCACTCATTAAGAGAATGTAGACAAAACACACCCATCACTCATTAAGAGAACAGAGACAAAACACACCCATCACTCATTAAGAGAATAAAGATAAAAAATACCCATCACTCATTAAGAGAATGTAGACAAAACACACCCATCACTCATTAAGAAAATAGAGACAAAACACACCCATCACTCATTAAGAGAATAGAGACAAAACACACCCATCACTCATTAAGAGAATAGAGACAAAACACACCCATCACTCATTAAGAGAACAGAGACAAAACACACCCATCACTCATTAAGAGAATAGAGACAAAACACACCCATCACTCATTAAGAAAATAGAGACAAAACACACCCATCACTCATTAAGAGAATAGAGACAAAACACACCCATCACTCATTAAGAAAATAGAGACAAAACACACCCATCACTCATTAAGAGAATAGAGACAAAACACACCCATCACTCATTAAGAGAATAGAGACAAAACACACACATCACTCATTAAGAGAACAGAGACAAAACACACCCATCACTCATTAAGAGAATAGAGACAAAACACACCCATCACTCATTAAGAAAATAGAGACAAAACACACCCATCACTCATTAAGAGAATAGAGACAAAACACACCCATCACTCATTAAGAGAATAGAGACAAAACACACCCATCACTCATTAAGAGAATAGAGACAAAACACACCCATCACTCATTAAGAGAATAGAGACAAAACACAACCATCACTCATTAAGAGAATAGAGACAAAACACACCCATCACTCATTAAGAGAATAGAGACAAAACACAACCATCACTCATTAAGAGAATGTAGACAAAACACACCCATCACTCATTAAGAGAATGTAGACAAAACACACCCATCACTCATTAAGAGAATAGAGACAAAACACACCCATCACTCATTAAGAGAATAGAGACAAAACACACCCATCACTCATTAAGAGAATAGAGACAAAACACACCCATCACTCATTAAGAGAATGTAGACAAAACACACCCATCACTCATTAAGAGAATAGACAAAACACACCCATCACTCATTAAGAGAATGTAGACAAAACACACCCATCACTCATTAAGAGAATGTAGACAAAACACACCCATCACTCATTAAGAGAATGTAGACAAAACATACCCATCACTCATTAAGAGAATGTAGACAAAACACACCCATCACTCATTAAGAGAATGTAGACAAAACACACCCATCACTCATTAAGAGAACAGAGACAAAACACACCCATCACTCATTTAGAGAATAGAGACAAAACAGACCCATCACTCATTAAGAGAATAGAGACAAAACACACCCATCACTCATTGAGAGAATAGAGACAAAACACACCCATCACTCATTAAGAGAATGTAGACAAAACACACCCATCACTCATTAAGAGAACAGAGACAAAACACACCCATCACTCATTTAGAGAATAGAGACAAAACACACCCATCACTCATTAAGAGAATAGAGACAAAACACACCCATCACTCATTGAGAGAATAGAGACAAAACACACCCATCACTCATTAAGAGAATAGAGACAAAACACACCCATCACTCATTTAGAGAATAGAGACAAAACAGACCCATCACTCATTAAGAGAATAGACAAAACACACCCATCACTCATTAAGAGAATAGAGACAAAACACATCCATCATTCATTAAGAGAATAGAGACAAAACACACCCATCACTCATTTAGAGAATAGAGACACCCATCACTCATTTAGAGAATAGAGACACCCATCACTCATTAAGAGAATGTAGACAAAACACACCCAGCACTCATTAAGAGAATGTAGACAAAACACACCCATCACTCATTAAGAGAATGTAGACAAAACACACCCATCACTCATTAAGAGAACAGAGACAAAACACACCCATCACTCATTAAGAGAATAGAGACAAAACACACCCATCACTCATTAAGAGAACAGAGACAAAACACACCCATCACTCATTAAGAGAATAGAGACAAAACACACCCATCACTCATTAAGAGAACAGAGACAAAACACACCCATCACTCATTAAGAGAATGTAGACAAAACACACCCATCACTCATTAAGAGAATATAGACAAAACACACCCATCACTCATTAAGAGAATAGACAAAACACACCCATCACTCATTAAGAGAATAGAGACAAAACACATCCATCACTCATTAAGAGAATAGAGACAAAACACACCCATCACTCATTTAGAGAATAGAGACACCCATCACTCATTAAGAGAATGTAGACAAAACACACCCATCACTCATTAAGAGAATGTAGACAAAACACACCCAGCACTCATTAAGAGAATGTAGACAAAACACACCCATCACTCATTAAGAGAATGTAGACAAAACACACCCATCACTCATTAAGAGAATAGAGACAAAACACACCCATCACTCATTAAGAGAATAGAGACAAAACAAATCCATCACTCATTAAGAGAATGTAGACAAAACACACCCAGCACTCATTAAGAGAATGTGGACAAAACACACCCATCACTCATTAAGAGAATGTAGACAAAACACACCCATCACTCATTAAGAGAACAGAGACAAAACACACCCATCACTCATTAAGAGAATAGAGACAAAACACACCCATCACTCATTAAGAGAACAGAGACAAAACACACCCATCACTCATTAAGAGAATAGAGACAAAACACACCCATCACTCATTAAGAGAACAGAGACAAAACACATCCATCACTCATTAAGAGAATAGAGACAAAACACACCCATCACTCATTAAGAAAATAGAGACAAAACACACCCATCACTCATTAAGAGAATAGAGACAAAACACACCCATCACTCATTAAGAGAATAGAGACGACTCTTTTAGACCAGCGCCCGGAGCGCCGACCATTTGTCCCGTCTTTAAACTAGCAAAAGTGGATTCGGACTCGCACTTAGTGCTCTTGTGCCGAGACTTTAGACCATGCGCTTAGATCCTTAACAAAGTGCCCTTAGTGTTTTTGAAAGAAGTCTCTTGCTCACCAAGGCTGCATGTGTTTGATAAAAAATACAGTAATATTGTGAGATATCATTACAACTATTTTCTATTTGAATATATTTTAAAATGTAATTTATTCCTGTAATGCAAAGCTGAATTTTCAACCAGATCTTTTAAATTTCAGTTTCCACAGTAAGGAGATCCGTGGTTCCCCCAAACGGCGCTCGGATGGACGGGTGTCCCGCACCGCCAGCACTGAGAACGAGCAGAGCGGAGAAGTGGAGAGTAAGAAAGAGGCAGAAGAGAACAAGGAGAACATGCGTGTGGATGAATACTACAGCGACCAGGACAGCTGGAACGACTCTGTCATCTCTGGTGTGTTTCTTTGACCTTGGTTTACATCATGTTGATCGTGGACATCAGTGCTAAAAAATAATGATTATTTTTTAATCTTAGACCAAATAAAATTAGTTTAAAATAAAATAAAATAAATTTGATTTGTCATGTTTTTACCATAGTCTGTAAAAAAAAGTTGGACGACGCATCTCAGCTTCCTTCTACTGTAGAAAAATGAAGACAAAATATCCTAGTAAAGGTCCATTCGTGTTAGATATAGATCCGGGTCACTAAAGAGACAAATATGTAATAGTTATTTGTGAAACATTCATATATTTTAAGATACAAAATGTAAGTTTTCGCCGCCAGAGGTCGCATTTTCAAAACAATAACAAAGGTGAAGCTTGATGACGCTATGAAGAAGAATGGAACTACGAGAGATGTCGTTCTCATCATCCAGAGATGTATGGTATAATTCATATATTTCACGAATCATGTTCACGGATGAGGTAATAAATTAGTTTTTGTATTACCTGTACATTTGATCAGACATTTTATGTCATAATAATGAATTAGCTGCAAGGAACGTGAAATGTAATACTATATTTGCCTGTTACTGATATGTGACTATTTGTCAAATGATTTGGTGAGTTAATGCTGCGCTTTTTTACACTTTTAAAGCAATCGTACTAAAAGTACATTTAAACGAAACCACAGTATTTGCAAATAATGGCTAAATATTTTTGTGCAACACATACTGTAATGTATTGTGTTGACGCTAGAGCGCGCTGTTACGTTGGCTGGGCCAGTACCTTTTGTGTAAACACCAGCAACGGGGAAGTTCCGTGTTCTTCAGTAAAAACAGTTATTGTGCAGTCACACTGGTTGTGTTTATTGTCTCCAGTATCTTACATGGTGTCAGAAGTGTAGCATGGCTACCCCACAGTTTGAACACCCGAAGATTGACTGGGAGGCTGCGGATTTATATCAGGAATTTGACCGTTTTCGGAGCCACGTTACGTTTGTTTTTGATGGACCACTATCAGAACTAACTGCAAAGCAGCAAGCCGGCTGGCTGGGTACATGGATAAGCGGACAAGGCAGAGAAATTTACAAAACGCTCACCTGGGCTGAAGGTGAGAAAGAGGATCCCGAGAAAGTGCTAGAAAAGTTTGAGAAGTATATCAGACCAAGGAAGAACAAGAGGATAGCTCGCCATCGTTTCAAGCAGAGGAAACAAGCCGTAAGTGAGAGCTTCGACCATTTCGTTAAAGATTTACGACTACTGTTAATGGATTGTGCATATCCCGACCCTGACGACATGTTGGTTGACGCGATTATCGCGGGCGTGCATGAAAAACGAGTGCAAGAGAGACTGTTAGACAAAGGAGAGGAATTAACGCTCGCCAAAGCCATTGAAATCCCTCAGCAATATGAGATGTCTCAGAAACAATTGAAAATAGTCAGAGATGATGTTACATACTCTCAGGTGTCTACTGTAGCAGAAAGTGTTCAACCTAAATTTTCTGGCCAAAGAAGAAAAACTTGCTATCCAGATCGCAAGTTCACTCAGTCAAAGCCCTCAGCTTTCTGTACTAGCTGCGGTAAACATCCCGATCACAAATGGAACGAGGAAAAGTGCCCAGCCAAGGGCTCAACGTGCTCTTACTGTCACAGACCCAACCACTGGATGGCGGTGTGTCGTAAACGTGCTGCCTACACACTGAATGTAGAGGCGCTGGAGGAGACTGATGATGAAATACTGAACATTAGCCTAACAGACTTTGTGCTTCCAGCAGCTGCATTAACCGTGGACAAATGGACAGTGCATTTGATAATACTTTCACAGAGAGTCCAGTTCAAGATAGATACTGGTGCCAAGTGTAACACTTTGACTCTTGATAGCTACCAGCAACTCGGGCACACTGGTGAATTGAAGTGTTCTAACAAGCTGTTGCGCTCCTACTCTAATCATAAACTCAAACCAGTCGCTGCTGTAGATTTATCAGTGTACTACAAACAGTGTGCCACCGATGCAGAGTTTGAAATTGTGGATATTGCACAGGAAAGTGTGCTCAGCGGAGCCACGGCTGAAGCTTTAGGTTTGAGAACAAGGCTGAACTCCATACAAAATGCTGCTGAACCTGAGGCTGACTCGCCTGTGGAGGGCATTCTCGAACAAGACATTGTTCCTCAAGGCCTTTGTGACTTTCCTGAGCTAATACGCACCACAGGGACTCTGCCAGGGAAGTACACAATCAAAATAGAGACCAATGCTAAAGGTGTTGTCCACCCTGTGCGCAGACAGCCAGCTGCACTCAAGGGACAGATTGTCCAGAAACTGCATGAAATGGAAGAAAATGGCTATATAAAAAAGTCGAGCAGCCCACTGAGTGGGTCAGTTCAATGGTGGCGGTCTCTCGGGGAGACAAGTTAAGAATTTGCATAGACCCAGGCGACTTAAATAAGGTAATCAAAAGAGAACATTACCCCATGCGCACTGTTGAAGAAGTCGTGTCATCTATGCCTGGAGCACGAATATTCTCAGTCCTTGATGCCAAGTCAGGTTTCCTCCAGATTGAGTTAGATGAAGAATCATCATTCCTTACCACCTTCAACACACCCATTGGTAGGTTTAGGTGGTTGAGGCTACCGTTTGGAATAAAATGTGCCCCCGAAATCTATCAGCGGATCATGGATGGCATGCTAGAGGGCATTATGGGAGCAGTGGCCATTATGGATGACATCCTGATTGCGGCCCCCACTGTGAAGATGCACGATGAAATCCTACACAAAGTCATCGAGAGAGCAACAAGCTACAACTTAAAGCTTAACTTCAATAAGTGTCACATTCGGCAGAGTAAAGTCCCATATATTGGCCATTTACTGACTGCAGATGGTCTGAAGCCTGACCCAGCCAAGGTCCAAGCAGTAAGGTGCATGCCGGAACCTGTTGACAAGGAAGGGGTTCGCCGTTTTTTGGGGTTTGTTGACTTATTTGTCAAAATTCATACCGAATCTCAGTGAGGAAGATGCACCACTGCATCAGCTTCCGAAAAGCAATGTTGAGTTTGCGTGGCAACCGGCTCAGAAAAGAGCCTTTGCAAGGCTCAAAGAACTCTGTTCCCATCCCCCTGTACTGAAGTACTTTGACCCATCAGAGCCAGTTGAAATTTTCTGTGATGCAAGCAGCAGTGGATTAGGTGCTGTGCTTTTGCAGGACAATCACCCTGTTGCGTTCTCCTCCAGGTCTCTGACCGATGCTGAATCCCGCTATGCACAGATAGAAAAGGAGATGCTTCCTATCGTCCATGCATGCACTAAATTTCATCACTATATCTTTGGAAAGTCAGTCACTGTGTACAATGACCACAAACCGCTGGAGGACATTTTTAAGAAATCACTTCTTTCAACCCCCATGCGCATACAGAGGATGCGCCTGCGCATCCAATGGTATGATTTGACTGTCAGGTACAGGAAAGGAAAGGATATGGAGCTGCCTGATACACTATCCAGGGCGCAACTGTCACACAAGACTCCAGATTTGGAACATTTGGAATGTGTATCCATGCTGAACTATGTGGCTGTAAGTGAAGAGAAGTACGCTGAGCTACAGGAATGCACAAAAAAAAGAACTGAGCTCCTTACAGCACATCATCCAGCAAGGTTGGCCGGAGCACAGGAGAGATGCTCCAACTACTGTTCAGCCATATTGGGACTCAAAAAGTCCCAACTGACCATATGTGATGGAGTAGTGTACAAAGGGCTGCGTATAGTCATACCACCCACTATGAGACAGCACGTTAAAACTCATACACCAGTCTCATTTAGGGATTGTAAAAAGCAAGCAGACAGCACGTGAAGTGCTCTACTGGCCAGGCATGAGTGCAGAGATAGAGGAGGTAGTGAAGAATTGCAGCAAATGTGCCGAATTCCAAAACAAACTACCAAAATTGCCTCTAAAACCAACTGAAACCCCAGAACTGCCATTTGAGCTAGTGGCCTCGGATATCTTTGAATTTGATGGCAAGCACTTTATTCTTCTCGTGGATTACTTTTCAAAATACATTGAAGTGGATGAGCTTAAAGATCAGCGAAGCCGTACTGCCATTGAAATACTGAAATCACAGTTCAGTCGTCATGGGATTCCTACTATCCTACGAACAGAAAATGGGCCCCAGTATGCGTCAGAGGAGTTCAGAGACTTTTGTGAGAGCTATGGCATATCACATCTTACATCATCACCTCACACACCTCACTCAAATGGAGAGGCAGAGCGTGCAGTACAAACAGTGAAAAGACTTTGGAACAAAGCTCCAGACAGACATTTGGCATTGCTGGACTACAGAACAACCCCGCTGGAGGCAGTTGAGTTGTCCCCAGCGCAGCTGCTCATGGGCAGAAGACCCAGAAACAAACTCCCTGCAGCTCAACAACTGCTTGTCCCAAAGTCTTACAACTCTTTGAAAGTCAGGCACCTGCTCAATAGGTCCAAAGCTTCCCAGAAGTACTACTACGACAAAGGCAGGACGATGCACTCTCGCCCTGCGCTGGTGCCAGGTGAAGAAGTCAGAATGCAGCCCTACCCCGGCCACTCCAAGTGGTCTCCAGCTGTTGTCATCAAGCAACATAGCCGCACACCCAGGTCTTACATCGTAAACTCTGGTGGCATGGAGTTCCGCCGGAACTGTCAGCACCTTCGCAAAAGCACTGCAAGAGCGAATCAGTCCCGTCACCTCATGCAAGATGAGCCTTGGGAGGAGTTTCCTGATGTCCGTCCAGAGCAAGAGGAACTGATTCCTCCCCTAGTTGGGAATACAGCATCACCTACCAAGGAACCCCTGAATGTGGGCCAACCACAGCCTACTCTGCCCTACACCACTAAGATTGGCAGAGTGGTTAAGCCCCCTGAAAGACTGAATTTGTAGTTGCTATCTGTCAGGAGTCAGATGAGTCCAGTAGTGAAACAATCCAGTAGGCCTACTGTTTGTTGCTTGCTTTCAACAGTTGGTAATGATCTCAAGTTGCTCCTGAATAGTTAAAGAAATATGTCAAGTGTGGTGCCTCTGTATAATGTCATTAATAAGTTTGAAGGTACCTTGAGGATTGCTTATTTTTGCCTTTAAATTTGCTTAAGAAACCTTAAGTTATATTAGTTTACTATATGTTGTATCCCCACAAATAAGCAGAAGGAGGGGAAATGTAACGTATTGTGTTGCCGCTAGAGCGCGCTGTTACGTTGGCTGGGCCAGTGCCTTTTGTTTAAACACCAGCAACGGGGAAGTTCCGTGTTCTTCAGTAAAAACAGTTATTGTGCAGTCACACTGGTTGTGTTTATTGTCTCCAGTATCTTACACATACAGTATTTAATTTCACTGCCATAGACATGATAAAAAGCGTTACTGAGGTACAAACAAGTGCAATATAACTTTATGTGTGCAATAAATAATATATATTTGCTTACCTGTCTATTAAAACATACAAGAGCAGCTTGCGAAGCACTCTCCTTGGTTTCTGCTTGTACTGCCACAGTAACCATGGCGACAGACGTCAGCTAGCGATAGCTAGCGTCCGCGACTAACTTGGACTTGACAGAGACGCCAGTCTTGCATGAGCTTTATTAGACAGGTGAGCAAATGTACATAAAACTAATCAATGTTATACAGCTCAACATGATGAAATGTTAGAATATGATCCGTATGTTATTCTAATGTTGATCTAGCTTACTGCTAGTCTCATACAGACAACAAAGTAACACATAGAATAACATTATAACTTTAACACACTCAAATGCAGTTTAGTGTGATAGTTTAGAGCAAGTGAAACAGCACAGTGTTCCCTCACAAGTTTCATTCATCTAATAAACTGACCTGTGAGTATTAATTCAGCACTAGCGTGTACGTTAGTTCGGTAGAATGAAATGTCCTCATTCCTTTATATCCGCGGGACTCGCGTGTGGCGCTGAGATCTGTCTCTCATTAGCACTGGCGCTCGCTTCACACCACAGTCATGATAAAAACATCAATGTTTTCACTCATCCATAAACATTATTTCCCATAAACATTATTAGTTCCATCATCATGACGACAAATTCCATTCCGCTTATTCACTGCATCATCAACCTACACCTTTGTGATTGTAAGAGGTTAGCGACCCCTAGCAGCGGAAAAAAGGACATATTGTAGCTTTAAGGGTGAAACGAGCAAGCACTGCTCACATTTTCTCCAGAAAAATTGTGTTTTTTGTGTTTTACAAATTGGTCTCTGAGTGCCTGTTAATAATGTTGCGCTCAGAATACTCCGCATGGCAGAAACGAAGAGGCTCTTCTTCCTCTAGACTTGATTTATCTCTGTTTTCCTCACACATCACATATATCACATTTCCATCTCCAGCTCTTCTCTGACACTGCTTGATAAACAAATACTTTTGAAAAAAGTTTATTAGGAGAAAAATGATTAGTTGTGTTAATGCCACTATATTCTAAATAATTTTTACACAGTCATAAAAACCAATATACATCAGTTTTATACAATGAATATTTAAATTATGTTATGTTATGTTGTTATGTTTTATGTTATGTTATGTTGTTATATGTTATTGTTATGTTGTTTGTTTTTATGTTATTATGTTGTTATATGTTATTGTTATGTTATGTTATGTTATTGTTATGTTATTTTATATGTTATGTTGTTATATTTTATTGTTATGTTATGTTATTGTTTTTATGTTATGTTGTTATGTTATATGTTATGTTATGTTATGTTATGTTATGCTATGTTATGTTATGTTATGCTATGTTATGTTATGTTATGTAATGCTATGTTATGTTATGTTATGGTATGTTATGTTATAAATTATATTATGTCGGGGCATGAACTGACCCTTGTTTGTGCAGATTTCTGATCTTAGTCCATTTCACCATCATTAATGATCATGTGTTTGTGTTTGTGTGTGTGTGTGTGTGTGTGTGTGTGCAGGCACACTTCCACGGCGGATAAGAAAAGAGCTTCTGGCGGTGAAGCTGCGTAACAGGCCCAGTAAACAGGAGCTGGAGGACAGGAACATCTTCCCTGTGCGCAGCGATCAGGAACGACAGGAGATTCGCCAGCAGATCGAAATGAAGCTTGCCAAGTGAGTCTGCAGAAACGTTTCACACACACGTGTTATATGCACTACTGTACAAAAGTTTGGGCTCAGTACGTTTTTTTTATATTCTTAGATTCATCAAGGACGCATTCATTTGATTTAAAAGTGTCAGTTGTATGTTACAAAAGATTTCTCGGTTACACTTTATAATAACTGCATTATATGAATCATTAGTTAAGCATTAGTAAATAGTTAATTCATCATGTATAAAGCATTAATAGACATTAATAATCAGTTTATAAATACAGCTATAAACGCTATATTCTTGATTTATAAGCATATCTATAATGTGTTTAATAATTGTATTTTCATACTTTATTAATTATCAATTTATAATTTCTAATGTATTACATTATTTACAAACCAGTTATTTAGGAGTTTTCAGTGGTTCATAAGATCATTTAGAAAGTGTAAGTGTGAGTAAATGATTAATAAACTATTTAAATGTACATTTATTTATTTTTTATTTAGACATATAATAATAGTTACTCAGCGTATTAATGTCTATTAATGCTTTATAAAAGATGAATGTACTATGTACTAATGCTTAATAAATGATTCATAGCATGCCAAACCATATGAAGCATCATGAAGACCGGAGTAATGATGCTGAACATTCAGATTTCATCACAGGAATAAATAACAGTTTACAATATATTCAAATAGAAAACAGCTATTTCAAATGTTAATAGTATTTCAAATGTTTACTGCATGTTTCATAAAATAAATGCATTTTGGTGAGCATTAGAGACTTCTTTCAAAAACATGAACCCATGAAGCCGACCCCAAACTTTTGAATGGTAGCATACTAATTTCTATAATAAAATCTGTGTAGTTTGAATCAGTGGTTCTGAGCTGAGGCTTTGCTTCCGGACCCTGATTTTGAACACTGAGTGCAAGCACAGGCTGAGAAGCTCAATATTTGAAAGATGGTCGAATTACTCATGCAATGAAAACTAATCAAGAAAACATTAGAAATTTTTGCAGTACGTTATTTAGCTTTGGAATGTGCATGTCATATTAACTTTATCCTCAATGCTGGACTTTGAATTCATAAACTCTGATTAAACTCTTAAAGTAATACTTTGCCTCAAAAATGAGAATTTGGTCATTATTAACCAACCTTCGGGAAAACAGAAGTGGACATTTATTGTTATGTCGCAATACAAGATATTAATGAGTGTCTGTTTAGGTTTTGTATGAGTATCTCTGAGGCTGATTTTTGGTGTTCAGTCTTCAGCTTAATGTCATGCTGCCCGTGTGTGTGTGTGTGTGTACAGCACATAATAACCAGTAGGGGGAGTTATGACCTTTTTTCTGTTTCTGTGGAAACCAGGCACATGATCACACACTAATATCAGCAGCCTTGCTTTTCTATGGTGGACTGATATGGACATGGCAAACCCCTGAATCTCTAGTAAGTTTTGTGTTCATTTCGGGTTTGTGTGATTTTGAGGTTAGCTTTGGATCACTGAAATGTCCAACCATGACCAGGGTCAGATTCAACATATGAGACCATTCAAAGTTGTCGTGGGGCCTTTGAGTGAAAACCCTTTAGCAGTCAAAACATCTGTCAATGCTAAATACCTTGTTTTCAACCTGTTTTTTGTTGTTTTTTTGGTCTCATTCGACTACAATACCCATTTCCACTGAAAGTTTATGTGCCTTTGGCAAACTGTAGGCGTATGAGATTATTTAATGACAGAAAAGGCTTTTTTATGGAAAGCCTCCCAAAGAAGTGTTGATTATGTATAGATGGAGTCTAATGATAGTTAGAGATTTTCTGAACTAACGTCTTCAGTTCTCCAAACTATGATCCTTACAGCTTTTTAAACTGATATGTTGGTGGTCTGAAAAGGTTCTATTAACAGATTTGTTCAAATAAATCAAAATCAGACAGTGGGCTGTATCTTGCCAAAGTTAAACGGTTTGGATATTTTAGGCTGGAGAAGGAGCCAGACAAACCTTTTATAATCTGTCTCTACAGAAAGCTTTAGGCTGTAGCTTGTATTGTAGCCAGATGTCCTGTTTTTCCTGGGACATACAGGACTACCCCATGCAAACAGGAAATCTGCTCACTGTAAGTCGTGTGAAAGCCATTTCATGGAGAGGAAAAACAATCAATGGTTCAAATGGAAAGCCCGCTCATTCTGACAGAAGCAATTCATGTTTGTGTTGCAGTGGCATTTCTCTTAATATTCTCTATCTTTGAATTTCGCTTCTAGTTTTCTTGTCACAAAGGTGGATTCCTGTGTTATTTATTTATTGTGGTTGCATAATTCAAGCATCCTCATGAGACGGACTTGTTTGTCATTTATGTTTCTTGCTGAAGTCATTAACTAGTTATGCCTCCTCCGTGACTGGGTAATAAACAGCAGTTTCTGCCAGTGTGCGCTCGGCTCCAGTGTATCCCTCCTCAGCTGTAATTATCAGCGAACTAATAAAATATTAATGGAGAACATTGTGTGTAATCCCAGTGGTTGTAAATAACTGGGGAGTTGCTGGAGTAAGAAGAACAGAGCCGAGAGAGAGAATGGAAGACTGTCTCATGAAAGCTTTTACTACACAACATGCTTTGCTCTGTAAAGCGGGGCTTTAACCCAACAAACATTTTCTGAGCTTCACTGTTCAGTTAGTACACAGTAAACTAGATCTTAATGTGGTTATTGATATTTTATTTGAAATGGGGTTTTGTCGATAACAATACTATATTTTGTTTGTTTGTCAATCCTGCTGATATTTGGGGAAAAACAGCACCCTTGCTCGTGTGATATTGCTTAACTATGTAATTTGGTATAAATATAAGACACACCTCATAGATGAAGTGCACAGTGTCATTTTTTTTTTTTGTTTTGTGTTTTTGTTTATTTAACAGGGACAATACACTAGGCATTGCTACACACAGACAACCGATGCCGTGTGCATAGGGCATATAGCATAAAGCTAATTTGCGGCCCTTTAAATGCATAGTGTATAAGTACGTAGTGTATAAGTGCATAGTGTATAAGTGCATAGTGTATAAGTGCATACTGTATAAGTACGTAGTGTATAAGTACGTAGTGTATAAGTACATAGTGTATAAGTGCATACTGTATAAGTACGTAATGTATAAGTACGTAGTGTATAAGTACGTAGTGTATAAGTACATAGTGTATAAGTACGTAGTGTATAAGTACGTAGTGTATAAGTGCATAGTGTATAAGTGCATACTGTATAAGTACGTAGTGTATAAGTACGTAGTGTATAAGTGCATAGTGTATAAGTGCATACTGTATTAGTACGTAGTGTATAAGTACGTAGTGTATAAGTGCATAGTGTATAAGTGCATAGTGTATAAGTGCATACTGTATAAGTATGTAGTGTATAAGTACGTAGTGTATAAGTGCATAGTGTATAAGTGCATAGTGTATAAGTTTGTACCGTATAAGTACGTAGTGTATAAGTACGTAGTATATAAGTACATAGTGCTGTACAAGTATGTAGTGTATAAGTACGTAGTGTATAAGTACATAGTGTATAAGTGCATAGTGTATAAGTGCATAGTGTATAAGTGCATACTGTATAAGTATGTAGTGTATAAGTACGTAGTGTATAAGTACATAGTGTATAAGTGCATAGTGTATAAGTACGTAGTTTATAAGTATGTAGTGTATATGTACATAGTGTATAAGTACATAGTGTATAAGTGCATAGTGTATAAGTACGTAGTGTATAAGTATGTAGTGTATATGTACATAGTGTATAAGTACGTAGTGTATAAGTATGTAGTGTATATGTACATAGTGTATAAGTGAATAGTGTATAAGTGCATACTGTATAAGTGCGTACTTTATAAGTATGTAGTGTATATGTACATAGTGTATAAGTGCGTAGCGTATAAGTGCATAGTGTATAAATACGTAGTGTATAAGTACGTAGTGTATAAGTTCATAGTGTATTAGTATACATAGTGTATAAGTGTATGGCATATTAGGACATAGTGCATAAGTACGTAGTGTATAAATTAATGTATTAGTACATCGTGTATAAGTACATACATAATGGGCATTTGGGACACAACTATTCTTCATTGAACTGTTTTATAAAATCATTATACCATTCACAATCCTGCTGATATTTGGGGAAAAACAGCACCCTTGCTCGTGTGATATTGCTTAACTATGTAATTTGGTATGAATATAAGACACACCTCATAGATGAAACAATAGATGTGTATATCTGAAATTTCATTGCATTCTAACAGCATTAAAAAAGGCCACGTCATGCAGTGAAAGCATGTGCACTCTCAAGGTGTGGTTTTGTTTGGATTTTGCAAAGCAAGTTTCTTTTTTTTAAAGAAATTAATACTTCACAGAGGACGCATGAAATTGATATAAAGTGACAGTAAAGACATTTATAATAATGCAAAATATTTATTTTAAATGAAATGCTTTTCTCTTGAACTTTCAAAGAATCCTGAAAAAAATGAATCAGTTTGCACAAAAATATGAAGCAGCACAACTGTTGTCAACTGTGATAATAATCATAAATGTTTCTTGAGCATCAAATCATCATATCAGAATGATTTCTGAAGGATCATGTGACACTGAAGACTGGAGTAATGATGCTGAAAATTCAGCTTTGATCACAGGAATAAATTACATTTTAAAATATATTCACATAGAAAACAGCTGTTTTACATTGAAATAATATTTAACAATATTACTGGGTTTGTTTTGTATTTTTAATCAAATAAATGCAGCCTTGGTGAGCAGAAGAGACTTCTTTTAAAAACATAAAAAATCTTACCGACCCCAAACTTTTGAACGGTAGTGTATATAATATTATAATATATATATAATGTCAGCTCGCACATCATTAAATTATTACATGATCCATATAGCACAGCACTACTCACACCATTGGTTGACCTGTCAGAGTAAATATTTTAATAATGTCAAATAAATGCTCCTAAATCAAACTCCCGATGACTCAATGTGTCCTGAACGTCAGTGCTCTTCTTCAGCAGAATCACACGTGGAGATGCTGAGATAAATGTGTGTGTTCACACACAGCTCGAGAGACCAGCGGAGCTCTCACCTTCCTCTGATATTCTCTCTCTCTCCTGCTATGTTTCCGCCTGAGAGTTTCGGCCTCGTGTCGCATCATGCCACAATCCTTTTCTACGTAAACACACCCACAACACTTCACACCTGTGTGACAAATTTATCAGTCATAAGAAGGATGTTTCTTAAACGTTACCAGATAGATAATTAAGAATATGCGCTGATGTGTATTTATAAGTTTACAGCTGTGTACGCTATATAGCATATATTTGATATGTATATACAGAATGCAAAATTTATTTTCCTCCCTTTTGTTAATATTGTTTTTACTTTCATTGTTAATCTTGTAAATCAAAATGATTAAAAACGTAAAGTGTATATATATAAAAAAAAGTTTGTCTGTAAAGTAACAGCACAGCTCTCTTCAACCAGACATGAGTTTAACACTGACGTTTCATATGTTGGATGTATATACAGCTCTGAAAGTGATAGTTCATCATTCACTCATCATTCACTCACCCTCATGCCATCCCAGTGTTTATCTCAAGAAAGAAAGTCATATACATCAGGGATGGCATTAAGGGTACACTTTATGCTTTTCAGCATATGTCCCAAGAAACATCAATTTTCCCCCATTATGAAACCATCGTACACACTTCTCAGCATGATATTCTCAGCAGTTCTCAGATATTCCCGAAAGACTGTTCTCAGTTCAGTGTACTGTTGTATTAACTGCATGGAGCGCTGAATGAGTCTGCAAAAACCGAGATCATAAGATCATAAACTCCTGGATATTGGCTCATTTCGAGATGGAGACTGTTAGATGTGTCTGAAAGTGAGTTTGATTGAGTAACTTGTAGATCTGAGCTGACTTGAGCCGCAAACTGTTTCAGGCTGTTCAGTCCGATTTGGTGAACTGATTCTGTCAGTTCAGTAAAAAGATCCGGTTCAAAAGAATAATTCATTCATGAACTGGACATCACTACAGCTTTCACAGAAGTCACTTTCAAACCAAGCAGATTTCTGTTGAATTCACATAAGCAGCCGAAACATGGGAACTTTCTCGTCCTTGTGCAAAATTTCACTGAGAAAGAGAAAATGCGAACACACCTTTGGTAACAATTTGAGATGAGATGTTGTTCTGGGAAATTCAATGATCGTTTATGATCCATTGTTGACAATCCATTGTTGGAATCTGCATGTTCAGAACTGTGGCTTTATAAACACGGTTAGGCTGAAGGGTTACCGTCTGTCATGTTGTTACAGGTGGAAGTATACAGGAGCCCCTCTGGAGTGTGTGTGTGAGTTCTGCGAGGCGCTGACAGTCGCTCTCAGATGGGTAACACACACCCCACTGGGAGGCTGAGACTGGCCTCACACACATGGCTTATGTAAGGCCTCCACTGACTGGCTTACGCAACCGAGCGCTTGCAGATCGATGCCGCACACAATCACAACCATGAACTTTATTGAGGTGATAAGAGAAACTGATCCCAGGTCAGGCCTTGCCTCAGGGTGTTACATATCGCTCTGTGTGTGTGTGTGTGTGTGTGTGTGTGTGTGTGTGTGTGTGTGTGGCGAGCCCTTCTGAACTTCACCATTATACACAAATCAACACATGAAGGGCATGATGATGTGTGGGGTGAGACTGCTCTGCAAAAAAGTGCAGGACAAAAAAGTGCAGTCTTGTTTTCCAGTACAGATATTTTAAATCAAGATACATTTACTTGAGAAGCAAAATGACTTTCATCAATATAAATATAAAGTGAGTTTTTGCTTAAGACAAGAACAAATACAGTATCTGCCAAAGTGGTCAGAAAAATAATCTTGTTTTCCCTTTGTATTAATTTTATTTTTCTGAACTTTGAATAATAAGATATTTGTTTCTTGTTTTAAGCAAAAACTCAGAAAACAAGAGCTAATATCTTAAGTCATTTTGCTTCTCAAGTAAGTGTATCTTGATTTAAAAATGTTTAGATATTTGTACTGGAAAACAAAAAAAAGTATTGCGGTTTAGAGTCGTTGCTTTCCACAATAACCAATTTTCAACTCGTTTTTTTTTTTTTGATGAAGATGCTAGTGAGTGCATGTGTTGTGAATGATTGCTGTTTGTCAACAAACCGTACGATTTGAGGTAACTTTCATCACAAACGTGCGATATGAGTTAT
This sequence comes from Meda fulgida, assembly GCA_030578275.1. Lineage (NCBI taxonomy): Eukaryota > Metazoa > Chordata > Actinopteri > Cypriniformes > Leuciscidae > Meda > Meda fulgida. The sequence goes on from JAROOJ010000031.1 coordinate 3,108,879, forward strand.
GTTTTATGCTTAGGGTTATAGCTGGAATGCACTATATGATTTCTGCCCAGATTTTGAACCGATTAACAGTCAATGCTAGTTGCTTAAGGTCAGAGCTAGTCTACAGATTTTCGGCAGATTTCAAAGAAAATCTCATAGTGTATGATCGACACAGACATTAGATTGTGATTCCATCCGGGCGGAGTCTTAAACATGTTTGATATTTTCAGCCGATTATCACGCGTCTTCTAGCAACGAGTTCAGAATGACTAGAAAGTACGTTAGCTTGTGATCCTCAGCCGTTTAGTGTTTGATGCCTAGTGTATGGTGTATGATGCCTATTGCATGATGCCTAGTGTATGATGCCTACTGTATGATGCCCAGTGTATGATGCCTAGTGTATGATGGCTAGTGTATGATGGCTAGTGTATGATGCCTAGTGTATGATGATGCCTAGTGTATGATGATGTCTAGTGTATGATGCCCAGTGTATGATGATGCCTGGTGTATGATGCCTAGTGTATGATGCCCAGTGTATGATGCCTAGTCTATGCCTAGTGTATGATGTCTAGTGTATGATGCCGAGTGTATGATGTCTAGTGTATGATGCTTAGTGTATGATGCTTCGTGTATGATGCCCAGTGTATGATGTCTAGTGTATGATGCCTAGTGTATGATGCCCAGTGTATGATGCCCAGTGTATGATGCCCAGTGTATGATGCCTAGTGTATGATGCCTAGTGTATGATGCTTAGTGTATGATGCCTAGTGTATGATGCCTAGTGTATGATGCCTAGCGATTTAGTGTATTATGCCTAGTATTCCAGCCTTGAGATGAAACCCTGTAAGTAAGTATGTAAGTATGAGCATTAGCAATAGTGAACAGATAATAGGAAACCAATTAAAAATAATTAATATCCTCGATCAAAAATGTAAAAAGATGGAAAATATATTTTTGTGCATTTTTCATACGTTATAAAGTTTTTTTCATGGTCACTTTTTATTTATTTACCTTTTTCACTTCACTTCACTTCGTCTGTAAAAAGAGCCCAAACTTCAGTCTGCGCTCCAAAGCATTCAAGATTTACGACAGTTTAAGTTGGAAATTCCATTTTCAGGTCCATTCTCAAAAAGTTAATAAATTGGTTATAACTAATGCATAAATGTAATTTAGTTCCCTAAAAATACAAAATATTAAATAAAAAGCATTATCAAACAAAATGTAGTACACTCCTTGAAATACAAATAAAAAAATCTGTCATTTTTGCCCGACACGCAACAGTCCCAGAGGGTTAAACTCTTGCTTTAAGATTGATCTGTGTCCTAGATCAGAGTTTTGCACACAGAAACACGCCAGATATGAAGGGAACTTTATAATGGTGTTTAATTACTGCGAGGTCTTACAGGGAGAAACTTAAGAAAGCAGTGTGAAACAGAAGTATGTGCTCAGCTCTCATGACCCTTGAGTCAGGCTGTGAGGAGCTGTGTAACTGGAGCTCTCCATGTGCGGTGTGTGTAAACACAGGTGTGTATCCCCCGCGCGCAACAACAGCAGGGGAGCGTGTACACGACACACACATTGTCTCTTTTGTCCAGTGCTGGGAAATGATTTTGCACAAGAATGACTGGTCAACAGAAAACTGATGCCATGTTTTCCAGCGGAGACTTAATGAAGCTCTCCGTTATGTTGCATTGAAGTTTCAATCATTCCGTCTTGAAAAAAATGAATACTGAGAGCTTCATATTGAGAATTTTGGAGACTTTACACAACATCTCTGTTTTCTCTCATTGCTGTGTTGGTGCAACAGTTTTGCAGTTTCATTCATTGATGCATGCATTGATATCTCACCAAATGGCAATTTATATTTAACTAGAGCTGGACAATGATTAATTGCATCCAAAGTAAAAGTTTGTGTTTATATTATATATGTGTGTGTACTGTGTTTAATAATTTTTTATATATAAATACACACATATGCATGTTTATATTTAAGAAATATTTGCATGTATATACTGTATATATATTATAACACATAATTTATGTTATATATAAATATAACTATTTTATATATAAATATCACATTTTCTTAAATATACTGTATACATGTGTGTAGCCTATTTATCTATACAAAATAATTATACACAGTGCACACACACATATGTGACCCTGGATCACAAAACCAGTCGCACAGGTATATTTGTAGCCAATTGTGTGAATCAAAATGAGCGATTTTTATTTTATACCAAAAATGAAAAATCATTAGAATATTAAGTAAAGATCATGTTCCATGAAGGTATTTTGTATATTTCCTACTCAAACTTATTTTTGTGAGTGGATGCAGCAACATCGGGGACTTCATTTGGACAATATAAAGGCGATTTTCTCAATATTTAGATTTTTTTGCACCCTCAGATTCTAGATATTCAAATAGTTGTGTCTTGGCCAAATAATGTCATATCCTAATGATATGTACAGTACATCTCAATTATTATTATTTTTTTTTTATCTTATGACTTGTTTTATGGTCCAGGTTCACTAATTTTATGTACTTTTATTTCGGATGTGATTAATCGTTGCCCAGGCCTAATATTAACCTATATTGGAAAGCTTGTGAAGGGGAAAACCTGTCAATTAATCTTTAGTTATGATTGAGGCACTTTGGCACCATAAAGAAAGCAGATTAAATGATACAGCTTGAATAACAGGACCATTATCATTTTCACAGCACAATGAAAAAAACATGTCCTGTTAAATTCACATTGAGAACTAATTTTCTGGCCATATTTGCGCATTTAATTAGTCATTCTGACAGTTGCATTACTGCCTAGCGAATGCATGGTTTGCTGTTGAAGCGTGTTTCGTTGTTTTATTGTGCCAGTATTATATATTGTGCATCCGTTTGCTTTAGCCTGGTTAGGAAATCAACCTCTGTGTTCATTCAACTCAACTGACATGTTCTCCCAATTCTCTGTTGTATAAGTTCTTTGTGTGTGTGTTGTTGTGTAACACTGTGTTCTGCACATCAGCATGTGAATTGTGTCAGACTGCGCCATGAGCAGAGCAGTGTGTTGGCGGGGAAGGGGGATTCCTCTCGGATGCTATTTTTATCCTGCTGCATTGTCAGTCGCACTGGAAAACTGCAGCAGGACTCCGGATCAATCCTCCACGTCACTGTTGCTACCTCCAGGAGGGAAGATTCGTACACACACTTCCCAGTCCAATCCTGGCGTAGTGTTCCCATCCACCTTGGCTTCCCGTAACGATCTTACGTCGTGCCTGTGACCTGTCGGGACGGCAGATCTTAGAAGGATGACCTTACTATCAATAGCTCTCTCTCAAACAGTGATGCTGGCCGCTCCACAGGACTCAAGCTGAAGCTAAATATAGACAGGAGAGCTGATGAATTATTCATGAACGTTCAGCACAGCACAGCTCGAGATAGAGAAAGCGAGATGAAGACAGCTGGCTGTTTAGTTTTGAAGCGAGTGTTCGTTGTGAAAATAACAAGACTCCCACGCACAGATGCTCCACCAAACCAGATTTCTGCTGCAATCCTTGATTCTGAGGAGAAAACCGCTTAAAATAGCAGATCTGTGTGTGACTGAATGACAGGTCGCCAAAATGAACATTATTATGACATTATTTCTTCACACTATTCCATACAGCAACAGTTTATATAAGAAAAGGTTCTATGGGTTCTGTGGGATCATCCCACGATGGTTCCCATCGTGGGATCATTTTATGGATTTAGTTTTAAGTCATTCATTTTGATTTAATAAATATATATTGCCACTAGAAAAAAAGAAAATAAATAATCTGTCGAACATGAAAGTATCATTTAAGACATTTCTCTTTATTTAGAATCTTTCTGGCATAAAGGGTTCTTTAGAATTGAGTCACAAACCCTAGAGTTCTAAATAGAACCTCACTGAACCTTTACAGTATGTAGTGAACACACAGTGATATTTCAAGGTTTAAGTAAGAGGCAGTCATAATCCACGGATATCTGTGCATAAATGCACGATGTAAAGGCAAAGAACCAGCCGGCGTGAGTATTGCAAGTGAGTGTTTCAATGAAAGCAGTGCATTAATATAGAACGCTGATTAAACTGACCTGGGACTACCTGTGCATTAAATTATTTTATTTCAGCCAATCAGAATCAAATATTCAGACAGACCACGGTATAAATCACAATATAACTTCAATCACGAAACACTACACTACCGTTCAAAAGTTTGGGGTCAATTTATTTTATTTTTTTAAGAAATTAATACTTTCTTCAGAAAGGACGCATAAAATTGATATAAAGTGACAGTAAAGACATTTATAATAATGCAAAATATTTTTTTTAATGAAACGCTTTTCTCTTGAACTTTCAAAGAATCCTGAAAAAATGAATCACTGTTTCCACAAAAATATGAAGCAGCACAACTGTTGTCAACTGTGATAATAATCATAAATGTTTCTTGAGCATCAAATAATCATATTAGAGTGCTTTCTGAAGGATCATGTGACACTGAAGACTGGAGTAATGATGCTGAAAATTCAGCTTTGATCACAGGAATAAATTACATTTTAAAATATATTCACATAGAAAACAGCTGTTTTACATTGAAATAATATTTAACAATATTATTGGGTTTGTTCTGTATTTTTAATCAAATAAATGCAGCCTTGGTGAGCAGAAGAGACTTCTTTTAAAAACATAAAAAATTTTACCGACCCCAAACTTTTGAACGGTAGTGTATATACAGTAACAAGTCTTCTGAAGACACACATGCTTTGTGTAAGGAGGAGAAAGAAATGTAAGTTACAATTCAAGCATTTAGCTTTTATGTGTGAATATTATTTAAAAAATTCCTTTTGTATTCAACATAAATTGATATTACTCAAGCTTAAAACAACATAATTGTGAGTAAATAATAACAATATTGGTTACTGTGTTGCCATTAAGGCAAAATGTTAGGGACTTTTATTTTGATACGATGTAAATCGGGAGTTCGGGGTTAGAGGTTATTTCCTGTACTGAAGAAAGGAAGCTGACAGTATGTCTGTACATTTAATCCATCTGTTGTTAGCACTAGAGGCAATGTCGTAAGTACAAAATTCATTGTTATGTTAATAAGTTAATGTTACATTACCGTTTAAAAAGGAAAGACTACACATAGTTACAATGTTTATTTACATGTATATTCAGGTATATTTCATTTGACAAGATTTATGTTAAAACAGTCAAACTTTATTCCTTTGTTACAGTTTTCACTCTGTCATGTAAGATGATGTTGAAAGCTACAGTAAGCAGCAAGAAATCGCTCACTACGACTTGTCATCATTTTGCATTGGAGTTAGCTGGTTGTATAGCTACAGTTGCTACACTGCAGTGAGGACAACACAGTGAAAAGATAGAGAAAAGTTAGTGTTGAACATCGCAGCAGGATGGATGGAAAACGTGCAAAGTCTTCTGTTGCTAGTGGAAGCTCTCACTCATCTGCGTCATCAAGCAGTGCAGTAATCCGTGCATGGGCTAAAGCAGAAGCTGCTAAAGTACGTGATGAAAATGCAGAAAAAGAGGCTAAAGCAAAAATAGAAAAGGCAGCTAAAGAAGCTGAATCACAATTGGAGAAAGTAAGAAGAGAGAATGAGCTTGAAACGCTCGCATGAGTCGTGAAGCAGCGGCTGCTGAAGCTGAAACAGCCGTTTGGGAATCGGCTGACACAATTGCGAAGTGTATTCTGTTGGATGAAACAAGCTCGTCAGGAGGAGATAAAATGGAGCGGACAAGCGAATCCGTCCAAACTCATTTTGGCCCAACTAGCTCCACAAAGCGAGCAACTACAGACGGCACTCTTATTTTCAGTCCAAACAATCCCTTCTCTTCATACCGGCAGGATCCTGTTTCTTCACATGAACCACGACAGGTTAAGAACATAGCCAATGTAAATCTATCAGAGGATGGTCTTGACGATGCTTATATTCCACCGGCAGTCAATCTGTCATTTGGTGAGACTTTAACTGACAGAGAGGACGCTCAAGTCGATTCAAAGAAGTTTCAAACTGACTTGAAAATTGATGCTCCGTGCTATTACCCCCAGTTAAAAACTGAGCAGGGCGTATCTGCAACTGAACATCTTGTGCAATACTTAGCTCGACGTGACCTGGTGAGTGCAAGCCTGTATGAGTTTGATGATAAACCAGAAAATTATCGTGCTTGGCAATATTCATATAAAAATGCTACACAAGGGCTGGGTCTCACTGCTATGCTGTGGAGCTAGACTTAATGACTCGAAAAGAATCCTGCAACCAAGTGAAACGTTTGCGTTCAGTGCATGTAACAAGTCCAGACATAGCACTCAGAAAAGCCTGGGAACGTCTTCAGGAATGCTACGCAGCACCAGAGGTAGTTGAAAAAGCCCTCATTACTCGACTCGACAAGTTCCCTAAGGTTTCGGCAAAAGAAAATCTGAAGCTATGGCAGCTAGCAGATCTGCTGATGGAAGTGCAGTGTGCTAAGGAAGACGGCTACTTTCCAGGTTTGTCCTACCTGGATACTGCACGAGGCATTGAACCTATAGTAGCCAAGCTGCCTTATGGACTTCAGGAAAAATGAATCTCTGCAGGTTCTAGGTATAAAGAAGGAAACGGAGGGCGGTTTCCACCATTTGAATTCTTTACCAGATTAATGTGCTACGAGGCAAAGAAAAGAAATTATCCCAGTTGTAGCCTTTTATATGCTAGCGGATCTTCTGTAAAGGTTGAAAGTCCCCATCTTAAAAACACCAAGAACCCCATTGCAGTTCATAAGACTAATGTCTCCCAGGCAGAGTCAAGCACTTCCAGTGATCCAAATAAGAGCTGTTCAATTCATGCAAAAGCCACATCCACTGAAGAAGTGCAAAGCCTTTAGAGCCAAAGATCTTCAAGACAGGAAAGCCTTCCTGAGAGAAAGAGGATTCTGCTTTAAGTGCTGTGGCTCAAATAGTCATGTGGCGAAGGACTACACTGCAGTAGTGAAATGTTTTGAGTGTGACAGCAACAGACATGTCTCAGCTATGCATCTGGGCCCTCCTCCACAGACCACGGCTCCTGTAACCTCGTCAAAGAATGGCGGGGAGGGAGAAGACGGTAACAACAGCAGGGAAGTCATCAGCTCAAGCTGCACTGAAGTATGTGGTGCAGGACAAGTTGGGAGGTCATGTTCCAAGATATGCCTAGCAAAGGTGTATCACAAGGGCTGTCCAGACAAAGCCATCAAGGCATATAGCTGTAGTAAAGTCTCAGTGTGGGTGTAGGAAGAAGAAGACCGGGTCGGCGAAATTGGGACTCGCACTTTATTTTCAAAAACAAAAACAAAAAGGAAACAAAAAGGTGCGCTCGTGCGCCTCCGCTGTGGCAACCTCCACGGCACAAAAAAGGACACAGCTCTCCTTGTCTTTAACCAGCAGGTTTGGTCTGCGCTGCTCTCGTCGGGTGCGAGTCCTAGGTCTCTCTCCCTCCTCTCTCAAACCCGGCAGCTTAAATGCGGTCTCCACGCCAATTACTGCAATCAGACACAGGTGTTCGTCATCTGCACTTGACCCACTTACTCACCGCGCAGCTCGCTTACTCATCTCCCGCTACAGACTTCGCAAAACCACGCCCCCCTCGCCACAATATCGTTTTAGATGACCAAAGCAACCGGACATTGGCGACGTCCAGTTTCCTTGACCTTTTCAACATTCAGAGTAGGCCATATCCTTACTTACTGAGAACGTGTTCCGGCACAGAGGAAACATTTGGCAGAAGGACTAAAGATTTTATGGTCAAAGCACTTGATGGGAAAGTGACAATCCCTCTCCCTCCACTTATTGAATGTAATGACTTACCTGACAACCGGGCTGAAATTCCCACACCGAACGCTGCTCTTCATCAACCTCACCTCGTCAAAGTAGCAGAACACATTCGCGAATTGGACCCCACTGCGGAGATCCTCCTGCTGCTTGGTAGAGACATAATTAGAGTGCACAAGGTAAGGGAACAAGTAAATGGCCCTCCCAACGCCCCTTTTGCTCAACGCCTTGACCTAGGTTGGCTGTTGGTTGGAGAGGTCTGCCTAGGGAATGCGCACAAGCCAAATGTCAGCACTTACAGGACAACAGTGCTTGATTGTCGACGGCCCTCGCTCCTCCAACCGTGCACAAGTTTTATGCATGTCAGGGATGAGCTGCATGGCAAAGAGCCCAGGAAGAGTGTCTTAAGGCCCAGCAGGGCTAAAGAAGACATGCTGGGTAAAATTGTATTTGAACGCGCCGAACAGGACAACAAGCTGGCACCATCAATTGAGGATGAGGTTTTCCTTAACATAATGGATAAAGAAGTCTACAGAAATGATTCACACAGTTGGGTCGCTCCACTACCATTCAAGCAGCCAAGCACTCAAACGATTTGAATCACTTCAACGCACCTTGAGGAGAAAGCCGGAGATGGAACAACAATATGTGGCATTCATGGGTAAACTGCTGAAAAATGATCACGCTGAGGTTGCACCAGGACAAGGGGAAGACGAAGAGTGTTGGTACTTACCAAGCTTTGCAGTATTTCACCCACAAAAACCAGGTCAAATCAGGGTGGTGTTTGATTCGAGTGCCCAACACTCTGGAATCTCCTTAAATAATGTGCTATTGACTGGCCCTGATTTAACAACTCCCTTCTGGGAGTACTCATGCGGTTCCGAAAGGAAAAGGTGGCTGTTATGGCAGGCATACAGCAGATGTTTTACTGCTTACTCGTAGAAGAAAAACACAGGAACTATTTGAGATTTTTATGGTTCAAGAACAATGATGTGGCAAGTGAAGTCGTAGACTACAGGATGAAGGTCCATGTGTTCGGGAATAGGCCGTCGCCAGCAGTGGCAATTTATGGGCTTAGAAGAGCTGTCAGAAAGGGTGCGCGAAGATATGGATAAGACACCGTCAACTTTGTCGAGTGTCACTTTTATGTCGATGACTGTCTTTGTTCTGTCCCAACTATTGCTGAAGCCATTGACTTGCTGCGTAGCACTCAGGCTTCATTTGCTGAGTCTAACCTCAGGCTCCACAAGTTTGCATCGAATAGTCTGGCTGTCTTAGCAGCTTTCCCAAGAGAGGACTTGGTGGCAGTTGGAAAAGAGGTAGACCACTGTGGGAAGGAGTCACCCATTCAACGCAGCTTAGGCCTCCTGTTGGAGGTAGCTAGGGACACATTCACCTTCTCTGTGTCAGCTGATGCAAAACTGTTTACCCGTCGTGGAGTTCTCTCCATGGTGAACAGTGTTTTTGATTCCTTGAGTTTTTTGGCTCCGGTCGTAATCCAAGGTAGAGCCTTTTTTAGAGAGTTGAATTCGGAGGTTTAAGAGTGGGACACTCCATTACCTGAAGAGAAATTAGGCAAGTGGGAGGCTTGGCGAAATTCACTTCAAGAGTTGAAGCACTTCCATATATCCAGGATGTACACAGGCATCTCTCTAACCAAGGCCGAACGGGTGGAACTCTGTGTGTTCTGTGATGCTTCTACTATGGCCATTGGGGCTGTAGCCTATTTATAGATCATCCAAGAAGACACTGTTGACATTGGATTTGTCATGGGGAAGTCTAAACTTGCTCCTCAATCAGAGCCAACCATACCGAGACTTGAGTTATGTGCTGCGGTTTTGGCTGTGGAAGTGGCCGAACTGATTCAGGATGAACTGGACTTGAAGCTAGATTCCATTAAGTTTTACACAGATAGCAAAGTGGTCCTTGGATACATTTACAACCAATCCAGACGGTTTTATGTATGTCCACAATCGAGTCCAGCGTATTCGGCAGACCTCAAATACCTGAACAGTGGCACTACGTACGCACAAAGAGGACAATCCGGCTGATATTGCATCAAGGTCTGTCCCAGCATCACGTCTCACACAATGTTGTTCAGTGGACCTACCTTTCTGCGCAAGCTTTCCATTCAACCAGAGCCTATTCAGTCATTCAGTTTAGTCTCACCAGAATTGAATGCAGAGATTCGTCCAGATGTGAAGAGTTATGCCACCCAGCTACACGAGAAAGGTCTCAGCATAGAGTGTTTTGAGAGGTTCTCCACCTTTGACACACTCCAGCGACCCGTGGCATTCTTAATTCATGTTGCAAGATCTTACAAGTCCGCTAACATCATGGACAATTGCATAAATGTGAGGGGCCTCGCTCTCCGGATGAGCTTTCTCAAGCTAGAGAAGTCATCATAAGAGCCGTTCAGAGGAAAGCATTTGGAAAGGAATTTGAAACTCTAGAAATAGACAAGCAAATTCCTCTAAACAGCTGTTTACGTCGTCTCAAGTAACACATCAGGGCCGCCATTTAACAGAAGGCGCTGTGAGAGCTGCAGGACTCTGGATCTTGGGAGGTAAAGGGCTCATTAACTCAACTCTTCACAAATGCGTGACCTGTCGTAGACTCAGAGGACGGATGCAGGAGCAACTAATGGCGGATTTGCCACCTGAGCGTCTCAAGGCCTGCCTTCCCTTTACGTATGTGGGGCTGGATGTCTTTGGGCCATGGCACATCACTACCAGACGTACAAGAGGAGTTCAGCCTGAGAGCAAGCGGTGGGCCATTTTATTCTGTTGTATGAGCTCCAGGGCGGTTCACATTCAGGTGATTGCCTCAATGGACACTTCAAGTTGTATCAATGCCTTAAGGCGTTTCTTCACCGTAAGAGTACCAGCCAAACAACTAAGGTCAGATTGTGGCACAAATTTCATTGGGGCCTGCAGAAAACTTGGGATGAGTACAGACCAACCAGACACCACTGTGCAGAGGTACCTACACCAACAAGGATGCTCCTGGGTGTTTAACCCACCACATGCTTCGCACATGGGTGGATCCTGGAGTCAATGCTTCTTAAAGATGGTACTCGTCTGACCCATGAAGTCTTGTGCACACTAACGGCGGAGGTGGCAGCAATTATGAATGCAAGGCCTCTGGTTCCAGTTTCAAATGATCCAGAGGATCCATTCATTCTCACACCATCTATGCTGTCAACTCAGAAAGTCGGTACCCCACCTCCTCCAGGAGACTTTACGGACAGAGATCTCCTAACCAAGCAGTGGAGACAAGTACAAGCCTTGTCCAACATGTTCTGGTGCCGTTGGAGACAAGTGTACTTGTCAACTTTACAAAGCCGGAAGAAATGGATCAAGTCCCACCAAAATCTGCAAGAAAGAGATGTCGTCCTCCTCAAGGACAGCCAAGTTGTCCGTAACAACTGGCCTTTGGCGATAATCACAAAGGCAATTCCTGGAGAAGATGGGAAAGTCCGTAAGGTGGAATTGAGGACCACAGATCAAGGACATTCAAAGAAGTGCCTTAGACCAGTAACAGAACTTGTTTTGCTTCTGAGTAAAGAGTGATATTCATATGTTTAGTTAATTCATTTCTTGTTTGTGTAGTGACCTCACAGATGCCAGGTGGGGAGTGTGTTGCCATTAAGGCAAAATGTTAGGGACTTTTATTTTGATACGATGAAAATCGGGAGTTCGGGGTTAGAGGTTATTTCCTGTACTGAAGAAAGGAAGCTGACAGTATGTGTGTACATTTAATTCATCTGTTGTTAGCACTAGAGGCAATGTCGTAAGTACAAAATTCATTGTTATGTTAATAAGTTAATGTTACATTACCGTTTAAAAAGGAAAGACAACACATAGTTACAATGTTTATTTATGTGTATATTCAGGTATATTTCATTTGACAAGATTTATGTTAAAACAGTCAAAACTTTATTCCTTTGTTACAGTTTTCACTCTGTCATGAAGGATGATGTTGAAAGCTACAGTAAACAGCAAAAAATCGCTCACTACGACTTGTCATCATTTTGCATTAGAGTTAGCTGGTTGTATAGCTACAGTTGCTACACTGCAGTGAGGACAACACAGTTACACTTTATTTGGTAACACTTTATTTTACAGTATCCTTGTTACATGTACTTACCATAGTAATAACAGTAAATTATGCATAATTACATGCAATTAACCCTCAACCAAACCCTAATCCTACCCTATCCCTATAGTAAATACATGCTGTAAATTATTATTAATCAGTACTTAAATATATAATTACATTCTAACTATAAAGTGTAACCCTTTATTTTAAGGTGTCTTTGTTACAGTGTAATTATACATTTAATTACTGAGTAATAATAATTAACTACATGTACTTACTATAGGGTTTTGTTTACAGTTAGTTGCATGTAATTATGCATAATTTATAGTTATTACTACAGTACTTGTAACTACTTGTAACGTGTAAAGGACTGTAAAAAAGTGTTACACAATATTTTCTCTTGGAAAAAAATGTGGTGCAGAAATAATTTTCACTCAGAAATTGCTAGTTAATTTCACGATGAATTACAAAGAAACATCAAGTAACACTTTGAATTAAACATTACATTTTAAAGTAGAAAGACTGAAACAGTATTTTCTGGTAAAGCACACTCCAATAATCTTTTATTATAATGCTGTCAAATCGATTAATCACATATACTCACACACACACACACACATATATTACATAAACACAAACTTTTTTGTTAGATGCGATTAATTGATTTGACAGCACAATTATAATTACTGTGAAATTAGAACAAAATAGAGCTGTCTTGTCTTCATGAATGCCTTGAATGAATTCCTTGTAATGCCATTATTACTGTATTATTTCACGGTTCTCAGCTCAATTGTAACAAACCGTCGCAAACGATTTCTTTCTGTACTGTATCTGTGCTAGTCTCATATCACTCCGCATATGCTCTTCTTCTTGCTTGCATAATAATATTTTTTTTTATAATATTAAATTATTCCAACTCAAACTAATATTTCACGCTCCTTTATTATTTCTTAAGCAGTTTAACATCAGATCCTGGTCACCCTGTCATCAACAAACTGTACATTAACCGTTACATAATCTTATTGTTTAAACTGAATTAATGATGTCTTATATCTCACAGTGCATTTTGAGACGGTATCTTAAAAACTGCAGTGCCTGTTGAAGACAAAAAAAAAATCGATATGAGATTTAAATTGCTGCCTATTGCATGGATGTCACGTATTGTACAATGCTAGGGAATAGTTCCTCCTTCCAGAAAACACCCAAGACTTCAGTTACTTTCTATTTAAAGAATCAGCCATTTATAGCCCAAATCACCTCAGCACGACTCACGACTCGCACTTGCGCTCACACACACACACAAACACACCGGATCATTACCCTCTCCAGAGCATACAATGGCAGCTGGAGTTGCTAGGCAACAGCAGCCAGTCAATAATAGCTAGATGTGTGGCACCGTAGGGGAGTCTCTCTGAAATATTAATCACGGTTTCTTAGAAAACCTCTTTACAGTACAACCTACAAAGCAAAGGCACAAACGCCGTCCTGTTACACAGTGATCAAACGTCATCCCCGGTTGTTTGACTTTACTTCTTCTTTCATGGCAGAAACGAAACGTTCAGTACCATTCACAGTGTGCATGTTCCCTCTGTGCTGAATGAACGTTTTGCAATGAAGTACTTGTTTGCACATGTGTGCGTTCTTCATTAGTGTTTATGTGAGCGTATAGCTGGGGTGGTGATGGCGCAGTGGATAAGACACATGCCTTTGGTGTGAGAGACCCGGGTTTGAATCCACTGTGAGACACCAATGTGTCCCTGAGCAAGACACTTAACCCCTAGTTGCTCCAGAGGCGGGCGACCTCTGACATATACAGCAATTGTAAGTCGCTTTGGATAAAAGCGTCCGCTAAATGTATAAATAAATAAAAAATAGCTGTCCTGTGCACATCTCAAAGGGCTTTAGTGGCGTGTTGTAATGGAGTTTGCCGGTTTGCACCAGTTTCCCCATCAGCGCTGCAGGATTATTGACTGTGTGTTTCTGGACTGTTTCCTCGCTGCTAAATTAAGCTCTGCTTCACAGCCAGACGACGGCCCAATGCTTTGGATGCTTCATTACTATAGATATCATAAGTGACTGTGCAAATGACGCTAGAACCGAATGTGACATCATCTTTACAACTCCAAAAAAGCCCAGATCCTGGAATTACACGCTGTCTCCGCACAGATCTGACATCCAACAGTGAAAGCGCTATATTTACATTTGAATACTCTTGCTAATTAAGTCATCAGAGGCACAATACCAGACACAAGCAATTATGAGCGCCCACATTCCTGAGTATCAGATCTGCGTACTCCAGATCTGCAATATGAAGCTTTCCAAATCTTTTGTACTGTTTCAAGGACCCTCTTGTTATTTTCTCAGTATACACTGCTGGTTTTATTGTGAACGGTTCATCAGTACACGTGATTTCAAAGAGCATGTGTCAACAGAAGTGTAAAAACAATTATGGTAACACTTTATAATAATAGTTGATGCATTGACTAACATTAACCAAAAATGATCAATGCATTGTTTAAAGATCTCTTATGCTTTTTTACATGTTGACCTTTCTTTAGTGTGTAATGTTGCTGTTTGATCATGAAAAGCTCCAGTTATTCTCTTTATCAGTGTCAGTGTTTCTGAACTCCTGGAACGCCTCCATTGTAGTCTTGACTTTTCTTCCGGGAACGAACACATCACAATATTCCTCATTTAAATAATTCATACGCAGAATAAAGGGGCGGGGCCTGGTTGAGTTAGTTAGTAGTATGTTGAAACTGGTAGGGCATTTCCCAAACAAGCTTGAAGCGCTCGACCAATCAAAACACACTGATCCAGCCGACCAATCAGAGCACAGTGTGCTTTTCAGAAGGAAGGGCTTCATAGAGACAGGAAGTAAACAGAGCGTTACTGACAGACTGAGAAGAGAGGACCCGCAACAATGGAGAATATGGGGAAAATAATCAACATTCAAGCAGGAAAACCTGTTCTAGTAGTGTTGAAATTAACATTATCTAAGAGGCTGTAGAAGTAATTTTAATTGTTGTTCATTTTAACTTATGCTAATGAATTGAATCTTCATGTAAAGTGTTGCCAAAAATATGGTAAATTATGACAAAATAACAAAATACTAAGTAGTAATCCAAATGCAACAAGAAAGGAATGATGTTTTGTCGACTCCACAGATATAATAAAGCATATACAGCCCCAGTCCACCAAGCTGTTTCCAATGAAAATCTCAGGATTGGAAAATCAATGCCTGGAAAGAGCCGAGTTGCTCTGTGGGCCACAAATAGACAGTTCCTCCAATAGCAGACATTGTTTCAACCCAACAGCAAATCGATTTGTGTTCATTCCCAGTTCTGGCCACATGAGGATATGATCTATTTAGGGAAAGAGCTGAATAGGTCAAAAACAATGCATGAAGCAATTAGTATCTTGACTGGATACAGTACAAATATGCTTTCTATAGTGTTTATAATGCATTTGAGGTAAACCAAGCATCCTTTCTGAAGAGTTTGTGTCAATAAATCCATTTTCTAGTGAATGATTTGGATTAGTTGTGTGATGTGTTTGCGAAGCTCCTCAGATTGAGTGACTGTAGGTGTGTGTGTATGCGTTTGAAGAGGAGAGCTCACACTGATCCTGTGACGGTCACGCAGGGACACACCGGCTCGTTGTCTCATGTGTCGCTCTGTTCTAAAGAGCAGACCTGGGGTCAGACGCCAGATTTGATGAATTATTGAAAGAGGGCTCAGAGTAAAATTGCTTTCATGTTTAAGCCTTTATTTATATATATTTACTAAACTGTAGAAACAGAATTTTGAATAGGGCTCAAAATCCTTTCTGTTTGACACACATCTTCATGTGAATGTATTTTATCAATCAGAGAAAACATATCATCATCTCTATTGTTGTTATAGACTCAAATTAATATCTATCTATCTATCTATCTATCTATCTATCTATCTATCTATCTATCGGTCTATCTATTTTTTTGTCAGTACATTTTACAAGAAAATACTATTTCAGTCTTTCTACTTCAAAGTTTCACATTTAATTCAATGTGCTACTTGGCCATTCTTTGCAATTATTGAAATTGTTTATACACCAATTTTTTTTCAGCACAGACAAGATTTCAGTTCCTTCATCTGTCTTGTACATCTAATTTTTAACATGCAGTCAGGAATCCAAATGTCACTCGAAGAAGCACCCCGGAAGTTACATAAACGCTCAAAGCATTCTTAAGCATGCATGTAAACTTCTATAATGATCCCTGGCCTCGTTGTCCCTTAGGGTGTCCTAGACACACTTGGCCATCAATCAAAGCCATAATGGCCACCCATGCTGCCAGTGACTGCCTCAACCCCCTTCAGAGCGCTGGCTGGATCGGGACGAGGCTCAGGCATTAAAACACATCTCAGTGAGCAATGACATCCAGTGAGATCCAGGCTGACTCACGAACACTCACTGACACTCACATCAGGAGCTGTTCCTGCAAACCGCTGATCGCCCTGACACATCGCTGGGTCACTTAATATACATCAGTCCCTCATGTTGTAAAAGTGGAGGAAGTGATCGTCGGGAAGGAGCGAGACCAGGGTTTGGGGCGTTTGTGTGTCTGAATAAGAAGGGTTGCAGGGCGTTCTGTATTCAAAAGAACAAAACGCCTTTTGAGATGTATTATACAAGAGCCTAAGATTTTATAAACATTCACTCTGTATCGCATGCTGTATATTTCAGAAATAAATGCTGGATTTACAGTATGTGGTGTAGTTCAGGTTTATACATGGAGAAAAAAAACGTTTATAGTCTTTTAGTTTCATATAGGAAAGATTGATTTCATGTGTACACTAAATGTAGTTTGAGTGGAAGGTGATTTGATCTCTGACAGGAGCAAAGCAACCTCTGAGACATAGTAATTTTTGATTTTAGTAATGTATTAGTAAATGTTGCAAATAACATGAACTTTTAAACAAATCTTTTCATTTTTAGTTGGCATGAAACAGAAGTTGCTCTTGTCTTGTCTTCCCTATCGTGCCATATATCCAAGTGAAACAGCTTCTCAAACAAGAACTAATGTGGGCGGGGCTTGATTTCGTCTGTGGGGAATTGATTGGATGATTGGATGGTTGTGGTTTTGCTATTGGCTGATCTCATGTGAGTGACAGGTTGCCCGGCCCTCGTCATCAGAGAAGAGAAGAGATGCTGCAAGAGGAAGTTGTTCTGATTCAAGATTATGAGGTGCACAGAGAAATCATTTATAATAAACAATGATATACCTGTAGTCCATTAAAAAAAAAAAGGAAAAAGAAGAGTCAATTTTGATTTCATGTTGACTTAAGGCTTCAGTGAATATGGTTTCACAGCTGAGCTTCCGGCAAGCATGGCTCGGTTTAATCTTCCCACAGGTAATATTTCCAGGATCGGGGCCAATCGGGCAGGATTTAAAAATATCCATCTCTTATTTGGAACTGCAATTTTTAACAGCAGTTTGTGTTTATGAAGTCAGTCTTAAGCCTGCTGTTTATGATTTATGGCGTCATGTTCTGAAGTGACAATTAAAGTGGGCGAACAGAGAATACTTCAGCTGTTATGTGAATCTATCAGTCAAGAAGTGATGTGAAACTGTAGTCACCAAGAGCCCCAATGTCCCGGGGCTTTCAACGCGAGGACTATTCTTATCATTGTTATCCGAGCAGCACAATTTGACAACACAAGATCAGTCTTGTTTAATGCAAAAGAGGTGTCAAATCTATTTCTTTTTAACACCATCGCAACTCACTGCGTGGATGAGCAGTGAGCACAACACCGTTCCTTCCGGATGCTTTTGTCACTGATGTAGTCGGACTACAATTCTATTGTTCAGACTATATTGCATGTCATGTTTTCAGACCTCTCGGACAAAGGTGTGGTAATATGCCAATGCTGATTCACACCAAATTAAATTATTCATTTTGAGACTTTGTAAATGATATGCATGGAGTGTATTTTATCAGCTGTCAAACACGTGATGTTTTTGCTGTTATAGGGTTTAGCAACCGTTACCGCGAGTCAATCCCTTGAAAGTCATAGAATTCAGAAGTTGTTGAGAAGCTTTTAAATATCATGAAAACGCATTATTGCTAAAAATAAGTTGAACGATTACATAATTTACATGCATATTTTCTTATGAATATGAAAGCCCCGCCCAACACGTCTCTCGACCGCGTCGTTCAGAAACAGATCATTGACTATCCAGAGTGAACGATCTCCCTTCGAACAATATTGTCCTGTTGCAATTGAATTGTTCTGCTTTATCGCTCTATATCTCTCCTATGTTCTGTTGAAATCAGCATAGATGTGTTTAGATATTAAAGCATCCATCAGAGGTTGTATTTTCCCTGACTGCAGCATATTCCTGCAGGAATCTCTCCCGCACGCACCGCCCCCTTTATAAATGATGATGCGTGAAGGATCTCCGGGATCACACCACTCCGAGACTTCAGAGAACTCAGGACCAGAGGCTCATCTCTGTCTCTTTTTCACTCTTTTCTATTACCTTTTAATACAATCCGTCTCTTTCTACTTATTTCTTCGTCGATAAGGCTTTCGTGCAGTACGCGCGCACCCATGAACAAGTGCCGTTCGGTTTCTTCCGTGAAATCAGGGAGTTTCCAGCACAGATAATACTAAATGTGGAGGTGTAAGAGCTTTAGATGCGATGATCCTCGGCGATGTTTAGACGCGAGATGGGACGCAGGGTTCGCCTGTAACATGCGCGGGTCGCGGGATCCCCATTGACACTCACTGATCACAGACTGGCACAGACACTTTTGGACATTGCGTGAAAATGGTCCAGAACGTGATTTTGGTGTTTTTCCGCAGGAGATTGAGTCAGAGACCAGCAGTGGAAGAGCTGGAGAGCAGAAACATCCTCAAACGTGAGTATCACACCTGTCAGATGAGAGATAAAGACTATGCTGCATACAAAAAGTATTTTTTGGTTATTGTTGTAGTCACACTTTGCAACAATGTTTGTTACCTGCGTTAAAATTTCATATGTACTTGGCCTACTTGTATAAAAGAAAGTGTATATTTTTATTTTCAGTAAAGCAATTCAAGCAATTCTGTCAGGGAAAATGTGAAATCTACTTCGTGTGGTCATGAAATGAACTGGTTGTATTCAACAAAACTGCTTGACTGGATTAGGATAGACCACAAAAGAGTTAGGTCAGGTACACTCAAATAACCTGTCTTTTTTCAAGATTTATGCATTTCAATTTATAGTAAAATTCCATCAAATTAATAATCCTTTGGCTGCTCGTTTTATGAATTAGGAATGTTTAATGAGTATAAAATATGAAGTAACAAATGAGTAAAAAGGGGTCAAACATGTTTAAATTTAATTTTAAAAAATATATTAAAAATTGTAAATCTTGAAAAAAGGATTAACATTTTTTTTAGTGTAGA
The DNA here is from genome assembly GCA_030578275.1 of Meda fulgida. Classification (NCBI taxonomy): domain Eukaryota; kingdom Metazoa; phylum Chordata; class Actinopteri; order Cypriniformes; family Leuciscidae; genus Meda; species Meda fulgida. The sequence goes on from JAROOJ010000031.1 coordinate 3,128,220, forward strand.
AATAAATCTTTAAGGTCAAAACCATATGCCTAACATTAAATTGTATGCAGTAACTGGTCACTTTTTAAATTTTGTTTTGAATTTGGAATTTAATAAAAAACAAATATCACTTCACTAAACAGTCCTCCAGTGTGACAAATGAATATGAGCTACAAATATTCCATGTAAATCTAATAAACAGCATGAGGCTCTACATGTTTAGGTCAGATTAGGTTGGAATAAAGAGACTGACACTATAATATCAGTGATTACACAGATCTACACATGATCAGAAACACAGCTTCATTTAGCTGCTTTACAATTGCTTTTTTGATCAAATTGTGATTAGATAGATAGATAGATAGATAGATAGATAGATAGATAGATAGATAGATAGATAGATAGATAGATAGATACTTTATTAATCCTCAGGAAATTAGATTTGTTACAATTACACACAGACAACATCTATCTATCTTACTACATTCATAAAACAAACTTTCACTGAAGCATTCTATATTCTGTTTAATTTAATAAAACTAAGAAAAAATATAAAAATAAATATATATATATATATATATATATATATATATATATATATATATATATATATATATATATATATATATATATATAAATCAGACATCAGAGTCAGTTATTAGTAATTATTTGAGAATCTATTTTCTGTTTCTGCTTTTCTTTTTTAGTGTAAATGGAATTTTCCAAACCTTGCACACTTGTGCTGGGTCTTGTTTATTTAGCAGAGCCTCTGCACCTGTGTGTATCTGTGCTGACACACACTCTCACACAACTGCCATTCCAGGCAAGAACAGAAGTTCAGACACTACATTCTGCTTGCATTTTATTTTACAGTACGTGCACTTATGTGTATTTGAACTACAGGTTAGGTTTAGGGTTAGTACCTAGTTATTGTAATTACTATAATAAGTGCACAGTGTGTACATGGGGAACATGACTGGAAAAAAAAGTGCTAACGAAGAACTTCAGTTTTTAAAAATAACCATTTTTTTAAAGTAATTATTGTGATATTCTAAATAACCTTTTTCCACTATAAAGAACAATGGTAAATGTTCTACACGGAACCATCAATGCCAAAATAGAACCTTTATTTTTAAGAGTCAAAGCAAGGACGAGCAACAAGCAGAGTGTCCTAAAGAACTGGAACATTAAAAGCGTTTTCCAAGTGTTTTTTCATAGTTTAATCATACTGGATCAACACATGCGTCTGTTAATCTGGATTCTGATAATCCACATATTTGAGAGAGGGAGATATAAGGGAACAATTTTATCCTGCGCTGTGAAAGAACAAAGCCTATCAAAGAAATGCGGTAATCTGTCGCTCTGCTGTGGTGAACGAGGGTCTTCAGGACAGCTGCAGACACAGATGTTCTCGAGATCTGATTTTAACATGAGTTTCACGTGGAAACCAGAAAAAAATAAGAGTATTGGTTTAATAATGTTATATAAAAAAAATTATATATACATTTTGAATATAATATATACTGACATTTGAATTAAAAGTGTAGTAAGGGATTTCTGAGAAACACTTTATATTTGAAATCAACCCAAACAAACACACCGCTCCCTTCATTGCATTGTTCACAACAACAGCATATCTTGGTTCTGTGTATCACAGCAAAACCATTGTTACTCAGTGTCTGTTTTCAGGCCTTCCCGCTGAGGTCTCTCTAGCGCTGGAAAGCTGTAATATTAACGCTGATCATAACCCTTCTGATATTCCTCTGGCCTTTTCTCTTTTGTAATGTCTCTCAGCCATTTCTCTTTCTACAGTCTTCAAATCTCGCTCATTCTCTCTCTCCTCCCTTATCATGATTGGACACGCCCCCTACTGTTGATTGGCTCACTCTCTCTCCTCCCTCATCATGATTGGACACGCCCCCTACTGTTGATTGGCTCACTCTCTCTCTCTCCTCCCTCATGATGATTGGACACGCCCCCTACTGCTGATTGGCTCACTCTCTCTCTACTCCCTCATCATGATTGGACACGCCCCCTACTGCTGATTGGCTCACTCTCTCTCTACTCCCCCACCATGATTGGACACGCCCCCTACTGTTGATTGGCTCACTCTCTCTCCTCCCTCATCATGATTAGACACGCCTCCTACTACTGATCGGTCACTCTCTCTCTCTCCTCCCTCATGATTGGACACGCCCCCTACTGTTAATTGGCTCACTCTCTCTCTCTCCTCCCTCATCATGATTGGACACGCCCCCTACTGCTGATTGGCTCACTCTCTCTCTACTCCCTCATCATGATTAGACACGCCCCCTACTGCTGATTGGCTCACTCTCTCTCTCTCTACTCCCTCATCATGATTGGACACGCCCCCTACTGCTGATTGGCTCACTCTCTCTCTCTCTACTCCCTCATCATGATTGGACACGCCCCCTACTGCTGATTGGCTCACTCTCTCTCTCTCTACTCCCTCATCATGATTGGACACGCCCCCTACTGCTGATTGGCTCACTCTCTCTCTCTCTACTCCCTCATCATGATTAGACACGCCCCCTACTGCTGATTGGCTCACTCTCTCTCTCTCTACTCCCTCATCATGATTAGACACGCCCCCTACTGCTGATTGGCTCACTCTCTCTCTCTCTACTCCCTCATCATGATTGGACACGCCCCCTACTGCTGATTGGCTCACTCTCTCTCTCTCTACTCCCTCATCATGATTGGACACGCCCCCTACTGCTGATTGGCTCACTCTCTCTCTCTCTACTCCCTCATCATGATTAGACACGCCCCCTACTGCTGATTGGCTCACTCTCTCTCTCTCTACTCCCTCATCATGATTGGACACGCCCCCTACTGCTGATTGGCTCACTCTCTCTCTCTCTACTCCCTCATCATGATTGGACACGCCCCCTACTGCTGATTGGCAACAAGTGTGTTGTGTGGCGTTCGGTCCCATCCAGTTTCAACCGCGTTTCTCAGAAATAGCTTACTGCATCTTTCAGAGAATCTAATAGCTTAATGATACTGATACTCTAGCAGTTGTACACGAGTGAGGCTGAGTGAATCGTGCTCTTCATGTGGTGCACTGGATTAAGTTAATCTGTCTGTACCTCTGTGGACGGTGTGTGTGCTTCTTCTCATTTGTGTGTTTTTTTTGTTGGATTTGCAGAGAGGAATGACCAGACAGAACAAGAGGAGAGAAGAGAAATCAAACAAAGGCTGAACAGAAAGGTGTGTGAATCCTGACAGAGACACATACACACATATCGTCTCTGTTGTCATATGTAGTATGCACTCATAGTCTGCTATGGCTCATGAACCTATAAACTCCCTATGTCACCCTATAAAAAATATTTTAAATAATATTATTTATAATAATTGGACAAGATTACAATTCTTGAGAGAAAAATCACAAATACCTCCAATGTGCAAATTTTGCATTCCGCAAATGCTGAAGTTGAAATGGAAAAGCAGTGATTAATGTTTATTAAAGCATTAAGCCAAAAAAAAGAGACACAAACCCCTTTATGTGGTAAACTCATTGAAACTGAACCTCGAGAGGCTTTGCAGAAACAGAAGAATGAAAAAAGACACCAATGGTAAATAAATAAATGCATAAATTAACGACTTGAATCATTCCTAATTGAGTAAATGAGTTCATCATGAGCCTGACTGCAGTCTGTGTCTTTTGTTGGCATTACAACAGATTGAAACATGCAGCTCATCATTTGTTAACAGTGTTCATTAGTGCAGCGGTTTGACTAAACCTCTCTCTTTCCCGTGTGTGTTCAGCTCAACCAGCGGCCCACTGTTGATGAGCTGCGGGACCGGAAGATTCTGATCCGTTTCAGTGATTATGTGGAAGTGGCCAAAGCTCAGGATTACGACAGGAGAGCAGACAAGCCCTGGACGAGACTGTCGGCTGCAGATAAGGTGTGTGTGATATGGGCTCACACACACCCCCTACAGGACACCACACACAAGACCAGGCATTTTACTGAGACATTTGAGATCATATAAAATACAAAATACTACACTGTAAAAAAAACTTTGACCTATATCAACTTAAAAACTTAAGTTGCTGCCTTACATTTTCAAGTATTATAGACTTGGTTGTAACAGTCATTTAAACTTAAATGATATTAAACTGAGTTACCGAGATGAATCTCGTATAACATTAAACTCTTTTTTTGATGAGTTAAAATAATGTAAAAGCATAAGTTGCCATGACTTACTGATAATATAATTGTTTGCTGTGTAGGGCTTATGGATCTACACTATCCTGATATGTTATATAGCACATCAATAAAATGATAGATACATTAATTAATTTAATAAACAATCATGGGGGAAATCTGTGGATTTTTTTTTTTACAGAAAAAAGTTGTATATGGTGTTAAACAGTTCCACACAGCATTATCAAATTATAGCCAAATTACTTTTTTAAAATAAATTAATACTGTTATTAATCAAGGCTGCATAAAATTGGTCAAAAGTGACAGTAAAGACATTTATAATGTTACAAAAGATTTCTATTTTTTTAAATGCTTTTAAAAACATTTTATTCATCAAAGAATCTGGAGAAATTAAACCTATGACGATTTCCAAAAAATATGAAGTGCACAACTGTTTTCAACATTGATAATAATCAGAAATGTTTCTTAAAAAGCAAATCATCATATAAGAGTGATTTCTGAAGGATCATGTGACACTGAAGACTGGAGTAATGATGCTGAAAATTCAGCTTTTTTTAACTGAAATAGAAAACAACTATTTTAATTTGCAACAATATTTCTCAATGTTACTGTTTTGACAGTATTTTTGATCCAATAAATGCAGCCTGGGTGAGCAGAAGAGACATTCAAACAAATAAAAATCTTTCCAACCCAAAACTTTTGAATGGTTGTGTAGTGAATAAACACACTTCAGAGGATGTGTAGAAGAGGATCATGGGCATTAGTATTCTGCAGAACTGACATTCTGTGTAAGCCATATAATTTCTAAAAAGCGTCATGCAGAAACAGGTGATCTTGTGTGTGTGTGTGTGTTCATCAGGAGCTCATTGTTGTTGTTCATGCCTCGCAGGCGGCGATACGCAAAGAGCTGAACGAGTTCAAGAGCAACGAAATGGAGGTCCATGCGTCAAGCAAACACCTGACAAGGTCAGTGTGTGTTTCCACTTCTTCATGTATTTGTTCATGGCCCGTTTCCATATTCTGTTCCGTGTTTGCATAAGCATTCGCCACAGAAAAGTCTCCGCATCTATGATAGATTAGCACCCACTTGCGCAGTCTCTTGCGTAACCGATACAGGTGCGCGACACATACACTAGATCAATATGGGAGGTTGTTCTTAATATAGCTGTATCTGTTCTGAAGTGCAGAATCAGCACACACTAGCGCTCGCCGACATGTGTAACAAATGCTTGCTCACATTTAGCTTACGTCTGTTTTACGTTAGACCTCATTTCTGTGGGCACAAATAGCTGAACAAGGTCCTGCCGAGCGTAGATCTGTCTAGAACGCACACACACGCTGTTCTATTAATACACATTTGATGGATGATAGCAGTTTTTGTGGTCGGCCAGCACTCACAGGTGTTTTCTTCCTTTGCACTGTAGGTTCCACCGACCATAGCAAGGTTTCTTCTGTGAAGAATATGCTAACGGTATCTCTGTGAAGTCTAAGACCTCAGGAGGCTGTCCATGGGCGCTCCATGGAGGGCCTGATATTCGGGCGCTAGTGAACCTTGGAGACCGTGTCTCTGGAGCTTCAGCCTAAAGAAGGCAAAACCCTCCAAACTCCTCTCAGCCGAGTTATCGAACCTTTATTCTCTTCAGGGGACTCTCGTGGGATGCTGGAAGACTGTTTGAATAAAAAGACATTCTTCTCTTCTTTTTTTGTTTTTGTTTTTTGTAATGGACTGTTTTAAACGGCCGCTTTTTGATGCCAATGGGGGGCGGGAGAGGGGGATTGGGGATCAAGCATGTGACTCTTTCGAATCTTTTTTCCCACACCAGTGTTGGTGCTGTAGTGACACCCCAAACGTTTCTGGGCTCCTACTAAAACTTGAGTTTCATATCAGCTGAATAGATGTTAGTATGAGGAATGGAAATCATGTCTTACCTTTGCAAGGACTATTTATTGTCTGTACAGTACAAGCTTTGGATTTTTAACAAACGACAATGTCTGTCTTCTTTTCTGGATGGATGGCTGAACAGATGAACATTAGGATGGATGACATTAGGGTGAATGGATGGACATTAGGATGGATTGGATTAATAAACATACATTAGGATAGATGGATGGATGATGGATGGGTGGATGGATAGATGGATGGATGGATGGATGGATGGATGACATTAGGGTGAATGGATGGACGTTAGGATAGATTGGATGAATAAACATACATTAGGATGGATGGATGGATAAATGAATAGATGGACATTAGGATGGATGGATGGATTGACATTAGGGTGGATGGATGGATAGATGGACATTAGAATGGATGGATGAATAGATGAACATTAGGGTGGATGGATGAATAGATGGACATTAGGGTGGATGGATGGATGGATGAATAGATGGACATTAGGATGGATGAATGAATAGATGGACAATAGGGTGGATGGATAAATAGATGGACAGTAGGATGGATGACATTAGGGTGAATGGATGGACATTAGGATGGATTGGATGAATAAATGTACATTAGGATAGGTGGATGATAGATGGATGATGGATAGATGACATTAGGGTGAATGGATGGACATTAGGATGGATTGGATGAATAAACATAC